>OU015501.1:29656044-30256044 GCA_907164885.2 Dolomedes plantarius
TGCTGTTTTTGTCTTTATATTTTCTGTGCTTAAACTTTGTGCAATTGTACTAATAGCAGTTGGATGAGCAAGAACATGTGCACGTCCATTCTAAAAAGAAAAATTGAAACAGATAAATGACTTTTTACAATTTCTTACATATTTAAAATACAGTTTTGCAAGAAAACTAATATTTAACACATAAGGCCATGGTCACTATATTAAATAGTACATAATATTTGAAGTTAGAAATAATATTTCTCTTGCCAACTGAAAATAGTATTTTCCTCTAGGCATTTTCTCTTTCAAATTTATTATTAATTATCGGCATGATGTGGTTTTAAGAGAGATCATTCTATTCTACAACTCGATGTTTGTTCTTAAAATTCTAACAAGGAATTACATTCAGTCTAATAATTATTCACATTAAGTATGGGTTTTAAAACAGATTTATTATACTGTTATAAACAGAGGTGTTGCAATTATATTTCTTTAAACAGTTTTTTTTTAAGGGGGTGGGGCGGATTTGAAGAAAAATAGCTTTAGAAATACCCTTTAACGTCTACTTTTTCAACAAACGCGTTATCACATTCCTATACTGCTACCATTAATTTTAAAGAATGATGATAAAAAAAAAATATGGAATGGAAATCAAATTTAAAGCTTCTAATGTCATGAAAGTCTAAGTTTTCCATTTAAAATTTCTCCTTATTTGTTTCTTCTAACATTTTTTTGATATAAAATATATTTTTCATTCTTATAAAGCTCAGTTAAAAGCAACGTCTGCTGCTCGAGGGAATGTTAAAGCACTTATTTCGGACTGATATTGAATGATGACTATTTCAGTTGAAGAGTAACTTAATTTAACTTTTCCAAATAATATATAAACTATTTCAGTTGGTTTTCAGTAATTGAAAACAGCTCAGAGATTTTATACTGAAATGTATATCAAATATATTATGATATAACAATATTTATGGAAGTTACCAAATGGAATATTTGTGTCTTGTTTTCATAAGAAAATTCCTTTTTATTACATTATAATTTCATCATTACTTCTAACATTAGACACAATAAAGAATCTATATCACAACATTGCATTCTTAATATAAACCACAAAATAAAATTTTTATTTCTTTACATATAAAAAGAATATTACTCACTGAGTTATTCATTAGAGCTTTAACACATCCTATAAGAGATGTATGAATAGGACTTTCAGCTGTGTTATAGTCCATACTCAAAAGGAAATTTAGAATTCCTGATAATCCATCTTGTTCCAAAAATCTCATGACAAAGCTATACATACAAAGAAAAACAAATTACAGACTCTGCAATCAATATTATATATATATATGTGTGTGTGTAAGTAAGTAGGAATATAAACAAATATTTTCAAATATAAGACTTACAATGACAAGACATACAATAACAGTCCAAATAAACAAGATCTCATACAAAAACCTTTTATTGTTTTTGCCGGGCAAGCCAAAAAAGGTGGGGGGGGGGGGAAGGGATATATATTCATACGTAGAGAGCTCTGCAATATTCTACTGATCTATGATTGGAATATACATTGAACGTAATCAGAAAAAAATCAGAAAATAATTAAATACCCTCAATACTTCTGATTATCATATATCTTGGAATTTTACATCCATAACTACTGTTAAAGAGTAAAATGTAATTTTTTTTACCTTACCGAAGATATTTCAAAAGTTTAACTTCAAAATCGTTAATTATACTTAGAAATAACACATGTACTGAAGATTATGTTATACTAACAGGGCTGTTCTAATATTTCTAGAAAATTAAAATAAAAGCGATATCTGAATGATTTATATATTTTGCAATTGCTCTATGTAAATCTAGAATAAGATCGAATTACTTCTCAAATAGAATTTTTTTTTCAATTTAACTTCTTTTATTGGTATTATTTGAATGCTTTTACTCGTTGAAGCAACAATGATCCCTCAATGTTACCTTACAATGAAGTTCACCGGGGAAGAATGAAGAAATATTTATTTCCATTCTAAGCTTTCCAAGGTGAATTATCTATGGACCAGTATAGTTATAGGCTTCAAACCTAGAACTAACAGAAGCTCAGGGAGATTCTTGACAAAACGCTTAAATTTATGGAGTACCTAAGACACTGAAAATAACACGTTTTGGAATAAACAAAAAATTTCGATGCAAATTTTGATAACACGCGACAAAGTATCTATACAAGAAATATTTAAAAAAAATTCGCTCCACAAATGTCATGATCCTACAGCTAGCAGACATCAGCAGTAAATGAGTTCATTAGGTCATATATCTGTTCTTACAGCCATGGGAAGCGAGACTAGCCTTTGCCAAAACAGAGCGAATGATGCTAACGGTATCTTGCCTTTGCCAACACAGTTCGGTTCACGTAAATGCTGCGAAAGATTACCTAAAAGCATGAAGCTACAGAAGGAGGAGTAGCTCAGTGTTAAAAATGTGTCGCACATTTCGTCGCCGCCAATAGATGGCGCGCGCGTAGATCTCGGGGTTTCGACACGGAAACCATAGTACGGATTTTTCGTACTTTTCAAGAGAAAACATGTTTTTTTAAGTGCGTATTTAATATGAATTCATTTATTCAACTTAACAATATATATATATATATATATATATATATATATATATATATATATATATATATTTATTTATTTATTTATATATACATATTTATATATATATATATACATCTTTAGCTTCATGCCTAAAAGACTCCAATAATCATAACGCAGGCGGAAAAAGTTCGAGGAAGATGTGACAACCTCCGAGTAATGCTGTGAAAACGGGAAAAGGGAGGGTAACAAGCGCCCGGGGGAAAATTCATTTATGTACATATCGTATAGATTTACATTGTTTTTAAAATAATTTCATCTACTTTGACTGGAACATCGCTAGAAGCTAGAAATTACGAACAAACTTGAATAACAGTCATACAACCTGTTAGGTTGAGTTCTCAAAGCTGTTTTCAGGTTATCTAAAAGTTTTGCTCTTGCCAAAATTTCTTCCTCCTCTCTTGGGAAAAGTAACTGAAAGATAAACAATGAGATTAAGGCATAAGGAGAGAAAAATTTATGCAATAAATTAATAATTCTTTTATGATGATATTCGTACTTTCTTGCAAAATTATAAGGAATTATACAGTAAAGTCATATTCCAGCCGAATCCTAAAGAAAATTCTTTTTTACTTTTTAAATATAAATTCAATGTATAAAGAGGTCACTAGGATACAGAGGAACTCCATGATAGCCCTTTTCAGCCCTCCTAATCAAAACTTAAATCTTCTGGCACAGAAACAGCACATTTTAGCGTTAACCGACAATAATATGCCTACGGAGAGATAATATCTAAGAAGGATTTTCTGAGAGTTAGTGTACCATATGTAATTAACTGATAAAAATTCCCGAAACAAGAAACAAAAGTCTATTCGTTTTGAATAGCTTCTTTAATTACCATCAACAAAAATAGTGAAATTCTACACGGGGTATTTTTATTCATTTTACAGCTAAAACAGTACTCGAATTTATCAGATAACATTAATTATTTAGCGTTAATTATTTCAACAAAGACATAAAAGTGAAATAGGATTGGACTGGAAGAATTTAAAATTATGATTTATTTTTTTTTTTTTTTTTGGGGGGGGGGGGGATTGTTCTTAGCGGCAGAAAAATAACCTTCATTAAAAAATATTACGAAAATATTACCCCTTCTTTTAAATCTCATTGAATTTTTATTTTGGAGTGCTAGGCAGGATATTACTTTCGGGGGTTCAAATTAGCTAATAACCACTAGAAATAGATTAAGGTCAAACAATTAGAGCAATTAAAACAAGCATGGACAAACGTATTTCAAACCCTCCAATCCCGAACGATTATTTTATTTATCTATATAAATCATGATCTAACTTTATTCGTCTCTGTATGATTGGTTGTCATAATAAAGACATTCATATGCGTTTAAAACACCAAATATTTAAGAAAAATATAAAAAATTCACTGACATTTTGGGCACACTCTACAGGTAAAGTGATTATACCACGTTTAAACAGGGGTAAAAAAAAATACACAACTTACTGATAGTTTATATTGAGCTTGATACATTTGGAAACAAGGTCCTATGCACAAACCCTGATCGCAGTTTTTAATATTTTATTCAAAAGAAATTTGATTTATGGAGACTATGTAGGCTCTTACCGATTGGAAGGGAATTCTCATGTTCCGTTATGCCAACATGTGATAAGTAGCTCGTGAAATAAAAATGAGAATTGTAAAAAAGAAAAAAAAAAAAGAGAGAGAGAGAGAGAGAGAGATAGCAAATTCTCACGTCATTGGCTTTAGACAGTGTTCCTCGATCATTATTGACTCTTGACACGTTTTCTCATCCCCATACCAAACATTTTCATCTGAGTATTTTTCTAATCACAGATTAGCGAAAGAAATATTTTTTAATCAGTATTTTGCATATGAATGTAGACGTATAAAACACGCAGTTTTTAATTTTTTTAGTAGTGATACTTTACAGGGAAGTAAATTATTGATGTTATCGCTAAACCTTGTATGAAAAAATTGAATCAAAATGGAAAAAGATTTTTGAAAAATACATAATCTGCATTTAAAAGATTTATTTTCAAACGAAGAAAACATTATTCAAATATACGCATTTGCTAATCTGTGGTTTGAAAGACACCGAGTAAAAAATTTTTCTTAACATAGCATAGGAAAAGAGGATGGGAAAATTTATTCGATATTTTATTCCCCTCTTTTAAGTCATCTGATACGCCGCTTTAAGCATTCGCCATAGTGAACCTTGCTCCACAAACTTAAATTCATCAAAAATCAGAGCAAAAAAAACTTTAGTAGAATACTGCATTGAAGCCATATTGAAACAAATTATAGTTGAAAACCTATGTGGAGAAATTTTCTTTAAAAGTAGTTGGAACACAAAACAACTGCTTAGAAAGCATTTTGCCACCCCCACCCCCCTAAGGATGAATTCATGAAAACAGGGATAGGACATTGTAAGGAAAGTGAATGAAAACATGATCCATAACGCCAGGTAACTCGTATGGTAGAGTGCTCGTCTCGAAATGAAAATAACTGGGTTCAATCAACTGGCTATCGGTCATTATAACCAGAAGGGGGGGGATTCTTTTCCACCCTATGAGGTGATTGTTTTTCCTGGAGATTTCTGTGACGAGGAAAATAAACGTTTCAAATTAATGTTATCAGTAATGGACTGCTATTGAAATTTTCAACTCTTTTCTACAAACAGTTTTTATGTATTTACGTATACTTATCTGTAACTTACTAAAGAGGATTTCATTCTTAAATGAAGTTTTCGAACATCGCATGGATGCGCTTTACGCACCATGCATCTTCCATGCGGGTAGGTAGTCATTACATGCGTATGTATGGTGTCTCATTGATACGACTAAAGTACTGGTAGACACCTTATCACCGTTTGATCGATATAAAAACTTTCCTGCGAGATATTCAAAAAGTCATTGATTCCTTTCCGTGGCCAAGTATTTATCTGAAATCCGTGACTATGTAATACAGGGTTCTGTTCCGCAAAATGTCCTCGGGATGAATGCCTGCAGCGCTGGAAACAAAGTTTCTGTTGTGATACGGGTGATTTTAAAGGTTAGTACAAATAAGTGAATACTTTATATTTTCTCAAGCTCATCACGTAGTCACAGCGCATTTCAAGTGCGTAAATCAATCACGGCGAGCATATCATGGGTTGCACTACTAAGAGTAATTTTAATGTCTATCCTAAGCACAAGCCAAGTTGTTATAATCTATTTACTCAAAATGCCTCATCCTAAAGCCATATTACTAACTTATTATTTATTTATGTATGGAAGATTCAGCAGTTTAATTCCATTACTAACAATCAAAGGTAATACATAATATAAAAATGCATAGCATTTAAGGAATTTAGCTTTTTCTTTCAGTTGCCAACCAGATTTTGTTAAAAGTTTTCTTTTCGGCCACTTTCCTTGCAAATGTGTCTCAAAGCACTCCACCCCCAACCGGGTACAGAGAACAATAAATGTTTAAGAAATATAAGAAACAAGCCCAGAGAATACCGGTAGCGTATGAAAGAAAGTGTTTTGGAGCGAGGTTTCCTCCGTAGCCGAAGCAAGTTGAGCCCTATCGACGGAAACGTCATGCCTGGAAGGAAGAACACTGTCATCCAAAATAGTGCAGTAGGCGTCGGCGTTGAGCTTACCATGAATTGGGACCAAGGGTCCCAGTCCATACTAGGAGAAACACCCTCAGACTATAATTCCACAGCCGCCGAACTTTACTGTTGGCACAATGCATTCTGGCAGGAGGCGTTCTCCAGACAGACGCCAGACTCAGACTCAGCCATCCGAAAGGTAGAGTGTGAACCTTGATTCGTCGCTCAAGAGAACCCGTTTCCACTGATCTACGGTCCACTTTCGACGTGCTTTGCACCACATTAACCGAGCACCGCGGTTGGACTTTGTGATCAAAGGCTTAAGGGGTACACCACGACCATGGAAACCAAGCAGATGTGCTTCCTTACGGATGGTATTAATCGAAACAACACTCCCGAATGCCTGTTGAAAAGTCCTGGAGTATGTGTGCCATCGGTTGGGTGCGGTTCTTCCGAATTTTTCTGGACAGCATTCGTTAGTCTCTATCTCCCAGTTCCGTGGGTCTGCCGACTCGGGGCACATTCCGACAATCACAGCTCACCTTCCACTTCTGAATCACATAGGCCACTGTGGATTTTCGGTAATTCAGCTCGCTAGATATGTCTCTTAAGGATCGGCCATTTCTGTGATACCCGACGATTACATCTTTCTCGAAATTAGATAACTCTTCACTTCCTGGCATATTGCATGCGAGTAATGCCAATGTTGTTTCTTACATTACCTTTCCTATTTAACGGTGGAAGGCGTGACGTATATCAGGACTACATATATCGTCATTTCCATGGGTGTCCAAATACTTATTGATAGATAGTGTCTATCACTCTCACACACACAGATATATAATTTGTACGAAATCCACATCCACTGACAACGCAACGTAGTTACGGAGGTCTTGGCTTCTTGAAACAATATTAGAAGAATAACCATCAAGAACATCTCAGAAGTAACTTCAATCTGAACAAGTTTCTTATATTTTGGTTTTGATGAGGGTTTCAAACAGGAAGCTTAAGTTTCACAAATAACTAAACTACAATGCTCAAAACTTGAACATTTTCAGAAATCACAATTATTTATACACATAATATTAGATTCCTCCGCAGACGAAAATATCAAAGGAACCTAGACATCGTTGATTAACAACTCCTAGAAGAGTGCATTAAACACTTGAAACACTCGTACTCGCGCCAGGTCTAAATGGCTCAATAGATTTATACTGTTCCCACGCGTCGTTAAACTGCTGATGAAGCGAAAATACATTATTGGGAGAAACTTTTGACAGTGAAAAGAGCAAGCAATTGTCTGAGTGAAAAATAAACAAAAAAGTTAATATAAGTTAGAAAACCATTGAGCACTGCAAGTCTACCAATACAGTGCCTAATCGAGCGAAAATCTTGGGTCTCATTTATACTGGTATTTTGGGGTATTTACTACAAAAATATTATAAAAGAATTCAAAATAAGAGACAGGATTTTATATTGTAGAATTGTTGTCTTGGTTCTTCCTACATAATAAGTTTATCAATGGTTAAATTACCCCAAGCTTATTACAGTCGAATCCGGTTAATCGGACCAGCCGGTTATTAGGACCGAAATGATCGTGTCCCAATGTGATCCAATTAACCGGACCCGACTGTCTATTCTAATTACTTTTTCCTAGTGTATTATAAAGACGTATGAGACAAAACTAACCATTGCCATGGAAGTCACTTTTTCAATGTAGTAATCAGGATAATGAGTTGTTGGCTCATCTTGCTCCTGAAAAAATTTGAAACAATTTTAGAATGTACTCCTTTGAAATACGAGATTTCAAGTGAAGTACTATATTTATTATAAAGTGTTCGCAAATATAACATATGCTGATTATAAATTCACTTATAGATACTCTTATTGATAACACAATAAAGTTTTTCAGAACTATAATTTAAACAATTTATAAATAATACACTTGAATTAATTACAGAAATAGCAATAAACTGATAATTATTTATTATATTCCTCATACACACATATCTAAAAAAATTATTGTAATGCAACATAATACTATAATGAACAAAACAAAATAATACAATATGCCGCATTTACACATTCGCGATCGCCCCACCCGCAAGACATTCGCGAGATATTAGTCATGTTTCTGCATCGACGCGAGTGACCGTTCTCACATTCCCGCCGCTTGCTGTGAAAAAGACTTCCTGTCGCAACGGCGCCATTCGCCCCTTTGACTCGTTCCAGAAAACCGCTCCCGAAGCGAGCGCCACGATTGGTGAGGAAAAACGGCGAGACCACCGTTTACACATTCGCCCCCCGCTATCGTGACTGTGTAAATGCGGTGATAAACAAAAATGACAGAATTCATGAGTAAATGTTTGAATACGAAACTAGTTTTCAATAGCAGGAAATTGAAAAAAGATTATTTGAGCTGTGATAACACAATAAAAATTAATTACAGATGAGTAGTATTGATGGTCAACGATTATAAATCCGTCTCTTTAAGGTTGCTGTGTACTAACCCTATTGGATTCGCTCACATCAATGTTGACCTATGGAGAAAATGTGTCTACTATTTACAGCTACATAAATGCTGATAATCAATTAAAGAATGGTATTTTCAGACAGCCCAAGCTTTTCTGCACCTTGCAACTGGATTCATTTTATAAATTTCATCCAACGAAGGAATTTATGAGCGTTTAAAACACATTATACCAGATTTTTCCCCGATTAATTTAAATTTTAAAATATTTACATTTTTTTAAAACGAAAAATGCCCCAAGGTGTAAAATTTTTTTCACTATAATGAAGTACAATTTAAAAAAAAATCTTTCAATCCAAGTCGGCAATCCTTGGACAAATTTTATCCATAGGTTAACATCGAGGTAAACGAATACAAAAGGGTTGACACACAGCAGCCTTAATCAAACAAGTCTTATCAATCCTGTATTACTCTCTTTTGAAGTATGGATGCAAAATTCAGATAAAATAATTAATATAGAACATCAAATTATTACTCTACATCGTATTGTATTTTTCCTCCAGAATGGTACATTTTATTTAAAAAAATCTAAACAAAACAAAAGCATTACTTGCAGGGAACTCGTGGAATGCGCTTATTTAAAACCCAGTGACTATTAAAATGAACAACAAAATAGTAGAATGGCAGCAAGTTTCGAAATAATTAATGTAGTTCTTCATCAGGCTGTGGAGCTTTACATGTGATTTTCTGAACGTCTAATTCCCTGATGCACAGATGAGTAATCTCGTTTATATAAATAAAAGAAAAGAAAGAATTTTTCAGAAGAATAGTTGTTTCCCCTACTTATATCAAAGAGTTTAATAATCTTTACATTAGTGAAACGTCCAATAAGACAACTACATCTAATGCTCCTTGTCCAGAGGAAGAACTATATTAATTAGTCGTGGTGGCCCAGTTGGCAAAGGCAGAGAGCCAATGATTTGAACGTCTCTGGTTCGATGCCAGTCACTGAAAAATCCACTGCCGTGTATGCTAATGGTGGATGGTGCACGAAAAATATGTCGTGGCTGCAATGTTTCTCCAAGTTCTCAAAATTTACCTCTGGAGGTGCGGGGTCAAGTGTATCGGTCTTGTCACTCGACTCAGTTCAAAATTACGGGACCGGTCCTTTAGCCAAGTTGGACTCTGACCCTTGTGGTGCTATTCAAAACCGGAGCCGCACCTTCCTGCCCAATAGCCTTCATGGACTTGATCTGATATAATGTCGGTCAAGGGGCATAAGCCACAACAACAGCAACTATATTAATTACTTCGAAACTAGCAGTCAGTCTACGTTTCTTTAAAAAAGAATTTTAAGGAAGAGCGTGTTCCTAGAATTAAAGCAGTTTGATAATGCTACGAATAGAACTTGTGTTTTTCATCGTCGTGGAAACAAAAGGATAAGATAGATATTGAAAGTATGCCTACATGACGAAGCGTCGGTAAACTCTCTTATTACGTAAATGGAAAAAATATTCAACCAAAATTTATTTTCCTACGGAAAAAAAAGAAACTTGCCTCATTCTACTATTAAAGTCACTTTAAAGTTCTATATTTGTTAGTTAACTGTGCTAAATATTTACTTATCCAAGTTCTAGTAGATTTAGAAAGCAGTCCAAGGGTAGTACCAGCAAATGAGCTTTGCTTCCATGTCACGGCTCAATAGGTTTATGGAGAAAATATAATCATTTATTTATTTAAATAGAGTATTTTTCATCATTAAATAAGCTAAAAATCTAAACGTTCTGCCGTGACAAATGAAGCACTCAGTTCAGGATACGGTGCAATGGTTCTACGTTAATTTGATGCAATAAATGTTTTCTTCAATATCTGACAGACTGGTGTAACTGAAGCATTAAACTCATCTTCTAATATACCAACATGATGAAGTACCAATATATTATTTTACAGTATTAATATAATCAAAATAAGGTTAATAAGAGTTTTGAATATCCAATGGAGAACTTCATCCTAAAAACACACTGTTTCCGAAGTCTTCTCGAAGTTATGATTAATATGCCTATTCATCATGCAATATTTCCAAACGATTGAAGATTAATCTGTCTAATTCTGCTGAAAATAACTTCAGAGGTTTATATAAGATTTATTCTACAGCACTGATTCGTCAATTTTCTGTCACATACGAGAAGGTTATCCGGGCCTATGGGTAACACCAGCTAATAAGCTGGAAAACACACGTATTTCTTTAAATTTTTCATAATATTCAAAGGTCACATTTCACTGTAACTTTATTAAAATATAGCCTCCTTCCAGGAAGGATTTCAGGGGTAATATATTCACTAGAAGTTGTCACAGCTATTGATTTTAATAGTCGGAAAAAAATATAGCCTCAGCCCTTTCTTAGTAAAGGGTCTTCTGGGATTACCCCTGACTAAGCCGCTGCTATCCTAGAACACTTCTGCCCCTCCTGAAACTTCCCAATTTCGCAGAAAAAATATTCTAGCTAAAGAACTAGAGGGCATAGCGGTTGCAAGTGTATAAGAATTCAAATCTGCATAAACGCAGTAATTAATATATATATATATATATATATATATATATATATATATATATATATATATATATATATATATATATATATATATATATATATATATATATACATATATATATATATATTTAGAGACAGCACAAGCAATGTATACTAAATACAACAAGATTCAATCCAATTTGTCCAAACTATTTTCGTATAACATTTATAAATATTCTGAAAAAGATTAAATTAGAGTTATAAGCAATCGAAAATCCTTCATTAGTTTTTCAGTTGCAATCTATGAATACTAAACAAAAATTGCTTACCATTTTTTTACTGAGATATAGCTGCCATTTCTTTTCTGATGGAAGGTTAAACATGACTTCTTTTTTTGATGCAGTAAGATCCAATTCTTCCTAATCAGAAAAAATATATACACAGCTTAATGTCAAGGTTATTTCAGTGAAATCTTTTCTCCAAATTATACGTTAGAAATATACACAGGATTATGACCTTCTTAATTTAGAATTACTATAAACGGAAAAAAAATCTAATGTGATACTATCTGCACGTAATGAATTATTCAGAAATTAGAGACACAATTACGCATTAAATTGGATGACCTGAATGAATAACACAAGCCAACGACGAAAAAACTTTTTGAATAATTTTGCCTTATTCTTATGGTTTTTAGTGTGCTGAAACCGAATATGCCAATAAAAAAGCCGTATCACCCACCATTTTTTCACATTTCAACACTCAATATTTTTAAAAATGACACTTTTAGCGAATTCAACTCCATACGCTACCGCCAGCAATGTGGCTTTAACAAATTCCCATGTTTTTTATGTGAATGGGACGGTAGGGCAAGGGATCAACACTGGTCCAGAAAAATCTGGCCTGCAAGAAAAGCTTTAAAGAAGGGAGAGAAGAACATTCTGCTCAAGAGCCTCGTGGACACGGAAAACATACTGCTGCCACCCCTACACATAAAATTAGGCCTAATGAAACAGTTTGTGAAAGACTTACCCAAAGATGGAGAATGTTTCAAATATCTCTGTGAGAAGTTTCCTCATCTTTCAGAAGCAAAATTGGAAGGCGTGTTTGTTGGGCCTGACATCCGAAAAATGATGTTCGATCCCAACATTGAATCCAAAATGACTTTCAAAGAGAGGGAGGCTTGGGTATCATTCAAGCAGATTGTGACCAAGTTCTTGGGCAACAAAAGGGACCCACATTATATTTCTATTGTAGCCAATATGCTGGAAAAGTTCAAAAAGTTAGGCTGTTTGATGAGCCTCAAGATTCACTTTTTGAACAGTCACCTTGATTTTTTCCCAGATAATTTGGGTGATGTCAGTGAGGAGCAAGCTGAGCGGTTTCATAAAAATATTAAATTGATGGAAAGACGGTATCAGGGCAGCTGGAATACCAATATGATGGGAAACTACTGTTGGTCACTTCACCGAGAAGTTGAGCAAGCAATTCACAGGTGAAAAAGCAATAACAGGAGCTTTAAGGAGAAGAGGGAAAGGAAATATAAGCCAAACCACACATAAAATCTATGTAATAAAAAGGTATTTTCATGTTTATACTTGAATAAAATTTTGTTTATATTGTAACATTTATTTATTTTTATTTTCTATGGTATGTTTGACTAATTTTCTAGTTTCCGACGAAGTCACACTGTGACGAAACTGTGAGTGATAGAAAAAAACTGAGGTCAGTTACGGATTCAACACCAAAATTTACAAAGAATCAGCTATTAATGTTAAAAAAGTTTTCAAAAAGTCATTTTTCGTTGGCCTGTGTAATTTGGCTCAATTATTATCCCAAAATACCTTATATTTGCTCAAAAAATAATTTAATTTGGGTCAAAAGTTTAATTTTACTTTTTAGCAACTATATTTTACCTCAGTCGAATTATCACTTCACTTAATTATTGTATTTTGTCCTCTCATGACGCATTCAAGGTTCGTTGATTGGTTGAGAATGCACTACAGTCAACTTAGCTACAAAAGGGCTAAAAATATCGGGGCCTCAGTTTAAAGCCGATTCCGGATATCAACAAACATCCATACCAACAGTAGGACTCGAACTCACAAGCTCTGGACCGAATGCCAGCGCCATAACCATTTAAGGAGTCTGAGAAATCTTACATTATTCGCAGACGTAGGGTTTGTCAAGTCAGACTTATAATTTTATTTTTAATTCTCTAACTCAGGGATTCTTAAACTTATGTAGTCCGAGGACCTCCTCTTGAACAACATTTTTTTGCGGACCCCATCTCAACCCTAGGCTTTTTACGTAGTTCTTGAGACTTAATTTCTGGCTCAATAATCTCATAGGCACTACATTGCAATAAATTCTGGTAAAAATGTATCACTGGTTATTTTAATAAATGGTCTTGCGCATTTATAGAGATGAACATTTTTATTAGGATATAGAATAAAAAACATGAAAGGTTTAAAAATAGTAGTAAAAAGAATTTTAAAAGTTACAAATCATAATACATTAAACTCATACAAACATTTCTTGGTCAAATATTGGTCAAAATAGATCTTATTATGATATGTTTTCTGTAAATAATTTGTACTTAATGAGATGGGTGCAGATGTTTTCTTGAAACCAGAACCGCAATGTTGGGCTCTATGTTGGAAAGTTTTATTCCGAGGTCGGCTTCTACAATGAGCTTGTTTCTAAACTTTGATTTCACGTATAACAGTACCGAAAAAGCCTGTTCACATAAATGTTGTTCAGAACGGAATCAAATGTTGGAGTGCTTTATTTGCAAGTGCAGGGTAATCAGATCTGAGAAGTAACCAAAAGTTTGTGAGTTCAGTTTTATTGAATTGTAGTTTCAAAGACGTATCGCATGATAATTCCACGAGAATATCTTGTTCAAGTTTAGATAAATGTTTAGCATCAGTAACTTCCATGTTGAATGGATCTCTAATCCAATTGTTGCCTGAATCAGGACTGAGAAAATAATTCCTAAAGCTGCTTTTTAGAGCCATTAAATGTTCAACAAAAACCTGGCGTGTTTCATTAGGGAGCTCTTTATTGGAAGTTTATATAAAATCGTTGAGTGTTGGAAAAGATTCATACACACAGTTAGTTGTGAATGCGTTTCGACCACAAATCGATTGTTTGCAAATGACGTTGGAGTTTGGCGGGTGTCATGCTTTCGTTTGATATACTTTCTCGACATAGAACACAGCCAGGTCTTTCCACATCTTCATTGCATATATAAGTGAATCCAAATGATAAAAACTCATCACAATATTTTTTAATTTTACGTTTTCTTGATGGATTTCAAGGGTGATGTTCCATCATCTGGGTCGCTTTCACCTATATTTTGTTTCAGTGTAGATCCAGTTTTTAGCCAACGATCCACCCGAGTCGCCAGTCTACTTATAGCTACGTGTTCCCGCGCTGCGCAATAGTCACAGCAATGCAAAAAATTGCATTCTTTTTTTTTATTTTTCAGTATTTGCAGTTGAATAAAAATAATTAAGTTTTTACTAATTATTGTTTAGTTATGTTAATAATTAGTTGAGTAACAACGAATACAAAAGTCTCAACCATGTAGGATTTTTATTAAATGAGTTATTTGAATAAAAGCAAAAAGTTGGGGGATGTAAAGTTAATGTCAAAATTGTTTCGTAGACCCCCGATAATGGCTACGCGGACCCCTGGGGTCCGCGGACCACAGTTTAAGAACCTATGCTCTAACTCATGTAAATGCCAAATTTTTATAGCCAATTGTTTTCAGCTGCATGGATTTGATTTTTACCTGCAACAAAATTATGAAAATGTTAATTAAATCAAATCTTATTTGTACTGGTTGCGTGGAATATATCGCAAATTAGATCTCATATTTTTATGAAATAGGGCTGATACAAATAATCTGATGTTTTGAATAACGCATGACTTAAATACTAGTAATTTTCAGAACATCAAATTTTAATTTCGCGCCAAAATCATGATAATCTATTGTTGTCGCTCAATGTGGAATGCACTTTGTCTCTCGACTCTCGCTCAATCATCGCGAGATATGTTGGCTTTTTGTAATAGGTTCAAAGTATAAGTGAACAAACATAGCCCCTAATGTCATCACAATTTGACCAAGCATAACCAGGAGAAACATCTGCTGGCCTTAAAAGGAAAGTTACGTAGCGGATTTCTCATTCGGAAATCGCATTTAAATGTTGGTTGTTTGTGAGAAGATCGTGTTATGCCTAGTTTAAGAAGGAGAAATGGCTACCAGGACGTGTCGGAATTCGATAGCGGCAGGATCGTGGCCCATCGAGAGTGCGGTTTATCGTTCCGCGATATTGCTACTCGCATTGGTCAGAATCCAACGACTGTCATGCGAATATGGAATCGATGGGTTCAGAAGGGTCCTACTGGACGCCATGCAGGATATCAACGGCCTCCCGCCACTAACACCCGAGAGGACAGACATGTTGTTAGGTCGGACTTGCAGGATCGTACAGCCACATCACGGACCTTCAGTCAGAAAATGGGCTTGTTTGCAGCACTACAAGTATCCGCACTGACAGTGCGACGACGTCTAGGGCTGCTCAGACTGTCTGCACGCGACCATTATTGAGGCTTCCCTTGACACTGCAGCAAAGAGACGCGCAGCGACAGTGGTACGCCCAACGACAAAACTGGATACAGGAGTGGCACCACGTCGTCTTTCCAGACGAGTCCCGGTTCTGCGTGCAGTATCATTATGGATATATCCGTGTCTGGAGGCACCGAGGAGAACGCACGTGGCCTGCTTGCATTCGATATCGTCATACGGGCCCTGCACCTGGTGTGATGGTATCGGCAGCCCTTGGGTACGTGACACGAACACCTCTTGTTCACGTCGTCGGTAATCTGAACAGCCAGCGTTACATTTCTCAGATCTTAAGGCCAGTGGCTGTGCCCTATCTTCGAGGCCTCGGAGACGTCATCTTTCAACAAGATAACGCAAGACCGCATATTGTCCGTTGTGTCCTGACCTACCTCGACACAGAGGGTGTTCGACTGTTGCCCTGACTAGTACGTCCTCCAGATCTCTCACCCACTGAAAACATCTGGTCATGGGTTGCTGAGAGACTGGGCCGCCACCGCTCTCGAGCCACACGGTTGATGAAGTGTGGCATAGACTTGAAGCAGCATGGAATGAATTTTCCCTTATCTGTTATCCAAGCCCAGTTCGACTCGATGCCTAACCGGGCTAGAGCCGTTTTAGCTGCCAGAGGCGGCAGCTGTGTGTACTAATTTCGGACCATGTATATCCCCAAATTGCCTACAAATTTAATCATGTTTTCCTCCTACTATGTTGTATATGTACAATAATTAAAGTTTTGTCATTTGTTTTCCTTGCTGGTGTTGCAATTTTAATAGCCAGCAGTATATTTTAGAAGTAAACTAGTGGTCTCTGTTTGTATAAAAGCTGCATAAAACGCTGAAACCCAGTAGACTCTAACGGAAATAAATGGCAAGCGACTAAGTCTAACACTCTAGATGAGTAATTATTACGCTCGGATAAGTTTCATTTTCTCAAGTTTCGTCATCAATAGCCTCAGTGACGTAGCCAGAAAAGAAAAAAAACTTCAAATGGGAAGGAGACTAACAAGCACGCTTCTTGATCAATTGTGATAATATAGGAAAGACCCCAGTATCGGGATCGGGGTGGGGTGGCTGAGCCCATAGGCGCCCATCTCTGCTTACGTAATTGAATAGCGTTTACATGATCAAATGAAGCAAACGCCACTGTGTTTCAGAAGTGATAATTGCAATACCACCTAGAATAAAGAATTATTGACCGCTATCTATGCATTATAACTTATCTAAATTGTTAGACTTAATGTGACCCGTAGTTCCTCTCAGTTAGACGTAATTTCGTGATAACAACATACCTGAACTACAACTCTTTCAACCTATCCATACTCTGCAAAAAAACTAAACATTGGACACAAGAAAAAACAAAATACGTTGTACCATATCAAAAGATAAAAAAAAAAATGGTTGAATGTGATAGTTAATTGAAAACGAGTTCATCAATCTCTAAATAAGATCATGTATTGACAAAAAAAAATAGGTGTTTTTCCCTGCAGAATGCTAAATTTTGGTAGATTACATTTATTTTCGTCCGAAATTGCGCTTGATTTAGTTAAGCTAAACTACAAAAATTTCACCTTCATGAATGAACCTCAGTTTTATGGGTTTATAAATAAGAGGATATTACCATATGTGTGGCAAACTATAGAAAAAAGTGTAAAAAAGAGCTAGTTAATAAATTAAAAACAAAAACAAAATTGCAAACAAAAAAAATTACATTTATAAATTTTAAACTACATTGCTCAAAACAATTAGGGGAGCACATGGTTTTAACGAAATTACGCAAATACTTACACCGATAAGTAACATAAAATAAATCATCCATAATTTAAAGCCTAGCAGGAAACAGAAGAAGAAAGCTTCATATGCAAATCAAAGTTCATGACGTCAAAAACCAGAAAAAGAACATAAGGGCGGAAATCGGGATGTTGCAGAAACGTCTGTTTCACTGCCTTAACTGTGAAATTCGATTGCTCAGTTATTCTTTTTGAGAAAAGGTGACTTGAAAATGTCTCAACAACGTGATTTACCGGAATCCATGGCATGGCGTATTATAGGCAGACTTGAATCCGGGCAAACACAACGTAGTGTCGCGGACGTTGTTGGAGTCGCCAGAAGTGTCGTTGCAAGGCAGTGGAATCGATTCCAAGAAACTGGGAATGTTGGACGTCGAACAGGGCAAGGTCGGCCAAGCGCCACTACAGCAACTGATGACCAGTATATACTGTTAACAGCTCGTCGAAACAGAACAGACAATGCTACTCAGCTGCAAAGACAGTTGCTCTTGGCAACAGGACGAAGGGTGTCCAGCCAAACAGTACGTAATAGGCTTTATCTCTATGCACGTAGGCCAATGGTCTGCATTCCGTTGACCTCACGCCACCGTGCGGCCCGAAGAAGATGGGCTGCTGAACATTGAGATTGGGAGCAACATGATTGGAGCCAAGTGCTGTTTACAGACGAGTCCCGATTCAGTCTGGAGTGTGACACCCGACGTGTTTTGGTATGGAGGGAAAGGGGCACTCGAAATAACCCCACATTCGTTCGTGATAGGTCACAATACAGACGATCTGATTTTATGGTATGGGGTGGAATCAGCATAGGTAGACGTACGGACCTGCATATCATTCGGAATGGTACTTTGATGGCCCGAAGGTATGCAGACGAGATACTGAGACCTCATGTCATACCTTACGCTGCAGCCATTGGAGATTCCTTTGTTTTCCAGCATGATAATGCCAGACCGCATACAGCTCGTCTTGTGGAGAACATTCTTGAAGCTGAAACAATACAGCGTATGGAATGGCCAGCGTGCTCTCCTGACCTGAATCCAATCGAGCATGTTTGGGACATGCTCGGGCGACGCATTGCTGCGAGACCAAAGCCTCCTTTTACTCTCCGAGACTTGGAGATTGCACTTTTTGAGGAGTGGAACAGTATTCCCCAAAGTCTTATCGATAACATCATCGCATCCATGGAAAACAGATGTGCAGCAGTCTTAACTGTTCGAGGAGACCACACGCCATATTAAAAGTCTTGCATCATTTCTAAACAATACTTTTTTTTTATCGTTTACATGTAACCAAATTGTTGCCCTAAATCATCTTTTCATGTTTTTTCCATATTTTCAAAGAATTAAAGCTTAATTACAAATTTTTTTACGTCTTTTTTCCGTATTGCGCATTGATACGCGTGTACTATGCATTTTATGCCAATACGTGGCTGTCTCGCACGATTTTCTTAACTTCTTTGCTTGCTCCCCTAATTTTTTTGAGCAGTGTATTAGCAATTTAATAAAGTAAACTCACTAAATAAAAGATTTTAAGTTTATTCCACGGTCACTAAATCAACTAGAAGTAGAAGCTTATATACTCTATGATTTCTTATTAAGTTATTGACAATAACATTCCCATACGAAGGACTGCTTTGAGTGGGATTATTCTTATATGTAGAACTGTGAAACCATGGATGGTAAAATTAAGTAATATGCCACAGTACTTTACTTTCATACATAGTACTTTACTTTTTAGGTTACTTTCTCGGCAGAGGAATTTGTACTTACCACTAATTCAGCAAACTTTGAATTGAGTTCTTCTTCATCTGGCATTGGCTGAGTGGGAGTTAATGGATGAGGTTGTAAGTTAATTATTCCTCCATTTTCAACTACATGGTAAGTGATCTCTGGAGGCTCGTTGCTGCCGAAGCAGCCACAAAGGCCTTTTCCTCTTCTTTGGGCGGGCATTGTTTGGGGCATCGAGGAAGGAACAGTTACAAAAACCTGCTGTAAAAAGAAAAGGAACATTAATACTTAATCTTATTTTTACTTGTTTGATAATGCACACTACATAGAATTTCAACAAAACTTATGTCAGTCCTGAAGTAAAGTCTCGAGATGAGATTTAGTTACAACTACTTGAAATTTAAGCTGGAATGAGCACACTATAATTTTTATTTAATCTCAGGTTTTTCTGCTACTATTAATAATTCTATCCTTATATGCTGGTTGTCTCTTAGTCCATTGCTGCATTTTAAAGCTCCAGTCGTACACACAAAACTGTAAGCGAAAGGGGAGAGAAGGAAGTTATTTTACCAACACGGAGAAAGATAATTCCGGCAGCTGCCTGAAAGCACATTGACACAGTCCGATTCAGTTCCGAGTTGAAGAAATATAGTTCACTAGTAGCTTTAAACGGTGTTGCCGAAGGCCGCTCCTGAGCAATTAATTATTGCTTTTCAAAGTAAAGTGATAAATGTCAAGAGACAGAATCAGATACTGTCTCGGATTTAATAAAGCTGGATTTAGTGGATTAGATAGCTATCAGATCATGTTAGTGAAATGTGTAATCGTTTGTCCGTATGCTGTATATTTTATTCCAAATAATATTTAAATGAATACCTTTACATTTCAATGCAGAGTCTGATAATACACTGATAGAAAAACAAATATAAAAAATTCTTTTGATTCAAATAAAATACGATTAATCTCTTAAAAGAACCATGGGAAAATACAAAGAGGGGCATATCAATAAACTTATATTATATCCAAACTTTCAGGATTATTTAAGAAACAAAAGCAGGCATTTAAATTAATCGACCGCATGGATATTGTTTGACTTATGTAAAACCAAGTTCAAATGTAGTTGACTTTGACATATTATAGGTAAGTCAGAAATCTAATTGAATTTACGTCAACAGAAACCGATTGATCCATTTGTTTTATATATATATATATATATATATATATATATATATATATATATATCAAAGTAATTTTAAATTCTACCGTTTTGCATTAAGTATTGTACAAACTTGATAAGACTCTGCAGTAACAAAAAGTGTTCGAACAAAAGGCGATGAATCTGATAAATTCTTCTAAATAAAGATGCAAAATTAAAAAAGTATATTTCCGGCAAAAATATGAAAATAGTTTATTCGACCGGATAAACAGCAGACAACCCGGAAATCCTTTGTTTACACTTGAGTTGGCAGGTATGATATATTCTCCAAAATGCCCTGATTGCGTTGTACGCAGTGACATAAGACAATTGCATGTATACAAGTGTACATAGCTATAAAATATCTCATAGGATTTTCAATCATTTCAGTCCATAACTGAATTACTAATGTCATAGAACGTTAGGAGAGCAAAGCAGTATAAACTTTCTACTAGCAAGGATATGATTATTCACAATCTCTGTCATCAATAAATGAACAAGAAACTGTTTGTATTTTTGAATTATGATGCTGTAAGAAAATGTTTAATGTTTCTAAACACAGTACAGAACTTATTGTACTATACTGTGCTTTGTAAACTTTAATAATTTTATTGCTTTTTTAACATTGCCCCTGCTGAATCACATATAATAAGAATTACCCCTGCTCTTGTCTTAATCAACATTTCGATACTGTCAGTTTTTAAAACTAGCTGTACCAGTACAATGGCTGGTTCAGCACCCCTAAATCCCCACGAAAATGGAGTAAATATGGTTTGGGTTCGAAACCCCCAACGTTTGAAAATTGGAAAAATTATCTCTGAGTTAAACGTAACTGTGAGCCAAGTGGAAGCGCGTTGGATTTCGGTGCTGAGGGTGCTCGGATCGAATCCCCACATGCGTCATTAAATGCGCCCATGTCTAGGCCGGGTATGGGAACGTTCTCTATGAGGTCAGAGAGGGTGGGAGAGGGTACGATCCCCCTAGATGCCGCCCCTGGGAGTGCTCAGTCAACATTGCAGTGGCACCTGGCTAAAAAGGACGCCGACCCGTGTGGTGCCAGTATAAACTGGATCCGCACCCCTCAACCCGTTAGCCTATATGAACCTGGTCTGGAATAAATTTCGGCCAGGGGGCATTAGAAACAACTACAACAAAAGTAATTGCAGGAAGCACAACATTCTAGAAAATGTCTTTTGTTCGCTACTCCTTTCATTGCATATAACTCTTTGTTTGTCTATCTATGCCAAAATGCTTCTTTTTCTGTTTAAACGAAATTATTTCCAATCACAGAAATTCATTAATATCTTTCATGAAGTAGCTATAAAGGTAGGGATAAATTCATTCCGTTTCAGTTAAAAGAATATAGGAAGAATTCAAAATAAAAGTTTTTAATTTTGTATCTAAAAGTGTATATCCGAGAATTCAATGTCAAGTCAATGTACACTTAACTGCCGAAATAGCCATCAATGAAGTATGTTAATGTATTGCATTTAAGTAAAACTGCAATAAATTTTTCATAGATTTTAGTTATTTATATTAAGAGGGACTGTGTAATTTTCAGAATTCCAAAGACGGACATTATATAGCTCAGAGACAACAGTGACTTATTATAACTATTTAACAATAACTTTTCAAATCAAAGTTACATATCAGTCTAAAAAGCAAACAAGCATTATTCAAATTAAGTAAAAATTTTCTAGAGGATTTCATTTGCGTTACTTCACTCAGTTTTTAAGTATTACGAAAACAGGATTCGTCATACTGCGCATAAAATTTATATCACAGAACGTTTGCGTACTTTCTGTGTCAATTTTTAAAAAAAATCCAAATTAATTAATGAAACGATTACGTCAACATAGTCTACTTCTAATTTATGATTTAGTTCTATGGTTTAATCAAGTTAGTATGATAAAAATTGATTTCGGTTTATTTATATACAAAGCAAACTTGCTTATTTAAATGCCATTTAACATACGACGTAATGAAACGATTACGTCAACATAGTCTACTTCTAATTTATGATTTAGTTCTATGGTTTAATCAAGTTAGTATGATAAAAATTGATTTCGGTTTATTTATTTACAAAGCAAACTTGCTTATTTAAATGCCATTTAACATACGATGTCCGTCTCTTGGTAACAGGAAATAAGACACTCTTTATCAAATACATGCCATTCAAGCATAAAACATAAAATAAAACAAAAAAATAATGTGTAATCAATATATACAAAAGATGTGTGGGGCAAGATGTATTTTTATCGTAGAAATTTCAAGATTCTAGTAACAGCTTCAATGTAAATAATGTATAAGTTATACAAAACAAGCGTTAATCCAAGTATATAAAAAATTAAATACACATGTACTTAGATCTTTGATTATACATTATCTTGTATATATATATCATATATAAATAGTTATGCATTAGGTCGTATGAAATGTTTGAATGTAAAAATCTCAGGTTGATGTGATTTACAACTAATATGATTTTCATATCATATAAACGAATACTGAGATGTTTTCTTCACCCTGTGATCCTTAAATAGAAAAATATATAATCAAGATTTATTTTAAGGTATTAAATTTATATAATAGTCATAAGAATTCTCGTTTTTCTAAAAATTTTATCTTAAATACTTTTTGAACTGAAAAATACTTGAATATCAGTATGTTGAGAAAACGGGATTTACACATGTGACATATCAAGGTAAGATCACAGGGTATACGGTAGAAATGTTAGTAAATATTGTCTATACTTTGATAAGATATGATAAGATCATTGAAATCTGAATGAAAACACTTTCTACATACCTATGGTACTAATACACATATTATATATTCATCTTCATGGTACTAATACACATATTATACTCGGCATCTAAAGCCAGATTAAAACATGTCACTGAGCATGCGCAGAAACAAAATCTGTTTATGCGGCTTCGTGCTTAGTGAGTATCTAAGGCCAGATTTAAACATGTCACTGCGCATGCGCAGAAAGCATTTTTTTTTTTTTTTAAATTGTAAATTATCGGTAATTAATAGAAATTGCGGTTACAAAAACCAAATTTAACACATCTATAGATTAAAATCTTTCGTTTAAGACCAAAATGAAGTAAACTGATGCAGTAGTTTTCTCTCAACGACTGCCTAAAGAATCGGCTTAGCAACTTAACCCTTAGGCCATTACGAACGCGCTCAGCGCGTCCGAGTCTATCCCCCAACGTTGCGGACGCGCTGCACGCGTCTATCTGGATTTTTCAATGTTTTGAACGTTACAAACGCGTTTCCCGCGTTCTTGAATAATTGTTTCTTTCATCAATAGATGGCAGCACTAAATGGCATTTGAATGCAATTTCTCCCGATAAGAAGACTTTTAAGTGATCGTTTTGAAAATACATAGTATAAAACGGAGGTAGTTTTGGGGTTTTCAAATTCGGGTGGACGCCCTTTAAAAACCAGGTGATCCTATTAGATTCACAGAAAGGTATTTTGTAGAGTACATACCTGCAACTGTAAATCAAAATGAACCAAGGTGAAGATGTGCGGAAACCAGTGTGTGAAAAAAAAAGTACGTAAAGAAACAAGATTAGGGTGTAAAGACTGTGAAGTGGGTTTATGCAAATCACCTTGCTTTAATTTATACCAACCATACAGTACGAAATTTCTGAAAAGAATAATCTGTACACTATGTAAATATATATACATGTATTCTTAAATATTTTGCTTCATTTATTTTGATTTAAGTAACTTAACTATAATGAATTCGCGCTTTAGAACGTTCCTTTAATTTAAATAAATGAATAAAAAATGTCGAGGAAAGAACCGAAAGGCGAAAACTCAACGGCTTAAGGGTTTTAAATATATAGATTGTTGCATACGTGTAGTCTTGAATTTTCAAATTACATGGAGAGCAAATTACATGGAGTACAGAACGCGAAAGGATTGGTATCATGTATGTATAGACTTCATACGAATATAAATATCACTTATTTTGATCGTCTATTTAAACATACCATATTAATGCCCATCCTCTCATATGACTCTAAAACTGGTAAATTCTGTTGGTTGGTTGTTTAGGATTTAATGGCGCAAGGTCCAGCAAGGACAAGCTGCGTCCCAGTAAATTCGGAAAAACCAGTAACTTGGACGGTAAATTCGTGATAAAGAAAACAGTGCTGCATTAGCTAATGTTTGTTTTCTTACTTGCAATGGCACATTCTAAACATAGAAGCTTTGCACTAAGAATAAAGTACAACTGGCATCTTTATTATTTAAAACTTCTTAAAGCATCAGTTAGGCATTATAGATATGAATTATAGATATCGACATACAGATTGATAGCTAGCAAAAGTAGAAAACAACATTGAAAAACTTGCTCTGACAGACAGAATTAAATTGGTGAAAAACACATTTGCTTGTCATTACTCACACAATCTAAAACTAGCATAAAAGACACCGTTAACTCTGTTTAACGATTTAAATTTTTTTAACCGACTGGTAGTTTATAATGAGGATATTAGCCTATTAGATTCAGCTGCTTGTATTTCAATAATCTGATGTAATAATCCTTGTTGAAAGTGATTTTGAGGAGGATTTTGAAATTCTTCTTGTCAAAACACTAGAAATTAATGCCTTTTTAGCTTGCTAAAGATAAATGCACTTAGACATTCAATTCTATTCAAATCCATTTATCAGACATAACACCAACAGGATTCGATTCTGAGCCGAATATTTAATACAACAATAGGGGGTGGGATACCAAAGTTGATTTTATTTTCAGCATGACTTCTTTTGTGTCACTTTTTGATTTGTCGTGTCATATGTCTCATGTCACAATGAAAAGCAGAAAACGTCCAAATAAAGATAGAAGACAGAGCAAAACTGAAATAATATCCATGACGTTATACTTCTTTAGAATTCGAATGTAAAATTATCAACAGAATACCTATGGTGGTTTGGACAAGGAGTAATGTATGTTTATAAATTTTAATTTTATGGTAAAATTATGGGCACTAAATGTATACTATCATACTAAAAGCAATATTCTTAATTCCGATGAACTGTCAATGAGTATTAAGAGTTATTTTTTTAAACAAATCATTCACTTAATCAATTGACTATGCTTTAATGCTTTAATTCTCTTTTAAACAACTAATATAAATTTCTAATAATTATGAAAGGATAATTTTGTTCTCTCCTTCAAAACCTTTCATTAGGTTTTTTTCTCTCTCATACTTGTTAATTAATACGTTGTTTATGTCATGCAAAGCTGTAAAGATATTTTATACGTTCATTACTTTTTGCATCTAATATCAAGAACTATTTTACACTATTGAAGCTTAAATAGATATGAGAACTAGAACCTTTTGTTCATATACAACTTCACTGTCCACATGTTTAGCTTTGATCTTACTGAATTATACGTATTCTGTTTCATCATTCTTTGCGAGATAATTTGACAATCATGAATGTCTCGCTTGTCACATTCAGTGGGTAGAGAGAAATGCTAAAATTATAACTATGTTTAGAGTTCATCTAACGATTTAAAGCTTTCCGTGAGACATCAGTCGAAAATATCTACGCTTAAGTAATCACTCAAGTTCAATGAAACAATTGTGAATTGGAAGTGCGAACTTCAAGCATATGATAAGTATTTTTCACATTTAAATTAAATATAGTATGTTGCTTATGATTTATTGGTAACACAGTCAGCCGAATTTTAAGGATATTCTCATACGTATTCTGAGCCATTTATATGCATTAAATTGATTTTTCGATATTATTTCGGAAAATATGGCGTGTATGAAATTCTCGAGATTTACAAACAGGGGCACAGCGAATGAAAGTAACCAGGAGCAATCCATTGGTTCCATTCTTCCAATTTTATATTGAATAAATAGGCTTTCATGTTTTTATTAGTATTTTGGGGTATTAAACATAAGTTTGAAGTGCGTTTATACCCATGCTATGAAGCAAGAGCCCCTATGCTTTCTCGTCGCTACGTCTCTGGCCACAAACATTGTAACGCTGGGTATTGAGCAAAAATTTTTAAAAACTGAGAAATGGGTAAACACTGAAAATTATTATAGAACTTACGTAATTTCATACTCAATCCCCACTTTTTATATTTAGCAACTATCCTAGGGAACATTATGATGCAGACCCAAATACTCGTTAGATAATCATGTTCAAAATGTCTGAAATTTGGCGAAATTTCAGTGTTTGTTTTGAGTTAGCAGTGAAGCGTCCCCACCGGTAAAATTAACAAACGGAAAAAGTAGTAACTGTTGAAAAGTAGTAATTTCCGTTTGCCTCTACGGTTGACTTGGTTCTTTCACATTAATTTGCTTCTTTGAGAAAGTAAAACTTGTGCAAGGTGGGCATTGGTATCTACGTCTATATAAAACGAAAAAAAGAAGAAAAAATTTTGATTGTAAAAAGTGAGCACAAATTTCATCACAGATTAGGAAATGCGCAATAAACAACGCAGCTTCAGAAAATATGTATGAAAATAAATGTATCGAATTTTATGTGTTTACTAAGTTTTACCCAGAAGAAAACCATTATATGGTATACTTGAACACTATATTCAAAAAGCGACAGCGAGACAGCTGCTTTTAACATTTACAGCACTGAGAAAGACAGTTGAATAACAACAGTAACAACTGTTTCCTCCTCTTTTATATTTTAGAGTTTATTTTCCTAATTTGTTGCTCGGTTAAAAAAAGTATAATCATTAATGCAAAGTTCATATTTTAGATTTTGAAGTTTTATTTAAACAGATACTTGAGTGATTCATGAATTCTCAGAGATTTCTTTGACGGTTATCCATATTCACAGGATTTTATTTCAACAAAATCCTTTAACTTTTGCAATGAAATTACAAACGATATGTTTAGAAGACAGTGATCATTACACTACATAGGTTGCTTGTTATCTTTAACTGAACATTGATGAGTTCCTCAAAATTCAGTCAGTCGGGTTTGTTGACTGGCTTTGTCTAAAATCATTAAGTACCCAAACTAGATTTTACTAGCAAGAATTTTAGAACTTGGATTGATTACAGCTCATTGGGTATGGGCTTCTGTTATCACGGAATGGCAAATATAAGCGGCTAGATTCTTTACCGTTCAGCAAAATGTACTTAAATTCCAACTAGAAAATAGATACTGTTATTTAGATGATATTCATGCCATTTTCTTTTTTTTTATGAATATTATCTGCTGAATTTTTATCAGGACAAAAGCATTAAAATTGATTTTTAGTAGAAAATTTAACAACTTTAGTTTCATGTTTTAAACCAAAAACTTAAAAGAAAATAATCATTTTACTTCTCTGCTTTAACGCCATTTTGAAAAGCCAATTAAAGAGTCAGTGTTCTACTCGAATAACTTATTTTTACCACTTTTCTCATTTGTTACATCCAAGTAAGCAGACAATATGCACAGATTGTTTGTTTACAGTTTTGCCCATTCCTTATTCCTTATAAAGTTATTCGGCTGTCGATAAATCCTATTTGTTACTCTTGATGCCCCTGTTGTGGGTGATTATTGGTAAGATGTACAAGAATTAACCAAGTCTAACTGATCGGTCAGTGATTTCCGAATGTATCCATAATTCTGCCTACTATAAGGGCCTGTTCACATAGGAGTCCGTTGCGTTGCGTTAAGGAAAAGATGACGTTGAGACGAAAATAAACCAATCATAGGCCTCCAAACGATTATCAATGAAATTTTTAACGCCTATGATTGGTTTATTTTCGTCTCAATGTCATCTTTTCCTTAACGCAACGCAACGGACTCCTATGTGAACAGGTCCTTAGACGAGCATATCTCTAAACGTCAATGCTATTGCACATGGGTTTAGAGCAATATCCATCTGTGAGAACTCATATGGCTACAAAAAATGAACAATTGGGAAGTTAGAAGTATTCATCAAACAAATGATTCGAGAATTAATATTATGCAGTAAAGATAAGTAAAAATATTAATTCTAAGACAGGTACAAAACGATTATTTAATTTTCCTAACAAACAGTTTACTCTCGAACAGAAAACTTTCGCGAATACCAACGTTCTTAAGAAAATCTGATAAAAAAATAACTTCTATTGTTTACACGAAGAAGTAGATAATAGATTGGTTCTTTTACGAGATGTTTAAGTACTTAATCAGCAAAATTCTATCTACACATGTCTCATCCTTTATTCTTCGATTAAAAATAATACTAGGGCTTTCTGTTGTGCCCTGGTCGTCGTAACTGGGAGAAATCGAAGCTAAGTAGTATGTAGCTATGACAACGGATATCATGCACCTGGCTCGGGGCCAAATCTCTAGGTGAATCGAAAAGCCCACTAAGCAGAGAAAACACACAAGCAAGGCATTAATAAAAGAAGACAGCTGACAGATTTGAAACCAGAAGTTCGTGGAAGCATGCGGAAAATTGCTTTTTAAACTGCTTTCACCAGTGAATAAATGAAACAGTACACATTTTGACGGAAGTTTGAAACTTTTCTCATCTAAACATAAAATATTGATTTACTTTGTGCTTTCTGAAGCAAAATGTTAAACAACAGAGACTGAAATCTAATTGAAACCCAGTGAACACAATATTTTAGGAAACCGTTGGTTGAATTGGACATAAACTCAATTTATTTTGAGATTCTGAGCATCAATCGTTTTTCCATTGTTCATTTTTAAACAAATGGTAGGTCTTCGACCTTACATTTTTAACCAACGAGCCCGTCTATATGCTTTTACTTAAGTTTTAAAAGTCATAATTGCACGTGTAACTAACAGAAGTCCCAAGTACAGAAGTCCCCAAGTACATATAAGACATATGCTCACAGCATGACACACCTCAACTTTTGCAAAAACGAAGGGCAAAACGCTTGTTGCCAAATGATTTAAATACTCATATATATATATATATATATATATATATATATATATATATATATATATATATATATATGGAAATGAATGTCTAAACGATAACAGAGAAAACATTCCACGTGTGTAACGGATGGCATCTGTATTCTGCCCTCCGCTTTTCACGTGGTTACATCAGTGACGTTGCATCGAACTGCCTTACAGAAGAATCCACAATAATAAAATAATATAAGCGGGTACGGATACAGTCATACCTATTCAAACAATGAAATTAAGTGAATCTCATAAATCAAGAAAAATCGGAAAGGAGACATTTTTAACTCTTATCTTAAGCAGCTCTGGTCAACTCCAATTTTCTGCAGATTCTGAAGGAAAACTCAATTAGAAACCTTGACGTATGAAACACATTGGGATGAAAGGTATTCGAGTAATATTTTCATCTTCCTTTGCCAGGAAATCAGCTACCTCGTTGTCAAAGTGGGCCACATACTCCACTCACTGTGGGCATGCACCCAATGCAGCACCAAAGAATATGGCTGTAGACCCCATGTAGTTTCCTAAGAATATACCTATAGTAAGTAATTCTAGGGCAGTTATTTTGGTCGTTTTTCGTGATGATACATAATATGAATTTGGAGTCAAATTAAAATTCCGCATTTTCAGAGGAATTCCATTGCAGAAGTTATTTTCAGGCAACGTAGATTATTGCATCAACTCTCCAATGAAATCAAAGGATATCATAACCCGCTGTCGAAGTGCATGATTATGAATGTCCAAAAGCATGCTTATGAATGAAAATTAAATAAAATAAATTCATGTTTTTGGTTATATAAATTGCAGTTTTATTTCTATAATACATAATTCATAATACTCAATGCCATAATTTATTGCATGGTATATTGATGGGGAGGGGAGACTCACATCTTTGTAGGAACGACAGAATTGAAAAATTCCTCCCCCAGTTGTACATGGGACAAAATATTCGGTATGACAGAAAAGACTAGGATTCCACGTTTGCAGGGATATTATCTCCTTATACATCATAGAGAAAAAGTGAATAGCGATATTCTATTCTAAAAGAGGAAGTGGCATTTCACTCTTTTAGGGAAAAAAGAAAATATTTTAAAGAGGTTACTTGAATTAACAATTCTGTTTCGTTAATGCAATAGATTTTTTTTTCAAATTTTATAATAATTCAGTTAAAAAACCTGTATTAGTCATAGGTTACATTAAAGAATGAGGACTATCAAGACATTCTGAAGTAAAAAGAAAAAATAAATGTGACGCTTTGTTAGCTAAATGATGTTCTGAACACATATCTCAGTCAAAACTATATTTATCTTTCTATAGAACTTTAAATGATCAGTTTTGGAAGTATACGTAGTTTCTAGAAAATTGTACTACGAGATGAAATTATTTCACTTTAACCATTTCAGGAACGCAGCCTCAATATGTGACTACATGTTTTCTCTTACGATTCCCGGTAACTTATCCGATTTTGCCCGCTGTCACGTATAAATGACACCAAGTCGAACGTTTTATTAGCACTGAGATGCTATTCTAATTCCGTTGGTAGATATGTGTTTTTGCTTTTTCGAGTTTGCTAAAATTTCCAATAAAACAAGTAACACAGCTACGCCTTTGCGAAGTTTAACAGAGGAATAGAAAATAATGAGTTGAATCGATAACACCTTGGTTAGTATTTAAAACCTCCGATCGAATTTTTTTAAAGTATGTATTTTTTTTAGCTTTTAAAATAACTGATGTCAGTGTAGTCACATTTGAAAAATTACAATGGATGAAGAAGGGGATCCTGACCTTTATTTCCGACATTCACTACATATTTAGGACTTAGGTAACCTAGTGGTAGCGTGTCGGCTTTCGGTGCTGAGATGGAATCCCGACAAGCACCATTAAATACCTCCGTGTCTAGGACGTATATGAGCACGTTAAATCCATAGACCGAAAGGTCGCTCTCTGAGGCTAGAGAGGGTGGGAGAAGGTATGATCCCTCAGATGTCACCCCTGGAGGTGCTCGGACAAAATTGAGGTGGCACCTGGCTAAATCAGACCCCGACTCTTGTGGTGTCATTATAAACCGGAGCCACACCACAGAGCCCAATAGCCTATATGGACCGGTCTGGAATTACTTCCGGCCAGGGGGCAATAGAAACAACAACAATACCAGATATTTAGATAGAACTAAGTGAGTAAATTTTTTATTCTATAAATCGTGGTGTTCATATACCAATATTTATATGTCTTCTCATGTTATTAATTTTTGTGCCTATTTGCTTAGCATCAGTAGAAACTACTCGTATTTCGTGGCAGAAAAGATTTACAGCCATCGTTTTCAAACGTTTTGTGATGTCGCATGAGGAATTTTTCAAGCGATCTTCGTAAAGACTTCAAATATTTCATTTACTTTCGTATGGTAACATAGGCGTAGCGTGCTTCTAACTTTTCTTTTTTTCTTTGGGGGGGGGGGGGCACGAATTGAATTCAGTTAGGGCCCTCCTTATCACATTGACTGCCGCATGGTTCTTAAAATATGAAATATTATGATTTTTTTTAATTGACTAACAATAGAATTGATGTTTGAGTAGTATTCAAAAGTTATACAATGAGAAAATTAAATATAATGTAAATAAAATGAGAAAAAAATATATAGCATCGAATTTTTGTTAGGGATCATATCATTGTTAAAAACTATGTTAAGGCTAAAGACATACTCGGAATCTTCAGTTTCACAGTTTCAAAAAGCGGAAAAAAACCAACTTTCTTAAAAGTTTTCTGCAATTTTTGGATTGTAACTAAACTTCTAATAACGTTTTAATTTATTTCAAGTTAAGTTGGGGGGGGGGGGGCACGTGGTCTCCTCTGTGCCCCCCCCCCCCCCCCCCCCGACGCTACTACGCCTATCTATGGTAATGACGGATTTACGAAAATTTCCTTCTGGATGCTTAATTTCAAAAACAATATTAGAGGCTATAATTCCATTTTATGCATAATTTTTTATGTGGAGATTTGGGGATTTATTTTTAAATGCTGATTCCATAAGGATTTATTTTTACAGGTTAATTTTAATTTTCTAGATTGTTTGGGTTTGTGGTAACACAACGCGCTGGAAGGTTTCATTTAGCAACATTCAAAATGAAAAACTAAATGTTACTCGCTAAAGACAAACAGAGAAACAGAAAAGAAATCACTCAAGTATAAAATTCATGCCCTAAAACACGACTCTTTTAACCCTCCGAATTTTAAGATGGAATGATTCCATTACACACATCGGACAATCATCCTTTCTCTGTTAATCAGTTAAAATAGTTTATAGCTTCTTGATTTGAAAAATTGTATTATGAACGTGTTAATATTAAATAACTGTGGAGAACTGGAATCGTGAATAAAACATTCATTTCTTCAACATCAAATGCGATCATTTATAATCAAATAAACTCCACTGACAATAACTTATGTGAGTAAAACTATTTAAAAAATGTGACGCAATTAAAGTGAGGTAAAATTTTATGTATACGCCAATTAATACGCATCAATCATTGCTTTGACATTCTAGATTCTATATAAAACGAAAAAAAAAAGAATGATTTCATTTTTTTTAGAGTTACATTCTAAAATAATCTCTTGCACTTCAACTTGAAATTATACAGAGTGATTTTTTTCTTTTTTTAACTTCGTTTCTAATTGAACCGGGTACTTTTAAAAGAAGAAATCACGAAGTTCTGAAGAAACCAGTTTTGCATTTCGACCACACAAGTGTTCCCCCTCAAATCAAAATAAATTCCTATTTTAAGCTCTTCCAGAGAGAATGTTTCATCGTTAAGTTTACGTTAAAAGGCTTTGAAACACTTTTTCCACCCTATCTGTCATCTCTATCAAAGTTTTGCAAATTATCTGTCATCTCCATTAAAGTTTGTTTTGCATTATCGCAGGAAAGGCACAAAAAATTACTGTTTTGTACAAAACAGCTCAGATGAAAATGAGCAAAATAGTAGTTTAAAGTAACACAGCTGGCGATAGTTTATTTATCTTATATAAAAATATAGTAAAAATGTATAACTAACCTTACGATAACCCTTTCTCGAAAGCCTGTGGACCGGATGCGTCTTTTTTACTCCATTCTTTGATGCTCTCCAGATACTGGCATTTTGGAGAGTTAGCATAGAACAGACTTGTGTTTTTTCTTGTGTTGTTACACGCGAACCCATTTAACTCTAAATCTGTTCACTTCTACCACTATATCAGTCATCACCGGGATTCGAAGGATATCGTTAGCTTCCTGCTTGGTTTCCGTCGAAGCCATTTCCGATCTCAGCTGGATTCAAAAGTGGCTAAGAAATTGGCGATCACCGAAAAGGTCTCCCCGTACCTTCCCGCTTATCAATTCCTAATTTATGTGTCCCACTTAGCAATTTTTTTTTTCGTTTCATTCCCAGAACGTATCAGATTTGCTTTACGTGATTTCTAATAAGCATGTCCATTAACAAATGAAAGAAAAAAAGTTCTAAAAAAAACTGATTTAAAGACCGTGAAAAGTAGCAGGTTCTTCGCATTATACTTTTGCTAAAAACACTTGCTATCCGTGAACTGTTTTTAAAATTCTATTGCAATCCTTAACTGCAAAACGATCTATGATCTCAGCTCATTAACATTCAGAATTTATCTCCAGTTAACTACCATTCTAGAAGGACCATGTGAAAACCGCTTGTCAGGGGCGAGGAATGAACTAGCGTCTCCAAACCTTGAGGCCGATGTTCTACCACCTGAACCAGACCGACGAAGTGAAGTGGTGATATTTCCAATGATTTTCACTCACAACCTTACAGTGCATTTTTTTTTAATGGTGGCAGTAATTTGAATAAAAATTTAGAATTACATGCACAAAACTATTGAATGCGTAATATATAACAAGTCATTATAGTATCGCTTACGGCCATTAAAAATTAACACTTTCTTTGTGGACCAACTTAGATGCTCTTCTAAAACTATTTAGCGTTTTCATGATGTAGTGACGATATATCCTCAGAGTAAAATGTTCATTTAAAAACTAAAAGCAAAAGAAGAGGGGGATCCTATTGGTCTTAGTTGCGAGTACATACATCGAGAATTTACACCCTAGAGGACTAAATACTAATTCTAATTAATTATTTACCTTTAGGCGTAACTTTGTTGCAGGCTTAAAAGAAAAAAAGTTTTATTCCCTCATGTTATCTTTTGTTTTAATCGGTCATGTAGTGGTCATTATGACAATTGATCAGTGAATAAAGCATATTTTTCGTTAATGTTCATTAACGCTGTTAGCACAAATTGCCAATGATTTGATAGTGTATATATATATATATATATATATATATATATATATATATATATATATATATATATATATATATATGAATAGGGAACAAAAAAAATGTGAGAATGTATAGTAGATTGGTTTGGCAACTGAACAAATTAAACTATTTTGAACGAGGGTGCCATATTCGGTAAACAGAGGGTTCCATATTTTATTTTGTTTTTTTTTAATGAGAAAAATATAGATAAATGTAAGTATGTGTGGCAGTTTAGTCGCTGTAGTACATACATTACATGGTAATTACACATATAAATTTTACAATTCCTGAAGAAGAAAAAAAAACGTAATGCTGTAAAGGAGAGACTATTAAAAGTTGATTCTTTCAGGAAATGGAATATAATTTTTTGGAGAAATGTTTTCCTCGCACCAGATTTGATTTGCTCGTTGTTTTATGACAGACGGTCAAATAAAATGGGATAGAAAGATGACTGTATTCTAATTTTCTGGGATCAATAATGAGTACATTACTTCACGAAGGAAATATAACTAAAATTAAATATTCCAACAGAGCTAGATAATTATAGGAAGAATGTAGACAAAAAATAAACAGAAATCAAGCACTCAGGGCACCATAAGGCAAGTTTCTGTCTCTACGCACCATAAGGCAAGTTTCTGTAGTAGTGACGGAACTAAACCAGAAATCGAGGTAACCGACTGGTCTCGTCATCAGGGAACCTAACCAAATCAGTTACCTCGAGGGGAACTTTCTGAATAGGATGCAGGTCTAACCAAAAAATATCCCAAGGCCCCGCGATCCCCATTGAAACAGATAGTCAAAACAAATTAAAAAACATGAACAACTTGCACTTAGGGCTCAACGCACCATATATGCAAGTACACATGCAATCATAAAGAATTCGGCAGTCTATGCCCGCTTTATAAATTTTTAGTTTTTGTTGAATTGTTTACATTATTATACTTCATGAAGAAAATAAATACATGAATAGTAATTTTTCTACAGCCTTGTAACAAACGTAATTTTGTGATACGTTTACTTATATGTACTGTTGGAATTAATGATATTGATGAAAATACTACGTTATAAAGTTAAATATAACAAAAACAAATGTATGTATAGTAATTATCTAAAATATGAAAATAGAAAAAGAAGATCCACAGTTTTAAATTCTATGGCAAACAAAATCTGATAAAGTATCTGCATTTCCCCCAGCTGAGAATTAAAAAATATATGCTTTAGCTTTTTTTAGGTCATATTATTATTAACTTATCTAAAAAGCCTATCTTGGAAATTTTTGAGAATTTTTAAAAATTCTGCATTCTTCAATTACCAAGAAATTGGTATTTCTTCAAATTCTCAGGAGGGTAGTTCTAATAAGAAAAAACTGAATGAGATAAAAAAATTCTGAAACACAAAGTTATGCTTTTAATCAGTAAATCTGTTTTGTTAAGGGAACGACAATAATATGAATAAATATTGTATGAGCCTTTAAGATATTAAAAGAGACTTATTAAAAACACACGTCAAAACGGTAAATTCCGTTACGCAGATTTAAAATCTAATGCTTAGAAATATGTATCTACAATGACAGTAAAGCCAGACAAGGAAATTTCTTCTGTTCCACGCGATAATAGATATAATAAAGAAATTGAAAGTAATGAACAAAAATATCTTAAATGCAAAATCATGACGCATAATTCAGATTAGTCACCGTAGTGACAATTTCAAATACAGAAACAGCCACATGCGTCTGACAGAAGCTTATTAAAACATACGTCAGAATCATGGATTTCATTTCATAGATTTTAAAACTTAATGCTTTACTAAAATGAAGAAGTTGGCTCTCTCTCTTAAAGAATGCCGAATCAACTTCCCTTGATTCGGTTTTCTGCGTCATTTGGCAAGAAATGTTTGTATTCAATATAGCCATGAATCCACAAATTATGCTTTTGACGTATAATTTCTTTCCTTCCACAAAACCACAACGTAACGATTGAAAACTTTGTATGCAGCGTACTAATCACGAGGTTGTGGTACAGACACTAATATTATTACATGGATTCTAAGATCTGTGAGTACAACTTTTTGCCGCAGGAGTGGCAAAATCTAATTTTTGCAGTTTGGTAAGGCAACGCTATAAACTGCATTTAATTTGAACAACATCCCACGAGGCTAGTGCCTCCTGGGGTACCCATTAAAGCCTCAGAATCCAGGGATAATTATTAAGTCCGAGTCACAAAGGCGGTTCTATAGAATTGCCTAAGCTGGTTGAAAGAGAGGGGTACATAAAAAGGTAGTATTTTATTCTATCTTCATTTTAAATGAACCTAATATGCAAATATTTTCGACACGTCGTTAACGAGATGGTATTTCAATGTAGAAGAAATACGTTCTGAAATTACTTTCAAGGCTGTACGCATAGAGCAGACAGGAAGTTAGAATTAGGAATGGGGGGAAATCAAGACATAGTTTAGACTTATCAATATGAATTACATATAAATGTAAGAGCCAGTTCACATAATGAACAAGTTACAACCCTTAAATTCCAATAATCTGCTAATCGGATAACAAAGAGAGTCTGCAAGTCAGAAATGAAAGATGATAGATATTATTAAATCACACAGCTTACAAAAAGTTTATTTTACTCTTACAGTTTTACTCACTATCCCATGTCCATTATTCGGCACAGCCTAAAGCAGGGGTTCCCAACCTTTTTCCTACATTGACCCCTTTTAAAAGAATGATTTTATTCATCGACCCCCTCACATTTTTCTCTATAATATGCAGCATACAACATAATTATAATACTAATAATTGCAAACACTTAAAGATAACAATTAAACTAAGAATATGAACAAAAAATTAGAAAAAGTGGTTCATTAGGTTTATGTTTTAATATTTTTGTACTATTTTAATTTTTAATTTCACAAATATAAACAAGATTTCAGAGACACAGATTGTAATTGCACAAAAGTTCGATTTCAATTAATGTGGTGGTTGTGCTTGATGCATTGATACAATTTTTTTAATGTTTGGCCTGAAATTGCTTATCATCGTACAGTCATAACTAACATAAAGAATATAAATATATATTTTACTAAACAATTTTACTGACTTATATGCAATTATAATATAATTTCATTCGACACATATACAAAAGCGTCATAACATTCGACTTTAGATGGGTGGATCACTCCGTCCTATGCAAATATGTATTTATGCCTATTAAAACGGATAATATTACCCAGTAATTACATTCCTAAAAAAATTGAATAATTTTAAAACAGAAAAATTTATCATCGACTCCCAATAGACCCCTGGAATACTATAGACCCTTTTTTAATTTCCTTCGACCCCCAAGGGGTCCACCTGGACCCCGTTGGGAATCAGTGGCCTAAAGAGTAAGATGAACTTAATGAAATTTTATTTCAACTTTAAATTTCAAAATAATGCCAAAATATAGGTAATATTATCCATATGTTACCGGTACCCGTATTCATAGTATATACTTCAGTGACGTGAAAACATTAACAGCGAAAACATTAGCTTGCGAAAATTCAGCCTGAGTAACCTCACATCTTTTAATATCCGCTCAAAATTGAATATGCCGCTCTGGTCTTCTGTAAACCCTCAATGAAATCACTCCACGCACTTTTACAAACTCACACACAACGCTCGCATATCTCCCACGCGAGCAAGAAAAAAAGATGAAAAAAAAGGTACATTTAATCGGATCACAGCATTTTTATTCTGATGGATCAATAAACAAATAACTTCTGTAAATGGTTCGCTTATCAATACATTTCGAAGATAAAACGATGCGTGCTGTGCTGGATAATAGAGTAGACAGCCTAGTAAGAGAGAAAAAGAAATATTTCCTCTACCAGCTTTATTTTTATTTTACAATAAAAATGTTTTCATTTGATAGCATTTATCTATTAAGTTAATAAACCACCTGTATGATGCAGTTTTGAAATTAAATACTTTTTTTTCTGCAGACTGAAAGTTTCAACACGTAAGTACCTTAGAGAGGCAATCAGGAAAAAAAATTAAATTACTTGGACTCTTATCTGAAGTATCTAGCGATTTTGGAGATTTTTCAACTAAATTAAGTAAATGAAACAGCTGTTTCTCTTTCTCCTCAAAGTAAATAAAATGTCTCATTATGTATAATAGTATGTACCAGAACTCATGTATAGTTCAGTTAATAAATAAATTTATTTTTTCCTATCTGGATAGATATGTATTCCACTTCTACAATATTAAAATTAGAGATTGTATTGAAAGCATAAACAGGGCTTTCTTTCATTTTTGAATAAACATTACTTAATAAAAAGTATAAAACAAAATTATTTCTGTCATATACTCTATGAAAAAATTCTCACATACTTGCTCGATACTTTATAAATGCTTTATAAAGTACGTACTAAGTATCTGATAATTTTCTTGATAATTTTAAAGGAATTATATTCTTATGTGTTTTAAATTGATTATATTCTGCTTCAGGCTTATTTTTTCGACTACAGTCTTTCATGGTGAACTGGCATCGTTGTTCTGCTTTTATTCCATTATTGAGCCTAATATTCCCTTGTCATCAAAAATAAAAGCTTCAACACGATAAAGACGGGAATTTTTTCTTACTAAAAAGACTGAACGCCGTAATTTTGACGGTTAAAAATGAAATCAAGAATTTAAAATATTTAATTTTAAAAAAATGGTTAAATACTTTGAATTTGAACTATTTCATACCAATATATAATAAATTAGTTTATATTTAAATATATTTTTATGCAGGTATGCCGAGCTGACAACCTGGTGTGGTTTATCCGTAAAAATATATGCATAGTTTGTGCAGTCCTTATTTTTCAACACCAATATTTCCGAAGAGCGAATATTTCTGTGATTTGCAAAAGGGGGAAAAGACGAAAAGTAACTAACATTTTTTCGGTATTATTTTAAATATTTCTGCCTGTTTTCTATATTGCCGTCAAATTGACGGCTTTCAGTCTTGGACGGGTTTGTAACCAGTTGCGCCGTGTGCGTGGCTGCATTCAATTACATAGGTTACGACTCATCACGGACTGATTTGTGATTGCAGTCAGTTATCAGTTTCTTTTGAGTTGCTCCGTGTGCAGACGGCCTTAGTACAACACATTTTCTCCCCCTCTTTACTATCGAATAAAATTTTGTAAGCATATTTCGCGTGAAATTAAAAAAAGTCATAAAATTTCAGAAGCCTGAGTGTCTTCTTATTCGTCAGATACGCATACAGACATAGCGCTCAATAGTATGTCCGAAACCGTCAAAATGACGGCAGCCGTCTTTCTAGTGTTAAATTATTATTTCGCATTCTTCATTCATATAATCATGGGTGAGAGATATACTACTACATCTTTGCCTTTAAATTATTTTTTTCATCTTAGGCGATAATTTTATACATAATTATGTGCGCCAAGGAGCTCCGCAAAAACGAAAACCAATACATGCACTTTATACACATTTCATTGCTGTTTTTCGCATACACATGCACACAAATAAACAGAAGTAATACACTGACATACATATTACATGAACAATCTGTATCTATAATGATCACTGTCTTTACCGCATCGCTTGAAGGGAGCTCATTAATTTTTCACATTCATAATGACAGGCAAAGCTTTCCTAATTTCTCTCCATTCTGTTTAGTATATATCACTTCATATTTTCATACGTTATACACAATTTTCTGATACGGTTGCTTCAAAGCCATTGAAAAATATGAGAAGAAAAACTAACATAATGTATAAATAATACTGGCGCATACATTAATAGCACAAAACCTTTGAATTATAATAAATACTGCAAGGATAATAAGCATAGTATACATTATTCAGCTCAGAAAAGTATTTACAATGGCCTTGAATAAGCAAAAACAAACTTAATTACAATATTAATTAACTACTTATAATAAATTCAAATGAAGGAATAAATACGCTCACCTTTTCCGAAGAAGGTGACTAGAGATAATTCATGTTAATCCGAACTAAAGCACAGAAATATCTTGGCTAAAATTAGCATTAGCAGAAGGTTGGAGTCTCTCAACCACTTTTCCCTTGGCCGCAGAATGTATAATTAAAAAGAGTGACCAAATTTAAGTGTCTTCTTATTCGTCAGAAACGCAGACAAGCAACCGCGAACCTTTAATTTAACTTTTTTAGCGAACTGCAAAAAGTTATCTGGCAAAACATCTCAAGGGATACCTGGTTTGCCTCACGCGCGTCTGATGAATAATCATTGTGACTAAGGGCAAGGACGTCGCAATAATGATCATATCCTGATCTCGCAGCGGTCAACCTATACTAAATGGAACGATCCACTGATGTTGAGAAAACGCAGCCAAAGCTACTGCGCAATAGAGGGACATGGCAGTTATTTATTGCACTTCATGATGTGTACGGATACAGGATGAAATGCTTAAATTGTCAGCGGTATGACCGTCACAACTGTGACACAGAACAAACTGCTTGTAGTAACAATTGTAAAATAATCGTAACAGCCTGTCACACGATTCAGATGAAATGTTTGCATTGTGAGCGACATGACGGTCACAACTGTGACACAGAACACACTGCTTGTAGTGACTATTGTAAAAAAATCGTTACCGCTCGTCACACGATTACAAGGAGACCCCCTTTTTAACGGGAAAGCTGTCACCAACTGATTTCCTCTCGTAATTCCTATGAAGAAATATTGCACATATGATGACGAATATTTCCTAACCTCTAAGGCAAAAAATTTCCTTGAAAAGGAATAGATATAACAATGATGCCTATCCGTTCTAAGGCAAATGTTAAATTATACTACAGTCGAACCCCGTTATAGCGATCCCGGTATATAACGAACTCACGAACGAAAATTTTGGTCCCGCCGTTTTTCTATTATTTTGGTCCCGCCGTAATTTAATTAGTAGTGTGTCTGTATAATGTAATCGGTTTTAGTCAATTTAATTCATTAATGATAATTTTTAATAGATTTTATCATTTTTTAATACATTATTACTGAATACACATTGCAACTAATGAATTATACATTTGTGAACTCTAGCATTTTTCTTAACGGTTCGGATATAGAGAACCATCGGATAAAGCGAACAAAAAACTTTGGTCCCTTGAAGTTCGTTATAACGGGGTTCGACTGTATTAATTTGTTTTTTATAATAGAAAATATAGCACAAAAACTAGTAAAACAATTCGAGGATTAGATAAACTTTACATACACGCATATTTCTGTGCATTATTAATGTATCGAAGAAAACTTCAGGAAAATAAACCTTTTAAACAAATTCACGAGTTACTTTAATTACATATAAATTATTTTTAATTCTTTTCTAACAGCCCAATAAACATTTTTCGTTAAGAAATTAAAATTTATTTACAAAGATAATTTAAGGACTTATTTATAGTAATTTGGTATTACGAAGGTCAGTTTTAAAACAGAAGGAAGTGCTGTAAAAAAAACTTCCTAGAAAAAGGAAAAAGAAACGAATTCCGCTTTTAAAGCAAAATATTGAACACGCCTAAGTTACTTATCTATTATCACTTATCTAAGCTACTTATCTATATTACTTATCCTTACCTATCTTCGAAACAGTTTTTGGTGTCTACTTCTACAAACAGAATCCAATTATTTTTCCAAAAATTTTATAATTTTGCAAAAAAAATAATAAATTCTACACTGTACTTGAATCTGGATCTCCTGCCTTCTGGTTCAATAAATGTTAATAGTAATTACAGACCAAAACAATTTTATTCACTTTCTGGCTGCATAGATCAAACTACTAAAAGCTACTTTTTATTACGGAGAAATAATGCTAAGAGGTGAACACTTTTTATTAAAAAAACTTTTTTTACTTTATTGCATTACATTATTTTACAATATTTTACGTTACTTTATTTCTTTCTACTTACGCTACACTTTAAAATACTAAAATCAAACAAAAGCAAAAATCATTGTTCTTAGTTTAAGCAGAGATGCTTAACATCTACGAGCATATGCAGTAGAAACAACAACAGAAAGTGAAGTGATATTTACAAAGGAAACGCCCTTGTCTTGAGGTATTTAACATAAAGTAATGAAAATTAAATGAACATGATCGGTTGTAGTTATTATAATCTTTATTATAATCTTTATATTATGTTTAATAGTTTATAGCTACATTTTAATCAGAATTGCATGTCCAATTTCTATTTTTAAAAAATTTCAGGTAGTCTCTTCTAACGAAACTAACGTGGGTTATTAACGTAGGATTACTTATGGTTGCTTACCTCTTTTGTATGTATATATGCATGTATGTGTTATGTATAAATATATCTATGTATCTATCTATCTATCTCTCTCTCTCTCTCTCTCTCTCTCTATATATATATATATATATATATATATATATATATATATATATATATATATATATATATATATATATATATATATATATATATATATGTGTGTGTGTGTGTGTGTGTGTGTGTGTCAAAATTTTGACGCATTTTGGAACTTTTATGTTTAACTGTTTACAGCTTGTCCAAACGATAAAGACTGTGTTTAGCGTGCTGCCAAAATTATAACTCGCGAGGTACGGACAGACAGTTTTAGCTTCTGAAATTTTCCTTTCCAGAGGACCGTTATGGAGGAACGTAATCCTACGTTAAAATACTATTTTTTTTATTAACAGTCGCGCAATTCTGAATTTTGTACAGTTTTTTGTCTCGTATTAAGACATTTCAAACTATATAAAATTTTAAGGTAGTCTTATGACTGTTATATGAGAAATACACAAGATAAAGTTGTTTATAATTTATTTTTACTGCTAATTCGCAATATAAATTGTTATGTGTGCTAGGTGATAGAAAAATACACTACAAAATTAACAGCACACACAGAAATGTATATATTTCGTATATTCAACGGCACGAAACTGGACAAAAGTCTGTCTGGCCGTTCGAAATAATCCGTGCTTTATAAATTGATCAATAGGTGTGATTAACAGACGGTCGCCAGGTAACGTCAGTTTCCCCAGTGCTCTAAAAATCTCCTTTTCAATACTCCCGTCTACTATTTGTCTCTCTTGTCAGCAAGTATAAAGATTAACGAAATAAAATATTACATTAATTTTAGCTTTAGCCTGTTTTTTATCGGGGTGAAAATAAAAAGAAGCGTATTGGAGGGTGAAAGCTTCACAGACTTGACTGGTGGCCATTTAGATAATGGCAGCAATCTCCAGCGATGGAATTAAATAAAATACTTAAAACAAGACTTTTATCAGGGGATTTGAAAAGAATAAAGAATTAACAAGTATTTTTAAAAGAATCTAAATTTTATTACTAATATACACGTATGCGTTTTATAACTAATTTATGAGAAAAATATTAATATTATTACTGACAACCAACATTTTACACATATTCAAGTAGATAAGTGGGCCTGTTAATTTTTTTTATTTTTATATTATTAATTTATTTTTGAACGTTGGGGACTGGGGGGGGGGATTGTTTACTTTATTTCTAAGATTAAGAGCATGTATGCTTTAAATTTTTATAGAAAAAGGAACTAAATTATTTTGACTCGTCTTATAGTTACCGTGTCAACTTATTCGTGTGTATTGCACACAATCATAGCAGTATACGACCATGAATCCGAAATCACAATTTTCACTCGAAGTAGTTAATAATTCTTAAATATCGCTCGAAATCTAGAGTAATATTGTCAACAACTGCTACGTGTAAAATATTCCACCTAATGGATTCTTTGTTGGTTGAGAAGATCGTGCTGTTTTACTAGTTCTCTGTTTCGATAAAATTTATATACTTGTAAAGTGAAATATTTAAATATTGGGGGTAATAGATGCAGCTTATCAAGTTTATTGGTGAATAAAATTCAAAAAGTCACCTCAACAATTTCTATAATGATTTAGCTTAATTTGTAAAAAAAAGTTTCCTCTACTTCACTTCTCGATGTACATATTCGTCTAAATAAATATTAAATAGATACGTTTAGTTAATAAGTAAGATAATGGAGTCCATTTAGCTTTCAGGATGGGAGTCAGTGATATGACTACATGCTGATTACTCTTTGTTTGACCTTGTTAAGTATGTCAGGAAGAACGGTTATTCATCAGTTAAATTGTAGGGTAAATAGGCCGCTGTTGGCGTATGTGCGAGAAGGCGAAGGTTTTCCCTTGCACGCACACGCCTCTCCAACATCATAAACGATTTAATTTCACGTTTCGATAAAAATAGCGCCATGGGGTTGCAGTACTGACATCCCCCGGGTAATACGTTACGATTCTTTCCGCTTTATTTTGACTCTAGATTCTGCTGTTCAAAGTAAAAAGTTTTAAATTAAACTTTTATTTTCTCACTGCCTCCTTTCCTAACAGCTGATATGTATATATTCAGTGGCACAGTGATAAACATCTTTGAAGCAAATTTTGTGGTTAGGGCATCTGTCAAGTAAAAAAAGGACTTGACTTGTTTTTAAATCTCTACGCAATTTAATGTTAAGGGGACAAGGGACTTTCAACTTCTTTTTTTTTCAATATTTTACTCTCTTTACAAAATTATAATAATTAATCCTTTGAGGGGCGCCGTTTGCACAGTGCAAACGCTTAAATCTAATCTTTTTTTTTTTTTCCTTGCATTCAATGCATTTCAGTTAAATGAGTAGAAAAATGGTTAGTACTGTCATCTGTTATCAGTTTAAAGAGGTAAAAACATTTTGCAACCTTTAATTGAAAACTTTTCAAGATTCTTTAGGTTAAAAAAATCGGGAAAAATATCTGCACTGCGCAAACGGTGGAAGTTGCTGCCCCTGAAAGGGTTAATGCTCTTTTTTACTTCATTGCAAATAGTTAGAATTCGCAAATAATAATTTTGTGAAAGAACAGGACTTGCTTTTCAAAATATTCTTCAAATATGCTAGAATTTTTCAAAATGCTCCAAGCACATTCATTTTTTTTTCTGATTTCATCCACATTTATCAGGATTTTTAATTGAAGTATTTGTCACAAAACTGAGTATCATTCTTTGAAACCACAAATACCATTTAAATTTGTAAACCATGAAATAAAGTAAAAACATAAAAAAATAACAGGCAGATTAAAAATATATATATTTATGGCTTTAGATTCACACACAAAAAAAATTAAATGCACAATGATGTTTATATATATATATATATATATATATATATATGTGTGTGTGTGTGTGTGTGTAATGTCTAGAAGAAACTATAATTAACTACATTTTTTAGGTCGGTTTATGCTAAATCTAAAGGAATTAATATGAATAAATAATTATTAAACAAGATAGTAGTCTGATGGGGAACGAAAATGCCAGCAGATGGCGATACGCATTCTATCTCGTGGTTTGAGAGAGTCCTTGGCCTCGACTGGCGATTACATAAGAAAAAGTACGGGCGGGAATCGTATGATTATGATATCACCAGATCATGAGTTGCTGACTAACGGCCGCGCCTTTGCATAGGCGCGAAAAATAACAAAGAATAGATTAGAGTTGTCCTCCGTTGGATGAGGTCGCGTGTCATGAGCTTAGATGATGAGGGAAATAGCGGTAGCTGATTGAATTAAGTCAATTAGTGTTAATAAAGTCTTGGTTGTAATTTAAATAGTCTTTATTTGCCACAGGTCTTAATGTTGACTGCCTTTTAGATTAAGTAATTGGATAAAGGTTATGCGGTGTATGCACCATGTCATATATATATATATATATATATATATATATATATATATATATATATATATATATATATATATATATATATATATATATGTAACATAAAAACCCCTATATCCTTTTCAAATTCTAGTTTCTTCTAAATTTCCTTGGGCGTTTGAGTTAATTTCGTTTCCGATTTTAAAGACAATGAAGCTAGAGTCATTGAATGCGTAGCGTCACTTCCAAAATCACAAATAATCGCGCATATATCACATGGCCTCTGACATCACAGTCATGGGTTCAGCCAATGGCTACAGACATTTTGATCACATGGCAAGACGCTCGTGAAGTTTATAAAAGCTCCAGCATGCCTTCAGGAGAGGATTTTGGCGTGGTACCGTTGCCTAGTAAACCACCGTCATCGATGCTAAAAAATGGAAAAATAAAAAGTATTTACAGACGTGAAAAGAGAATTGTGTTATTGGCTACGACTATCTTTATCCCCGGTGTGACATGCCGGCTCCGGTCATCATTTCCACGGGGTCGGTATGTTACTTACTTACACACACACACACACACACACACACACACACATATATATATATATATAGTAAACTTATATTAAAAAATTAAGATTTTTAAGTGATAGGGAATGCGCAGGGAGCCTTTTGAAAAGTGCTGGCATTTTTTAATTTTTTTTTTTTAAACTGGTATTATTCTGCCAAAAAATTCTTATTTTGAATTCTATGGGTCTTCAGTGTAGTGAAAAAGAATATTAATTATTATCATTCTGTACATTGAATCAAAAAATTGAAAATTAAAAAATTCGTGGATGAAGGTCCTTTGTCCCCTTAATGACTTAAGTCCAGCAATCATTATAATTCAGGAAGGTTTAAATGTGCTACGTTATTATTTTTTTATAAAGTACCCAGGTCAACTTATTAATTAGCGCGTCGAGATTCAGTAATGAGGATGCTCAGTTCAAGTCCCGACAAGCGTCATTGGATGTTCTCGTGTCTTCGTCGGGTATAGACGCGCTAAATCTGTAAGAGAGAAAGTTCCTCCGTGGGGTATGTAGGGGTGTAAGGACGGTACGAGCCTCCCAGATGTCGTCCCTTGGGGAGGGGGGGGGTACTAGGTCTAAAATTAGGTGGCACAGGGAGTGACGTTGGTTCACCTAGAACAATGCTTTGAACTTGGGGATTCCCCCCCTAAATTTGGGGGTAAGTTAGATGAAAAGGGGTGATTTTAGGGGACACATTTTTGTTAGGAGTTGGGTTTTAAGTTGGTGTTAGGGGGGAACAGGGGAATTTTGAGATGGCGCTAGGCGGGGGGGGGAACTTCGTTGAGATTGGCAACACTGACCTACAAGGTGCTAGCGTTACAAGCAACCAACAATTTCTCTGTGTAGAATGGACAAATGTCGAAATACAGAAGTGCCAGCCGCATTGGAAACAAAAGTCATTAATTTTTAAGAAAATGAAATAAGATATCAAATTTAAAACCTTTTTATTCAAAAACAAAAAGGAGAAAAATTGCAAGTATTTTATGTGTAGGATAATTCGTAAGATTAACCAGTTTGTTGAAACATACTTTTTTCAGTCTAATTATAACGATATTACTCACAAATTATTTCCTTCAGTGACTCCCAAATATTAAATACATTGAATTCTATTCTTAGATGTTCCCGACAATACTATGTTTATGTTTTTAAAATTCTTTTCGTTTTTTTCTAATTAGCGCAAACGTGTTTTGTTGAGAGGAATGCAAGGTTTTTTCTACATATGCGCAACTCGCTCAACGTATTTGTTTGGATGACTTTTATACTATAAAGTATTTTCGTAGATATGGACTCTTGGAAAGTAAAATAGACTGTCGGTTTTGTAAAGTGAACAATTACTATTATGAAGTATTTGGAAGAACATTTTTAGCTAATTACCCAAATTAAACTAAGGTTTTTTTTAAAATCTTTTTATACTAATCAATTACGATGATTTTATTAAGCTCTTTATTTCAACTAAAATCCGTTAAAATAATTTAATTTATTTCCTATAAATTGAATTAGAATTAGAAAATGTCAATTAATATCAATAGTTTTAATAAAGAATAATACTAAAAATGTTGCTGGGAAATTAATAATTTTATATATTATTACTTAAGGGTGTCTCTATTACTTCAGAACAGTCCTTCAGTTTTTAATAAAACATTAGGTTCAAAATATATGAAATTTTAAATCAGAAGTTTTATATTTTACCTTATACCAATACTGACTCCATCTTAATTTTTTCCGAATTGTACATACTCCATCTGCAAATCCCCAGTGAGTAAACAGGCTCTGTTATGGATCGGAGCCTTACATGATTAAATAACTGTAACTTCTAATTTTTAGCTAATTATATTTTTTCCTGTATCTTTTACCGACTTGTAAATAAATTCGGATGCACTCTAAGGGCCTGTTCCCCTAGAATCCGTCAGCGTCAACGATACTCCTATTGAAATATATTTAACCAATTACAAACCTCCAAACGATTAGCCACGATATTGTTAAGGTCTGTGATTGGTTTAAAATATGTCAATACGAGTAACGCTGACGCTGACGTATTCTATGTGAACAAGCCCTAATTTAACAAAACGACTTCTGTTTAGAATACAGAGTGAGTATATATTTGGATCCTTGAGCTGCAAAGACAAAAGACCCAACTAAGAATAGTTACTTTGCTCGGTGGAAAGTTGATCCTATTAAATAAAGTTTTCTCTACAGAGGATGTATGGAGAAAGTTTCTTCACCCTTAGTAAATACGACTTTTAAAATGAACTTATACGCGTGCAAAGCCACAATGTGTCCTTATGAAGCCGGAAACAACAAAAGTTTTGAGTGAATCTAATGAAGTTCTGGCACGCAAGCTATTAATTTTTCAATAATAGAGCCAATAATACTTATATGATATATTTGAATATGCTTGCATCTTTGTAGCTTTGAAAGGATTTTGAGTTTAAAAAGAAAATTTATTATACTCATTTGATGATATAAAACTGCGTAAAGAAATGTTATTCAAGTAGCGAGGTGTATTACCTCTATAACAAGCAGCCCTCATGATTTAGTCTTTTACGGAGATAGTAGACTCATATGATTTTTCGAATGCTATCATAAAGATATCTTACTAATATTCATAAATACATGCAGAATATGTACAATAAACGGGAAAAGATATATCAGATTTCATATTTTTAGTTTTAAGTACAGAAGATTTATATTATAACGAAATCTTTTAGAAGTCGAAATTTTCTGCAGAACCTTGACTTTGAAGGACATTAACATACTAATTAAACCCCATTATACGAAAAATACTTCTATAAAACAAGGTTCTTTTTGGGCTGAAGAAAAAATTTTTATGACCATTTATTATTATTATTTATTTGTTCGTTTTGCTTCAAAAGTTTTGCTTTAGTTTTTGTTCTGGCGTTACATCTTGTGGGGGTGAGGAGTGATGGAGTAAATTCGAAAATTTCATAAAGAATTTACCATATTTATATAAAACTGCACGCAATGTCCTAAATTTCATCGAAAAATTTCTCATTTTTAAAATTAAAAAAATTTCAACAAATACCTGTGCAGAGAAGAATTACCAATTTTTCAAGATTTTGGAATGCATATGGAATGCGATACATGTGAATCTTTATAGTTAAAAAATTAAAAAAGAAACCTTTTTTTTTCCTGCATAGAATATCAAAACATCCTATTTAAGAAAATTTTGGAAACAATTTTTATTTCAGCAAAGTTAATTTATTTTTGATTCGTAATATCTTTTAAAACTGTTTCTTTTCGTTTTATGCGCTAAAAATTATGCATTTGATTACATAAATTTGTACATAAATTTTGAGAGTAATATTTGTTATTGTATAAATTTGGTTTTTTAGTAGTAAAAAATGAAATTATTAAAACTTCCAGCATTTAAAATACCGCGTGCTCTGTTTTCTGATTTCTTCTTTGGGGAATTCAGAACACAGAATTCTAAAGAATTCATATGCTATTGTTTTGATTAAAAATGTCCCCATAGCTCAGAAGAATTGATAACATACGAGGTCAACAGATGTCATGTAAATATTGCCATGGTACACCAAGAAAAATAAAACGAAAAATAAAAAAAAAAATTTTGAATTATACCAATCTTTCTCGCGGTACATCGAGGCAGCTGCTGCGTATCTGGGTCATAATTAAATACAGTAACTGCTCAGTTCACAATCGAACTTGCAACTCTTTAAGTTGGGCATATGCTAGGAGGCCTTGAGGTTTCCAGGGGTTATTTTAGATCAGTGGTGTACAAATTGTAGATCGCGTTTAGTTTGAAGTAAATAATATCATATGGAACTATTTAATTAAAAAATGGGCTTTAAATTTTCTATAATTACATATTTTAATAAATTTATTTATTTTTTATATGTTAAAAACATATATGATATGATATTGTTAAATAAAGTGTCAAACAGTTTCCCACGGCTATACTTGCATTGCTTTCGTTTGCTTCTACCTATCTGTACGAGGCTGGGTTTTCAAAATAATTACTTTGAAAAACCATACAATGATCAAAACTTAACCCGGAAGATATTATGATCACTCTCAAGTATTTCACCAAATAAAAGAAAAATATTATCTGAGATCCAGGCTCACCCTTCTCATTCATTTTTTTTTCAATTTTAGTTTTATGTAAATGAATGAAATTTATAGTTTTCAATTATTTTATATGGAGCTTTTTTATAAGTTTAGTTTTTGTTACTTTTTACCTAAATGGAATACAAATATTTAAATACGAAGTTTTTGTCCCATGTGATTTGGCAAAAACATGTGTAGAAGGTAAGCGAGACATTTTTTTTTTATAATTATGATGCAAAGTAAATATATACCTAAAGTCCCCAGTTCATCAATTTTTAAAACAGTTCTCCAAAAATTGCTAATTTCTTTTATCTATTTTATTCTTTAACATTTTCCTAGTTAAAAAAAATTTTACTACCACCTAATGATTTTTATTTGGAGTTGAGTGATTTTTTATTTAAAAAAATTGGGCTGCTGTCTCTCTCTTATATATGTGTGTGTGTGTGTGTGTGTGTGTGAATGTGTGTGAATATTGGAAATTGTATATTGGGAAAAAATGAAACATAAATAATTTCTTAACAGGATATTCAAGTACCAATCTTTCTCACGGTATATCGAAGATTCTGCTACTGCGTTTCTCGATCATAATCGCTAAGTAGAGTAAAACTCTAGAGTTCATATCCAAATTGCCTCTCTAATAAGTTTAAATTATGTATGTAAGTAGGTGTACAAATAAATAAATATTATATATATATATATATATATATATATGTATGAAATGACCCGAATGGTCATCTCCTGATAACACATCGTGTCCGAAATCAATACGATTCTATTTCAAAGAACAAATGCAGTTTATTCCATCAACACAACACCTCACAATGGCCGTGTCAAACCCTCTTCTGGCGAGCACACCGAAGTAGCTCTAAACGGGTTGCCGGAAATTGGCGAGGTAGGATAGTATTGGAAAGACGGGGTAAATCGCCAAAGGACAGAAAGGTTATCATATAGAGAGAATATTCGTATTACGGGCGATTAAAGATTAGAGGTGGTTAAAAATTTTATTACATATATATATATATATATATATATATATATATATATATATATATATATATATATATATATATATATATATAGTGTGTGTGTGTGTTTGTTTTGTTAGAAAAAACGCAGTGCAGATAGGTAAGTTTCAGAATGTAAAGAGTTGAAAAAACTAAGCTTTTAAGCCTTAAGTACACAACAAATGAATAAATATCATTTTAATCAAAAGTATTAAACCATTTTAAAATCAGTTCTCGTATAAACCATTAAATTAATTGATTGATTAAAGTTTTACAAGTAAAAATATCTAGCCAGTTCATTGACACTTTTAGTGTTACCATACCTTTAAATCGCTAAATTTGAAGCCTACAACTGCCATTTATCCTATTTGAATGGCCGAAGATTTCGAACTCCAATTCACTCAGCAGTCATGCGGATTCATTTTTACAGGAGCTCATCAGTAGCTGGCGACCACTAATGATGTCAGAATCAAATAAATGAAAAAAAAACAAGAAATGAATAAAAAACAAATAATACATCAGAAAGAAATAAAGAAAATAAATAATATAAAATAAATAAATTGTAGAAAAAGTATTAAATAATTAAAATAGATTGTAATAATATTTGGTACGATATCCAGCTTTTTCCTATCTTCCCTGATAAATACATATGATCCCAATAGTAATTTGTGCGAAGCCTACAATGCATATTTCAGAACAGTAATCTAGGGTCTATGAACGATATTTATGAGGGCTATGAATATTATTTTCTCTTTTTGTTTCAGTCTAACACAAAGCGAGGAAATAATAAGTAAAATATTTTTCCGCACATCCATTTTATCTAAAGACATACCAAAGTCTAATTTCCCTAAGGGACAGTGATCATTCTGTTGGTTGTTTTGAGGCATATAAATATCTGATATTTCCATATTTTATACGGTTTATTAGTTCACGATATAGAGCTCTCTTTCAGTTAAATAAAATAATACTATATAAACATTAAGAACTAGATGACTTGGTTAATTTAAATCTCTTTTTAACGAATACTCAGTGCATATCAAGAATATTTATTAAATCGTATATTAGCTTCATTAAGAGGTGATAAAATGACCCATCTTTTACGGTCCCCGATAGTGTGTGTCATGATTCTGATGTAAACGTGCATAATAGAATTATTCTACTTTAGAGACAGGAGATAGGTCCCATATTGAAAAACAATCCTACAAATCGCCTTAGAAGGTAATAGATCGTATATATACCTTTTTCGTTGTTAAAAGCGCTTTTTTTTGTTTTTGTTTTGTCAAGTGTCACCTGCTACGGCAAATGAGCAGCGTAGATGCTAAAGTGTATTCTTTAGCTAATTCGGGAAGTTTTTTCCATTATGAAAATGAATCTTGAAAGGAACGTTGCTTGGATTTCTGCTTGAACCACGCAGTATACAGGGCAGTTGTAAATTGTTTAAACACATTGAAATCAACATTAATATTTTTGAAAGTGATTTTTTTTTAGTTGGCCGGGGAATTACCTCAGTCTCTAAATTCGACGACTTTGCTTCTTTCTAATCATAGAAAATTTAGCAGTTACTTTGCCTTTTGAAAGTACGTGGGTAAAAATTCGTTTCGAAAGTTAAAATTCGTTTAATTGAGGAATTAGTAAAACTGAGGGATGCCTTTTACGACCTACATATTATCCGGTACATTAGTTTTGAAAGAAATACTAATATTCGATATACATATGATTGTTTTACATGATGTTTTAAGCATTTCATTCTATAATAGAGAAAAAAAATTCGTTAAATCCATGTTAACTAAGTCGAGATACCATTATATATCCTTTTTATCTCACACGCATATGATAAGTCACATCATTTTTAATAAACGTCTGTTTAACATGAATATCTCTGAATTTCAGCCGAAAACAGAGGAAAAAGAAACTTTAAATCACAGTTTATTTAAACAAGATACGCCTTTTATATGTCTTTTCCACGTGCATATGGTTGCTTCGCCAGTTTTGAAAGAGGTACTGATACTCGTTAAATTGACGACAATTTTTCTTGAAGTTCTATGTATTCCCGACTATAATAGAGACAAAAATCGTTAAACTATGATTGCTATATCGAGGTACTCTTTGCATGTAATTTTTACTCATACGTGTGAGGGATTCCTTAAGTATTGAAAGAAACACTGATACTCGTTTAATCGACTTTTTTACACGAGGTTCTATGCATTTCAGTCGATAAAAGAAAAAAAAATCATTAAATTATGGTTCGTTACACAGAGGTGTTACAGCAAAGGCTTTTTATCACACACAAATGATTACTCTAGTCAGTTTTGCAAGAAATAACGATATTATTTTAATCTACTATAAATATACATAAAATTTTAATGCGCATTTGAATTGGGAATAGAAAATAAGAGATAAATTTGAGTACTAATCTATTTGAAATAAGTAATTATTCTCTTCAATTTTTGAAGACATCACTAATGAACGAAATAAAATCTTTCCGTGAACGTAGAGTGGTCGTTGTTTTTGAACAAATCAAGTAAAAACAATCTGTTATGTCCGCGATTCATTTCAAAGCAGCCATAATGGAAAATCCCCAACTCAAAAACTCAATGAAAAAACTAGATCTAATACGGTGAATTATTGAATGGGGGCATTATATACGTGCAGGAACATTTGCTATGCAGTTTTTTCAACTGTCTAGAAACAATTTCGGATACGAAAAATATATTTTCTTTTCTCTTACCTTGGAATTTTTTTCTCTCTTACTTTTTCTCCTTCAGCTGCAGCTGAAAGTATTGGATTGATAGAATACAAGTTATAGATTTTAAGCACTCAGGGAACGTATCCAAGTTAATTTCGTAGTTAAAACTGACCCTGGTGATGAAAATAATGTCAAGAGGTTCAAATTATGTAATTGAGTTCATGCTAAAATCGTAAATTACAAGCAATTTCCCATGAATTGTGTTACTTAGTAGCATAAAGCAACAGAAAAGGGAATATAGGAAACATTTAATTATTAAAAACATCGGAAACTTTTTTCCCGTTGATTTAGACTTTAAAAGCTAAGAGCTTTATACATAACTTCAAATAAAAATAGTTAGAAAAAAATTCATTTTTTTATACAATTTTATTCAGTATTTTGAATATGAATGTACAAATATATTCCAAACTCTTCTTGTTTCCAATGAAATATAGATCATAAATTGTTAGTTATAACTTCATGTTTTAGTTAAAACATGAGTTTTGTCACCAAAAAGCCACCACCCAACAGCATTGAGTAATGAAAATTGGATTAGTAAGAACAGTTAGGCAGTGTTGAAATAAGAGAAAAGAAACCTCATTAAAATCACAAACGGTATGATATAAGTATATGCAGTAAATTCTTGTTATTCGCAGGGGTTATGAATACATGATCCAAAAAAGAGAAAAATCGCGAATATTTCTAAAAACCCAAATCATAACTTTTAATTCAACTAATATTATATGGCACCAAAAAAAGTGTGAAAATAAATAGGAATGCATTGTTGTATGTTTTATAATTTTAAAACTACAATACCTACAGTGTAGGCTAATTCGTATGCGTAGAGAGAGAACGAAAGAGAGAAGGCCGAAATGTAGAGCACACGTGAAGTATGTAAGTCAATATATGTATTTTATTTACACAGCAGTAAAATTAATTTTGTTTTTAAAACACGATTATATACAGTACTGTAAAATACTATACAGTTCTATGCTTTAAAATTTTAGATTATTTTAGTATAGCAGTAGGCTGTAAAATTCAGAAAAAAATAGTCTATCTTTCATTATAGCAAATTAACGAATTATTAAATCAGTGAAAGTTTTATTCATAAACCCGCAAAAGTCGAGTTTTAATTGTATGTATTTACAATTAAAACTCTTACAATTAACTCTTACAATTAAAAACATTAAAAAAATTAAATTTATTAAACATTAATTAAAAACATTAATTTTTTTTACAATAGACTTGTTTACAATTTAAACAATTAAACTTATTAATTTCACATATAAACAAAATTAATAAGTTTAATAGTTTTAAGATAACTATTTTATAAAATTTTTCTTCGGACAACAGTTGGAATTCCTTTGTTTATTTTAAATGCTAAAACTATTAATGTTTTTTTTTCCCAGACAAATATTCCTCTATTACCAACTTTTTTTTTTCTTATTTTAACACCCGTGGCGCGCTGTGCATCTTTTTCCAAAACACAACAAATCGGTTCTGCTATTCTTAAAAGAGAAAAATATTCCCGTGTGAAATACTTGTTTCAATGAACTATTAGTACAAAGGCGTACAGGAATCATAAGATAATGGAACTTAATATTTACTATAAATATTTAAATTTCAGATAAGTGATTGTATGTTTCTCCAAAATGCCATCAAGGTACTTCTGCTTTAAATAAAAGGAGAGTGAAATTTTCTTTTCAACTCAGATATAATTTTATTAAGAACGTAATCCAGGTCCGTGCAGGAATTAAGAATCATTAGATGATTAAAACTAAATTTTACAATAAAATAAAAATATCTGATCATACTAACACAGTTTTTTTCTTCGAAATTTAAACATCTACCACCAACGTATTATTTATGATAGGGTATTACACAGAGTTTAAATGGTAAAATTTTTATTCTATTATATTGATTCTATTCTATACTATAAAGCAATTTATAATTAAATCACTTTTATTCAATTCACTCACTATTCAATTCATTTTTTTTAACTGAGATAGAGACGTGAAATTGAGATTGCTCAAGACAATATGGTGAAAAAATTAGCACAATTGGCACTTAAACTAAACTGCACATTTGAAGCTTGGTCCAGCAACTACTTTACGAGGTTTGATTCAATAAATAAATCCGCATCCCATATTTCCACTATTTGACGTAACGGTTTGAACATAGCTCATTTTAGATTCAGCGAAAGCAATCGTGAAATAAATGTCATCTGAAACATAAATCGAGGATGTACGCTGAATTTATTTCCACAATAGAGTCAATTTAAATGCTAGTGTCTCAGAAAATAAATCACCTCTTTTCTTCCTACAGGAATATTTTGGTTCCCATGATCATTCATGCTCATCTGTATAATGTATCAGGATAACATGTTCGTCACATGCTTGGTTAACTCTGCACTTTCACAACGAATTAAGTCTTGAGACGAATACTTTCAGCGGTAATTTTCTTAAATTTAAAACCTTTTTACAACGTAAATACGGTTTCAGAGGAAAATTAGGTAACATTTCTCGGTTGAATGTATTGCCCCACTTCGATAATCCTGAGGTTTTACTTTCAGTTTCGAAGAGCATTGTTTCAAAATATTGAATACAATCTTTCGTATACAGTTTGATCCGAAACAGTTCAATGGAAATGAAAGTTCTAGTGAATACTGTTCAAATATATCCGCGGGTATACTTTCGTACTACATATTGTAAAAAAAAATCGGAGGAAAAGAGTTGAAAAGAGAGAAGCTAACAAAAAAATTAGGAATAAAATAAAATTATTGGTGTTATTTCGAACACAAACATTAAAAGCTAGAGCAAGTTAAAACAAACAAACAAACAAACAAACAAACAAACAAACACACACACACACACACACACACACATATATATATATATATATATATATATATACGCACACACACACACACACACAGTGAAACTTCTCTACGGTGGCCAATCATGCATAAAAAAAAGTGGCCATTTTGAGGGGGGTAGCTGTCAAAAAGAGATTTCTTCCATATCATTGACTTCATGGAGTCTTTAATCAGTTCTGAAGAAAATAGGGCTGTTTAGAGGGGTGTGGTCGGCTAGAGAAGCCACTGTGTGTATGTATGTATATGTATATATATATATATATATATATTTTTTTTTATTTATTTATTTATTTATTTATGTGTGTGTGTGTGTGTATGTACAAACAAACAAGCCCAGTAGAGAAATACGATTCAATTTTCCTTTTTATTTAGAGAAAAGAGCCAATAGTTTCTCAGTGAATAGCTAAAGGGAAAAAAAAGAGTTTCATTATCCTGAGTTTTCCCATTATCCTTAATGTATTATTTAATTTGATTCTTAGGGAGAGATAACGAGAAATTCAACTGAGACAGAGCATTACTACGGTAATGTATGAACGGAAGTATTATGTTAGTCTTAATGGGAGAAAAACTTCATATCTGTAAAACCAATCTTAATTCAAGATTTCGCAAGCTCTTCAGGCAAGCCACAAAATGATGCCCACTCAAAAGTATCGTAAGAAAAAAAATAAATTTAGTTGCATTTATCACAAAAATTAATTGAATTTTTCAATCAGATAAAACTCTCAAAAATATTTTTAAGTTACACTACAAATACAAACTAACATTTTCCGGAAATGTCCTAACAAGCTGCGTTACGAACCTTTGTACTCGTAATTAAAGTTTTAGGCAAACTAGTTTTATTATAGTGAAATATCAAGTTTCATAACATTTGAGCATCATAGTACATCATGATCCTAGCGATGTAACTGATGTTGCGGATGTTCCTTAGACAATACGCATTGCTTGTTGCTTTTTAAGCATTTTGTATAGGTAGAATAATAAAAGAGTTCTGCATTAAGATTCCTGATAGTTCAACATAACTTGCTACGGACGATACAATTTTTTAAAAATTTACAGTGTTCTTTTCACAATGTGCAATGGGAAGTAAAATATAATACGATATATATATGAATATGACTTTGACAAATAACCTGAATTTTTCCATTAGTATTGATCTTATGCATTTTTTTGGATGACGCAGTGTCCTGCCCCAGTTTTTAAAAGAGTAATGCACCTTGCTATTTTTTCATCTGAAAAAAAATACACTGCTCTGATTTTTTAACTAATTTTACTATTTTGCCTTCATTACTTTGCAACTAAAACCTATATAAAGCTATTTTTAAAACTATAACTTCATTTAAAAAATTTTAATTACTTAGATAGTTTCATGTTATTTATTATGGATTAAATTATATATAATAACTAAAAACCATAGCTATATATAAAAATCTACATAACGATTAAGACGAAATTTAAAATTCCCATTCATTAAATATTGCCTTTCTCTTTCATACTCTCTTTTACTATTTCGGGGAATACATTAATCAATGCTCCCATATTTACGGTAATTTCTCTACACCTAGAAATCAGTTTCGTTCTGAGAATCAAAGAGTAGGTTCTTCAAATTTGAAAGTCGGATGATTATAAAATTCAAGAAAATTAACGTAATGTTTCCTTGTTTAAATTCCTTTTCCAATTTTATTGACCATTATATAAACAAGAATATGTAAATACTGGGGCCTTAATAAATGTATTGATCAGGACAGTATCTCGAGAGAAGTATTAAAGTCATCAGTTAATTTTTATGGAAGGTTACACGAAATTCCTATGGTAGTATGTAAGGTATACACAAGATTCGATTCACAAGAATCGAACTTTTGAGTGAATTAAAGAAGCTGCTTCAGATATGCTAATTTTGGCATACGCGCTTAGTATAAATACCACGCAGCGTCATTAATGAAAAAAGGGAGTTGTTGTTAAGGTTGAAAAGGTGTTATCCTGCGCTAGTGCTTTACGGGCCAGAAGTTTACGTGGCAGTACTGCTGGTTTGACTTACTGTTCGTGAGTATAAAAATATATTGTCCTTAAAAGCTGTATTTACATTCCGTACAAGTAGTACGCATGCTTATTGCTGTACAAGCCAATTATATGTGCAGCGAATTCAATAAACATTATTTCATGTATAAACTGTGTTTGTATATAATTCAAATAGAGTGCTACTTCAAATTATATACACCCAAGTCTGGGTAGAAGTGAGCATAGATTCTCTATACTGGCGCCCGAAAAATATATATACCCTGGTAGTTAGCGTTAAATTTGTAACGAAGAACATAATTGAAATTAAAAACTGTGTACTGTGTACGTATATTGATAAAATTGTTGCAAGTACTTATATACTATTTAAAAAATGAGTGTTGTAGAACAAAATCCTGCTGGAAATTTTCCTCGGGTAATTATGGTTCAGCAAATTGCGCCATTCGAAGCCACATTCAATGGCGGCCCCTCAAGCCAATTCCTAAAGAAAATTGAGCATTACTTTCAGCAACAATGCACCCCAGAGGGGGATAAACTTAAAATTGCTCTAGCCGCTTTAAGAGGTAGTGCATATCAGTGGTACACGTGTATGAAAAGCAGTAATCTGATTTTTGACTATTTGTCATTCAAGCAACAGTTTCTTAGTGTTTTTCCAAAGACCTTTAATCAAAGTGAAATTGAAGCGGAAATTTATTCGCTAAGGCAACGTGAAGGTCAGTCTGCGTTAGATTTTGCTACGGAAAAGATTTCCAAGTGTGAGGAATATTTAGAAGAGTTGACGGAAGCGATAATCTTAAAAATAGTTATCCAACGTTTGAAGCCAAGTGTTCAAGATTTTTTAGATAATCAAACAATTACAAGCAAGGTTACCCTCCTTCAAGCTTTAGCTAAATATGACAATAGACATTTCTTCGCTACCCCTCACCGTCATCCAGGTACGAGAAGTTTTATACAGCCGCGCCAAAATTTTTCGCGAGTTTCAAACCAGCAGCGTAAGCAGTACCGCAGGCAAAATAATAGAAGCGCACGGCGTGATAATGAAATTAGTGCACTTAAAGAAAATATGCAAGCACCTTACTTGCACTGGCAAGTTGATTCACATGATATGGTTCAACCTGTTAAAACTGTGTGGTCAAATGTATTATTTTGTCCGAGCAGTAATCATTATTTTGAGAATAGTGAAAGTCAGGGTATTTTTGTGGCTTATAAAGAAAGTGAGTCTAGCTGGAATGATGAGGTAATTCCAGTACAAATTTCTGAAAATAGGGCCGATACTAATGCTAGTGGTTTAGAAAATAAATCATCGGACACTTCTATTAATGCTATACCTGATATTATTGATGCTATACCTGATATTTTAGATGATATTCACACATCTGTTAATGAAGGAAATTTAGTAGATGACGAAGTATGCGTTACGGAAGTTAGTGAATACTTATTAGTTGACGACAATAAAAATTCTTTAAACGATAGTAGGAACTTGCTAGGTGATGATATTATTTCAAGTTTCCAGCCGAATGGGGATTGTGTAGGCCAGGTTGATAATATGGTTTTAAATAAAGTACATGAAAACCAGACTGAGAATCAGGATGAAAAGTTGACACAGAGTTATACTGTAGGTAGTTTAGCTGATGCTTCGGAAGTTATAGAGAAAGTTTGCAATAAAACGCACGAGTACGAAAAGCTTAATCTTCCTAAAACTGAAGCAGTGTTAAAGAATTTAAATGATAACGATTCTGATGTCGCAAGTTTCAAAGAAACTTTTTCGTCAAAAGAGGATAAAACTAAAGTTAAGGGGGATAAAAAACGTGAAAAAGCGCCTTCAGGTTCCAGCATTAAAACTGCAAATACTGTAGTAATTAAGGCGGTAAACAAGAAGTCGTATAAGCACAAATACGAAAAACAGAGTCAGGTTGTTGAAAAACATGACACAAGCAGCGAGATAAAGCCAGTTACTAAACACGTTGGTGCGGCGTATAAGTTTCAAAAAATAGAATCTGCATTAAAATCTAATGCCTATACTCTAAAAGGTACGGAGAAAAGTAAAGTGTGCACTACAAAACCTCCATCTAAGGATGAACGTGGCACACATAAGGTACACAAGGTTATAAAAAGGAAGAATGACAATTTTAAAGCTCCTTTGCATAAGTACAGGGAACGCAAGATTTCTGCCGCCCAGCAAGGTTGGCCTCCTCCCAAGAGACCTCCTGTCCATCGTCAAGCCGGACCAGCGCCTCAGGACCAACGACCTGCTGCACGAAGGATGCCCACACGGTCAACGAACCCCTTTACTAGGACTGCGACCATCAAGAGAGGTTCAGCGGATTGGACAAACTGGTGCAGTGAAGTTGCTGCATTCATGAGGAACAAGTCTTGTATCAACTTTCTTATTCTAACTCCCACCCTTTAATAAAATCGAACGAAATTGGTTTGAAGTTCCCCAGTGTATATACTGTGTAAACATTTTGAGGGGAAGTGGTGAGGCACTGAAAAAAAAAACGGTATACTGTTGTTTTATAAATTTTTGAAGGGGACATGTAGTGAAAAAAAAAATAATACATACTAACTACAGATAACAAACAACTAACATACTAACTTCACAAAAATTAACACATGTACATTATAAATTGGGGGAGAGCAGATACAGTCAAGAAATGTCATGCTGTGCAATTGTGTTGTCACTTTTAATTAAAATAGATATTTTAGGGCGCAGTTGGCCAGCCCAGTATCCGCAACTCTGCAAATCCACTGTGTAATGGTGTCACCTGGACCCTTCGGGGTTAGTTTTGTAAAATGGTAGTGGCGTTTTTCCCCCACACAACGTGTGGAAGGTTTTTTGGCTTTGCCACCCATTATGTAAAAAGTCAGACCAGCACGCGTTTTCAATTAGTTAACTGAAGCCGTTCAGACCTCAGTTACCTAATTTTTTTTTCGAGGGAGGCCAGTGTAAGGTATACACAAGATTCGATTCACAAGAATCGAACTTTTGAGTGAATTAAAGAAGCTGCTTCAGATATGCTAATTTTGGCATACGCGCTTAGTATAAATACCACGCAGCGTCATTAATGAAAAAAGGGAGTTGTTGTTAAGGTTGAAAAGGTGTTATCCTGCGCTAGTGCTTTACGGGCCAGAAGTTTACGTGGCAGTACTGCTGGTTTGACTTACTGTTCGTGAGTATAAAAATATATTGTCCTTAAAAGCTGTATTTACATTCCGTACAAGTAGTACGCATGCTTATTGCTGTACAAGCCAATTATATGTGCAGCGAATTCAATAAACATTATTTCATGTATAAACTGTGTTTGTATATAATTCAAATAGAGTGCTACTTCAAATTATATACACCCAAGTCTGGGTAGAAGTGAGCATAGATTCTCTATAAGTATACTATGAACTAACTTCAGAGGGGATGGATGGCTAGTTAGAAGACGAGGGGGGGGGAGGACAAGTAATTTGGCTTCCTTTCACACACTGGAATGACTGAATTACAAAGTTTAAGAGAGTTCAAAAAACAGAACTAGACCATATTTGCTCAACATTAACATTAAAATAATTCTCAAACTAACGATTTGAGATGAAGATAATTTTGTTTATCTTCTAGAGTGCTTACTGAAAATTTAAGCCAGTAGTTCAAAATTTCCTAAAACAAAAATTCAAGTATCTTTTTATTTTTATACTTCGTTTGGGAATTTTCGCAAATTGCATCGCAAGTTGTCCGACTCCCAGACAGTCTTTCGTTAACTGAGCGTGAGTGGATGCGATCCCAGGTCCTGAGCGCAAGGTTAATAGTCGCCAGAGCAGATCCTTGACTAATTATTTGGTCTTGGTAATACCGAATTGACTACTTTGGAAACCCTATCAGGATTCATTTCTCAAATTTCTGGCATACTTTTCAATCTCATCTTGTTTTGCCTATCAACCCCCACCCCTCTCTCTCTCTCTCTGTGTATATATATATATATATATATATATATATATATATATATATATATGTGTGTGTGTATGTATATATACAGTCGGACCTCTATTTAACGAACCTCTATTTTGCGAACTTTTCCTTGGAACCAAGAACGTTTTGTGAATATCTTCGTAAAATAACCTCCAAATAGCGAAGTGCATTCTCCATTTAACGAACATTTTCTTGTGATTCAATATCTTTTTCTCCATATTTCTCAAAATATTTCTGAACATTTCAAACTAATTCTTTTCTTTTAACACATTTAACACACTAACTTTCATTTAACACGTTCCGACGCGGATTACAGTTTGAAGAAAATAAGCCTGAAGGGGTTTTTGGTGCATCGCAAAGATGAGAGACGTATTATGAGAGAAAACACTTTTTGAAACAAAAAACTCAGACAAAATCAACAAACTTTATCAGTAATTAAATTTAAGGACGCATGTGGTAATGTAAGCTTAAAATTGCTTGGTATAATAAATGCGATTAATGTCATTAAAATTCATTAATTTCAATATAATTTTTTTATTGAAAATACAGTGTGTTCCCGGACAATGTTTTGTTTTATTGTTGTTCCTTGAAGATTTCTGTTTGATGGGTAAGATATATAAAACAAATAGACATTAATTTACAAAATAAAGGTGTGATTATTTACTCTTATTAATAATATTTAGTGTTTATGAATTTAAAATCTGTCTTGTGAAGTTTAAAGTATTTTAAAAGGTGAACCTCTATTTAACGAATTTTCCATATAACGAACTTTTTCTCGGGATTTAGCGACTTCGTTAAATAGAGGTCCGACTGTATATACACTCATGGACAAAAAAATTAGCGCACCAAGAAATAATTGCGGGATCGTAACGAAACTTGCAATGAAGGTACATGTCGGGGAGATATGCAAATGATTAGAAATGCAGCGTGATTGCGCATTACGTATAGCCGGTAGAGGGCGTTGAACATCGTACTCTGTGGAGTATAAAACAGGTAACCAAAGCTTGTTTGAGTGTGCTGAATCATTTACAGAGGAAGAGCTGAGATAGACATTCCATTACGCCGTGTTCGAAGACAATATAAGCAGTTGTCACAGTTTGAGAGGGGGAGAATCGTCGGGATGATGGAAGCTGGGTGGTCAGCTAGGCGAGTAGCTCGTCAATTACGCCGCTCTGATTGTGTTGTGAGGAGGTGTTGGGACCAGTGGACCCGAGAGATGTCATGTACACGAAGACCAGGCTCAGGACGCCCTCGACAGACCAGTCGTCGAGAAGACCGCCACATCGTAAGAAATGCACGCGTACAGCCAACTGCTTCATCGGCCGCCATCCAGGCACAGGTAGCACCTTCACTAGGGGCCTCTGTGTCTTCTCGAACGATACGAAGGCGCCTGGCTGAAGGACAGTTTGTATCGCGGCGTCCATTACGTGTGCTGCCCTTGACGCCCACCCATCGACGCCTCCGTTTGGAGTTTTGCCGCGCACGAGGAAACTGGACTGCAGCGGAATGGAACCAGGTCGTCTTTAGCGACGAATCCAGATTCAATCTCGGCAGTGATGACAATCGTGTTCGTGTGTGGAGAGCCCGTGGTGAACGCTTCAATCCTGCCTTTGCTGTACAGCGACACATCGCTCACACAGCTGGTGTGATGGTGTGGGGTGCCATTGCCTACAATACACGGTCACCCCTAGTATTGTTCCGTGGCACCATGACAGCCCAGCGGTATGTTCATGAAATCCTGCAACCACATGTGTTGCCACTCATGCAACGGCTCCTAGGAGCCATTTTTCAACAAGACAATGCTCGGCCTCATACGGCAAGGGTGTCACAAGACTGTCTCCGCACTGTTACTACCCTTCCTTGGCCTGCCCGATCCCCAGATTTGTCTCCAATCGAGCATATCTGGGATCATTTGGGACGACGAGTTGGGCATCCCACGAGTTTGAACGAACTAGAGGCAAGGTTACAGCAAATATGGGACGAAATGTCTCAGGACATCATACAGAACTTGTATGACTCAATGCCCGATCGTATCGCATCGTGCATTCGCGCTAGAGGGGGTCCAACGGAGTATTAACTCCTCCGTTCTTTTGCCTTTTTCTCTGAAATAAATTATCCCTTTTCTTTGATTTTCTTATCATTTACTTATATCAAAGTAGTCATTACGTATGTAAAATTTCGTTTCATTCTGACGACTCCTTCTTGGTGCGCTAATTTTTTTGTCCATGAGTGTATATATAAATATATATACACACACACACACACACACACACACACACACACACACACATATATATATATATATATATATATATATATATATATATATATATATATATATATATATATATATATATATATATATACGTACAGGGAGAGCTACACTAGTGATCCCGCCAAGCTGTTTTAGCCGTTCTTTGAAGCGTCCTGCTCTTTTTAATAACCCCCTGACTAGTGTTATGGCCTCTCCCTGTTTCATTCTAAGGCTTTACCGAGTTTTTTACATACATTGTCTTTTTTTATATATATTCCCCTCAAAAATGGCGCTGACCTATAGAACTTATGTAAAGTTATGATTTTCTTTTAGATACGAACCAGGAAAGCCTAGTTTCAGTTTTACGTTTTGTTTTAATAAAGTTTTCTGAAGAATTTGAGCGCTGCTAATAAGCCCCGAAAAATTTCGGTATTTTTTTTTTTCGAGACTTTTTCAAGATATCTCATAAGACCAACTCAATATTACCCCCTCCCCTTAAATTTTTCGTAACTTTAAAATAATATATTTTTAATGATATATGACTGATATTTTCGAAAGATTTTCCAAACGATGGGTTTTCGATCATAGTTCATCCTTTTTGTGAATGACCACTTTTTCCTTAAACTATTTTATTTAAATTTTCCTCAATACCTATGAACGAAAAAGACTTTTTTTATGTTTGGTTTAGCAGTTTAAAACTTTATGAGGAAATCAGTTAACAAATAAAGATACGCTGGTGAAAAATACTCCTTCTGCTTTTCACATGATAGGAACATAAGGAAAGGATGCTGCTAAACTGAAGGATTAACTGAACTTTATTTATATTTCTGTACGTAGATGTTCAATTAAGAAATATTTAAAAGTTACATTGAAGGAAAAAATTTTACAGGTATAGAGCACTTCTGATGTATATATTGGACCATCTAGCTAGGTGGTAACTGTAAAATGCAGAATTTGATATATTCAGTTAAATGTCTAAAGCGACATTACCTTGCCCTACATAAAGACTAATTAAAAATGTAGGTAAACATATATGAAAACTGCACACACGTCATGCGCACGCGATCTTGTAATCTCACATGCATTTACATCACCCGACTGCTGCTGGATATCACAATTTCTCATGCGGACATTCAGACGCGGCACATTTGCCTACACTATGACCAATCAATGGTAGACATGTACACATACTCTGAACAGTGTGCATTAGAAGGCGCGGCTGTGGATGTTGAATGGAGGGAGTGGTGTTATGTAAATCTGAAATGGTCGGACATACAATGCGAGTCATTCACGACTGTTATTAGTAGGTTTGATATAATTGCCTGTCGACTAAAAAAATTTTGAAGTGAAACATATCAATAAATAGTTCTGAAAATGATTATAAAATTACAAGAAAGCTTAAAAGACTATTTACACGAATATATGATAAATTTAAATTTAGACGTACACTGCATAGATAAAATGTCACGAACCTTTCTCTTGTTTGCGAAACATTTTTTAACCTCTGTCTCACATTTTGATCTTATGCTTCATTCCTCCTATTTACTGGACAGATTTAAAAACCCTTAAACTTGGGATCCGTGTTGTAATTTATTAGAGAACACCTCGCTGGAGCCCGGTTAAAATCCTTTATTTTTCATAGGGCACCACTGAACGGCTCACTCTTCCAGCACACTCACTAATATTTTCTCTTAAAGGCTGTTGTGTAGTAACCCTATTGGATTCGCACAACTCAGTGCCAACCTATGGTGAAAATTTTTCCAAGGACTGCCAACTTGGATTGAAAGAATTTTTTTAAAAATTATACTTTGTAATAGAAAAAGAACTTTTACACCTTAGAGCATTTTCAGTTCTTTTTAAAAATTGCAAATAATATTTTAAAATTTAAATTATTCGGGGGGGGGGGGTAATCTGGTATAGTGTGTTTTATAAGCTCATAAATTTCTTTGGCGGACGAAATTTACGAAATGAATCGTGTTGCAAGATGCAGAAAAGTTCAGGCTATCTGAAAGTACCATTTTTATTTGATTATCAGCATTAATGTAGCTGTAAATAATAGAAAACTTTTCTCCATAGGTTAACATTGAGGTGAGTGAATCCAGTAGGGTTAATACATAGCAGCCTTAAAACAACTACCTTCGCTCGGAAATTGAGCCCAGTCCTCCTGCTAACCACAGGAGTGTGACCAGAGAGCACGCCAGAAACCTCTGCCGTTATGTCTCTTGATGAACCTCACATACTTCATCAGTACTTAGTGATACCTTCAGTGAAAATTAAGCTCCAGCCTTTTTCGTGGTACTTAAAAACAACTGCTGAGGATTTTTATTTTAATGGAGACAACTCCTAAGTTTCTCTCTCTCTCTCTCTCTGTCTGTATGTCCGTCTGTGTGTGTGTGTGTGTGCAAGTAACGAAGAAACGCGTCCTCCTATTGAGTTACATTTAACGCGTATTATAAATTATCCTTTTAATAAAGCACGACCCCCTCTCCCTCATTGCAACCTAAAAATGATGTAAGTTATAATTTATATTGGCCCGAAAGGCATGTGCAGATCATTAAGGAGGCATTTAAAATATCTGAATTCAATAGCATCCCCATATATTTGGTCGGAATCCGAGGGCCTCATCAAATTTGTATATAATAAATAAGGCCTGTTTTCAAATTCTTATTAATTAAACGCAGAGCAGCGCGTGATCTAGCAGTTAATTAGTCCCCGGAGAATCACGACGTGGACACGTGAACTCCACGAGACAAGATCAGCAAACAGTCATTTGTTAGTTGCCTGGACGGAAGACTTCTCTCTCTTCTCTCCTCCGCGACCCGGCAAGTCCGGTGGGGCCACGGCTCTTCTCTCCAAAATCTCCTTGTATGTAAACCTTGTCTTTTTCGCGTCCTGTCCTGGCGGACACCGGTCAACTCCTGTGGCCGTTATTACTCTGCACTCCTAACTCCCTTTGCATGTAGCTGCTGCAGATCCATCGTCAGATATCATGTTCTTTTTCGGTCAAGTCCGCTGGCCACTACAGCTAATGCCTTCGTAATGGTTCCTGATCAATAAAATAGTTGAATGGATAACGTCTGGAATTTGTATAACTAACATTAGATAATTCAACAAAACAAGATAATTATTAGCAGGAAGAATGTAGACAAAAATAAATCGAAATCACGGAAATCAATGCACCGAAATCAATGCACCGTAGTGCAAGATTTTGTAGCAGTAGAGGAACTAAACCATAGAACAAGGCAGTTAGTTCCTTTACTGCTACAGAATCTTGCACTATGGTGCGTTGAGACTTAAATGCGTGATTTCGGTTTATTTTTGCCTGCATTCTTCCTGCTAATAATTATCTTGCTTTGTTGAATTATCTACTACTACATATATTTGTTTGTTTTCAGTATGATGATTAGTTGCAACTGCGCAATCTTTTATTGAAGTAAAAGAAAAAAAATTCAACGCTAGGGTAGATTTTCGGCTAATTTGTTCGACTGTCTATGCCCTTTTTATACGCATTATTTCGTGTTGAATTATTTACATTATGTGTATTCTCTGGAATTTATGTATCTCTTCTCTGGCTTCTGTGCTTTCCTCATCTCCGAACGAGGGACTGCATATGTGTGATCAACACTTCTTCACTCGCGCCGAGTGCATCTCCAATAAGATGTACGCAGCTATTCAGCTATTCATCCATTGTGATTATTTACACATATTATATATATATATATATATATATATACACAGAGGCTGTTCACACATTTTTTAGACGATGTATATTGTATTCACAAAACTAAATTACATAAAATTCTTGTGTTTTAAATGTTCTATTTGACATCCCTTATTCTGGACTATCTTTCGACACCGCAATTTCCAGGATAATAATGCCTTTTGAAGTGTCAGAAGAGGTATTCTATCCCATTCCTCCTGAACAGCTTTCCAGAATCCTGTAAGGGTTTTGGGACGACGTTTGGATAATGCAGATTTTAAAAGTCCGAAAGCACAAAAATCCATAGGTGATACATCGGGAGATTTAGTAGGGATATCAGTGAAGGGTATGGTCTTGATACCAGTTTTTTGTTCCATTTCTTTTAGGAAATTTACAGTGGATTTTGATGTGAGACTGCTAGCTTTGTCCTGATGGAGTCTCACAGATTGATGGCACTGTGGGTAAAGCGATGGTATTTCATTCAGAAAAATTGGCGATAAAATATGTTCCTGATAGTATTTGGAGTTAATCTTCACATTTTTTCCACTCACTTTATTTTTAACTTGCCATTATAAGAGAAACCAGCAACAATCATGAATCCCTTAGAAAAACTTTCTTTCGATTCTTTGAACCATGTACTTAAATTTTTTTCTCCCCTTTTATGATAATAAATGGCTCTTTTTTTGTTGCAATCATTTAAATACACCCATGATTCATCTATTGTGACAATTGTTTTCCATTTTTCTTTGGATAAGTGTTTCTCATATAGAATTCTGTAGCGTGTCCTGCGTTCAGCGATATGATTTGGAAGAAGACGATGCACATTGCGTTTTTTTCGCTTTCTTAAGATTTAAATCAACGTTTATCATTTTGTTTACAGTGGACACCGAGCATTTTAATGATTTTGCAACTGTCCTTTGACTAGGGGGATTTTCTTTTAACATTAAACAACGTACCTTTGCAATAGTCGAAGATGTCCGTTTCTTCCTTGGATACTTGTTTGGAAGTTTTGTCCCATTTGAGGTTCCAATTTGACGTTTTTTTCCCTTTCTTGTTGACGATATTACCTATCGACGCTTTAGATATCACAAAACCATGACTCTCACATCGTTTTTGGAAAACGGAGTATGCATATTTCTCTTCGGAAAGAGCATAAATGTAGCCTTCGAACCACTGCTTTGTTAAAAACGCCATTTTGAATAAAAACAAAACTTTCAAGCCGCAGACGATAATTTTGACTTTTAAAAACATAGTACAATTACAATTATTTCTTTTGCAGCAAACGATTTTTTTATTACCGCTTACCAAAATCGTCTAAAAAATGTGCGAACAGCCTCTGTATATAAATATATATATATATATATATATATATATATATATATATATAAACATATGTTACTGCCAATGTCAGATGCCCTGCCAATTCCCAAAATGGTTGGCGACTTCCACCTTGGTTAAAGCTCAAAATAAACGATAATTTACGATTACTTATGACTTTGGCCGGCTAATTCACGATGCTAGTCTACATACTCATATAATGTAGTTCATATAATATAAATACTCATATAACATTTATATATATATATATATATATATATATATATATATAGTGTAGTATAGTAAAAAATTATATTTATATTATACGAATTACATTTTATGAGTTATGTAGACAAACAACGCGAATTGGCCAGCCAAAGATCGAAGTAGTCTTTAATTCTCGTTTATTTTCGACTTTGGCCAGTTGACTTGGCCAACCATTTCACGAATTGGCCATACGTCACCCATTGAAAGTAACATATGTTTATATATATAACACGAAGGAAAAAAATACTAGGGAATTTTTTCATATTTTCAATTTTCCTTTACTTTATAAATTAGTTTTCAGTTTCAACTTTTGTATATTAGGTTCGTCTTACATAGGTAAGTGCTGTATTTATAATAAAAATGTCTGTAAGCTTTGCTTTTGTTTGGATGAATAAGGTTGAATTTAAGTCTTTTCAGCAATATATATATAAATATATATATATATATGTATATATATAGATACATAGATAGATATATGGAGTACGTCTCTGAGGAATTGTTTCTCAGGTGTCCCTAATAAGTAGCAAAGACAAATAATCTTACTGAAATGCTACCATGTTTGGAATTTTCATTCAGTTACAAATCGCAATTTATGTTAAAGTTAGATTGAAGTTTATTCTGAACTGCTTTTTTACCTAAAATCTAAACAACAGACTTACCTTGCAGTTTTCTATATCTTAAGAACTCACGCCTTATCTAGTATTTTGTATAGAGATGTTTAAAATCTTTCTTCATGGACATAGATAAAATGGTGGAATTATAACACAGTGTAACCATTATATTGTACCCTTTTCGAATTTTCACGACATTTTCTTACAACTCAACTCTTCCTAGCTTCAAGTGCATAAATTTCTTTTTAACGTCTTTCGTGTAATTTATGTCTAGAGTGCCTTTAGGAATGTTATTTCCCAAGACCGTTAAAAGGAACTGTTCGAAACACATAAAGAAGTTTCATTGATGATAAAATTGGATTTAAATTGCGACTTCCAGTCTTTTATTCAGGATGTCAGACTAACTTCTTTCAAATGCTTTCCTCGTTCAGGATATCTGACCTATGACCCGAAATTTTTAAGAACTTATACAGGGTGCTTGAACTTTTTACAGTCTTTAACGCGTGAGCGCAAAGTAACGCAATGAAGCGTAGTGAAAAAGAAATTACAAGCATAGCAAAACGTGACGTTTTGTGAACTAAAGAATAAAAGCCTTCAATAAGGAGCGTGAAAAGTAAGAAAAGGGAAATCGTAATAGAATCTTCAGAAATTAATATTAGCCAGCCTATCGATGAAAGAAACAGAGATGATGGAGTGGTTCAAGCAGCTGAAAAGCTTTTTAAATCCTAAAAGCAGTCGTTTGGCTAAACAATAAAGTTGAAATCTTTTACGATGAAATCTTCGATTACTAAATCTTCAACAGGAAAAGAGACTAATCCTCTCAGAGTTAATGAACTTTATTCTGTTATGAAAGCAGCTATTTTAATTTTGGTTATTGTTCCTTTTATCACTCTCAGTGCTTCTAGGTTAAAGCGTAATTTTAGTTACGCGCTGATTCCCGATAAATACGATACTGTGCAAATAATAAGATTATGATTATGAATGTTGAAGTGTAAAAATAATGAGGTGCAAAGAAAGTTCAAACCTGTCCGCCATTTAATATGATAAAAGTTCAGATTCAGTACAAAATTTTCTTTCGCTAAAGTAATAAAATAAACAAGATATTTAGTTTAAGTTAAATGATCAAAAATATTTTAATAGTAGTCTCTTTTTCAGGTAAAAACTGTATCAGTTGTTATGTTGACAACTAGCTATTAGCTACTCATATTACCAACTCAAAACAATGTTTTCTTCAAGTTATTTAAATCATAGCATTTAAATCATAAAAATCTCCTTATTCGTCTCCGCAAGTTTAATTTGAATTGAAACCGAAAGCTCAACGGGTATTATCTTACCTTGGAAAAAATACAAGAGGGGTTTCTCTTAACGTGGGGTTCCGTTAGAAGGGATTCCGTGATCTTTCGCGGTAATCTTTTTAAGTTCTATAATTTTCAGATCTTTTAAGGTTTTTTTTTAGTATTATTGCAAAGGATTAGGACTTACAAGGACCGAATATATTTTTAAGCTCTTTTAAAGACTCTTAAGGATTTTAAAGGACTCCGAGAATCTTTTAATAGGGTATATATGAACAATTTTAAAACATCCCAAGTAAATATTTAAACGGATATCGATAAACTAATGCAAGCTTTGTACTAAATGGATTCAAGCTACTGACGACGACATTGACTCTTTGTCTTCACACAGTCATATAATTTAGTATCATATTGTCTCTTACGAATATATGTTGTCATTATGTAGTCATAGATCTATGTAACGTTATAATATAATTATATAAATATTTAATGATTATCATAAATATTATTTGAATTTTATCTGTTTTACTGTACATAATTTTATAACTAAAGTTATAGAAATTTGTAGAAAAGTATTTAGAATCAGTTTTCTAAATTTTTTGGTTTATTTGAACTCTGCCCGTATTCTATCAAATATTTTTTCATCAAAGGGAATAAATAACAGGAATAAATATTTCATTTAGTTAAATTTAAACTGGTTATAAGAAACAAACAAAAATAAAGAGAAAGACGCACCATTTCTTGCTATTGTTTACCCTATTTTGTGGTTATATTTCATTGTGATTTGCTACTATATTATTAATCTAATTATATACCTCCTTTGCTAATGCATTTTGATATATCAAACATTTTTTTAAAACTTAATTCATAATTCTTTACACACTAGGTATGCACGGTACATATTTAAAAAAATCAAGTACGATAAACAGCACATTAACACTTAAAACAAATTTGCATTTTAAGCTGGTTTAACACTTAAAGTGAAAACAAGTACTGCGTAACTATATATTACTGCTGGTATGACCTCTGAATTCGAAACCGATACGTAATTACTGATTGATATATTCAAAAGATTACAATCACCAACAATATTTACTTTACTCGGATAACAGAAAAGAAACTCGATTCCTGTAACTCAGACAAAATATACGGGAAAACTGAATAAACGTCAGTGAGGCAGACCATAACGTCTAAAAAAGAATCGTGTATCGCACTTGTTCTTTTCCTAAAAGTACGGAAATTAATTGTATGAAGGCTATGTTCGCTCAACCAAAACAAGTGTTTGTGACGATGAACTGCAGGTAGTTTACTGTACCTTTTTCTCCATACGAGTACTTCCGCTATTCAATGTTTACGTTACTATCACGCAACGTGTTAATAACGAGTGTGGACCTAGCGAAAGTTAAACAATTCTATCAATTTAATTGGTTCATTTTTCTTTTGTAATCAAAACGACGAATATACAAACAACAAAATATGTAGTTCCTTAGGGTTTGGGTAAAACTTTTTATTTCCTTATTACTATAATTACTGTTGATAATTTCGTACAAGTGAACGTGTTTTATCATGTATGAAAGGATTTTTATTTTATTTAAACAGCCTTAAGAACGTGAAGAAAAATTCTGAAAAGTTTCAAACAAAAAATTAAATGGATTTTGTGTTTATATTCCCTGTTTATTCTCGCAATGCTGTTGTACACCAGATGCTTCCGGCTTATGTTTACATTTTCTGAACCGGAAATAAAATGAGTTTCGGTAATATCAGTTAATGTAAGGGTTGAGATGGTTCTCAATGATGAAATGAGTTAAAATCTTATGAAGTTAATAATTTTAAATCAATCCTTTTTATTTGTTGATATATACTACAATTTAAGGAAATATTCGCATTGAAATTTCCTATGTGTTCTATCGGGTAGTTAATTATTTAAAAATATTTTTCTCATTTTACGATATTATAAAATCAAACAGTTCCAAACGAGTCGTGAATTATCATGGAATATTCTAATCTGATCGGTAAAGAGAACAAACAATCATTACTTCCAGCACAATATTGTTCCAAAATTTATTAACCTTAATTATTTTTTTAATCTACATTGCACTACCTACTTATAAATTTAAAAACTATTAAATGAAAAAGTAAACTCTTTGGTTAAATTTTCAGAAGATCGGTGAATCCTATAAAACAGTAACTGACATATTTCTAAATTTAGATTATAGGTTAGTAAAGTAAAGTAAAGTAAAGGAAAAAAAAAAAAAAACCTACCTATGTGACAAATACACGTTTTTAGTTCTAATGCATATCCATGAAATTTTTTGACAAATCTGTGTTTAAATTCGTTGAATGACACTTATTTAAAAGCGCTAAAATTTAAGTTTAGAGGATTAAAAGTTTGCTGAAAATTTTGCGAACAAAAATTTAATTTGATAGAAAATTCTGGTGTTCTCAATTTACAAGATATGATCATTATTCTACAATTAAATATCCTTCCTTAAATACAGTGTTTAATATTCCGATAATCTGCTCTTATTTTTAAAAGAGAAATGGAGTACGCTGCTGAAATTTTCATATCTTTCCTTTCCTGCCATTTTATTTAATTAATTCTTTACTAATAATCATATTTCCCTTTCTTTACAGAAAAGAATGGGAATATTAAAATGCAACACTTCATTTCAGTGTTTCATGATTAGAAATCTAAGCAGAATTTTCTTAACCTTCTAAATATCATCAGTTCTAAACATCATCCTTCTAAATATCATAGTTTATTCATGATATCATGAAAAATAATACAATCGACCAAATTTTTCCCATAACAAAATTTTTTTTTTATTTCTAGTTTTTAATTTTCCCCTTGTATCCTATTTCTCGTAGTACTGAGCAGAATATTTTTGAGATCGCTAGAAATTATTCAGTAGGTTTCCTATGTGTATATTCAGAACAGATTTTTATGTTTCGTCAAGCATTTTTCAGTTGTAATATATATTTACAAAAGGCACAGGTGACTTCAATAATGATGTTTTTATACATAACAATGAAACACGAAGCTCCGTTACAAACAAACAAAAAATACACATAAAATGATTATCGGAAAGTAAAATAATTGATTTTTCTTGTGCATATAAAGCTAGACGACAATAAAAAACTGCATTTCTAGAGTCTTACTTCTCCAGCTTATTTTCGAAACTGAAATCTATTTTGAGTTAAAAGCAAGCAATATAGAAATGGAAATGCGACGTTGAATTTTGAAAAGATATTTTTTGGTGCAGTTGACAGAAAATCAATGCTTCTAGGGAGAAGTAACGATCAAAAATATTTTTAAAATTACATTTCCAAAAATGATAGCTACTGAGTGTTTCAGGATGAATTAACTCTGACAGCTCACGAAATCGATGGTACACTGTTAAATTATTCCTGAAACGCACGGTTAAAAATTCTTAGCTGTAACATGACTGAATAGGCAAGAATTCGTTCGACATGTATGAAAGGGGTGGAGTGGGGTGGGGGGTTGATATAACAGCGAATGAATGTTAAAATTTATGAAACCTTATTAATCCTTGTAAAGGAAATTAAACAAACGAAATGCAAAAATAGGGGTAAACTTTTATAACAAGGGAGAAATCTTTCTTTCTTTTTGCTTTTTGTTGATATATTGGTTTTCCAGATAATTTAGGAAAATATGCTTTAAAACAAACGTCCCGGTGCCCAAAAAGATTTCTGTAAGAACATATTTATCCATAAATGAGTCTTAACGCTACTTGTTCATCTACTCTTATTCATACACCTGCATACAAAACAGAGCAGCGATCACAAGCAAAGCCACATAACCAAAGATAAAGGAGGAGTTCGCCCAAAATCAGAACTGGCAGAAAAAAAAATGAATTTTGATTCATAATTTCAAATTTTGTGAAATATCTTTATGATTGCATATGAATTTCAGTACTGCATTATAGTTATTCGAGTTTTTTTTCACTAAATATTGAATGCGAATCCCCGTTTAGGAAGACAAGTATATTTGCAAACTCCGGAGTAAAAATATTATATCTAAGTTTATTTTTAAAGTAAAGTTATTTTATCTATTTTTTTAATATTTTTTAAAATGCATACAATTTTGAGTTTTTTTAGTTTTGTGTACTAATTCATTTGATTTTTATTTTTATTTAAAAAAAAATAGCACAGGACCTTGCAAAAGCCAGATAGGCACTGTTTATGTATGAATGGACTACAATATTTATTTATGTGAGATAACGTCACTACGCAATAGTTAATTTTGGATGTATTGATTAGTTTTATCAAATTTGCCTATTGAGAGTCATAGAGAAATTTGCAATTAAACATTTATTTTCATTAATATATTCGTTTAAGATATCCATTTTCTTGTTTATTGTTCTGCTACCTCTGTTCTCTGTCCAGTGAAAAACCATCTTGGAAAATACAAAATGTCTAACTGTCATTCGATTATCTATCACATGACTAACAACGAATGTGTTAAGGACAACCATTTAATGAACGCAATAAAAGAGTGACCTATCAATTTTTAAATATATGCATGCTTGTTTTTTTTTTTCACTTTTGAAATAAAATTTTGGAAATGATTTTAGATTGTTAAGATGCATTAGCTTTGTTGTTGCAAGATATTCGTTGATATAGTCTAACATTAAGCTTATAAGGCATTTCCCTTCCTAGTGCTTTAAATGAGCAATAGTTGATAAGAAGAAATGAAGCGATATAAATCAAACTCCTGTAGAACTAACCAAAGTTAGTGTTAACCTACATTTCATGCTCGTAGAAGATCGTGGTCAAATGGCAGCACTAATGGGCCTCCTGCATGTACTACTTTACGGAAATAGCTTGCGATAAACTAGGAGGACAAATTAGTTGTTATCAGTCATCTATAGCAGAATTTATGTAGCTTTCCTGCTCCCGGTGAGTGAATCTTCGTATTTCACCTAACTGAGAAAAAAAATGATAAGTAGATTGCTTTGATTGACCCCACAAACGCATTTTATCTTCTCCATAGGCAAAATACAGTTAATGGGCCAATAACTCAGTTATGTGCATGATCTACGAGTGCGTTGCAGTATATTAGTTTTAAGCCTTGTAAATCGCTTTCTGTGTCAACCAGTTCTTCCGAAAAAGAGATAAAAAGATACATTTAAGGTCGCAAAATAAATCAAGCGCCCACTCTTTGCTTATAATTGATTTTTATCCATCCTAATATTACACTTGTTAGCTCACTGCATGGTTGCTTTTCTTATTAACTCTTTCCACCAACAGATGAAAAAGTAATACGTGTTATTTTTTTTCTTCTGGACGCCTCTCTATTCGTAATTACGTTGAAAATTAATCGAATACAAGACAAATTTCTCATTTCACACTACGATGGTCTACTAAAGGACGTTCATTTGAATTTGATCGTTACCATTAAATAATGTTTATTTTGGTCCGAGCACTGCACAAATCTTTCACCCGCAACTTCATTCCATAAGTAATTTTATAAATCCATTAAATTTATACAATAATATAAAATATTCTAATATGCATTTAAATGATTGAAAAACGATTTTATGAAAAATAAAATCTGTATCAGGATTATAAATTAGAATTCAAAGCAACTAAATGCATATAAATTGCTGAAAATGAATATATTTTTTTATTTAATATGAATGTGATTATCATTAAATATTCTAAGTATATTAAAAACTAATCACATTCTTTTAGTTACTGAGTAACTATAATGTAATTCAACAATTTAAAAATTTACAGCGTATTACACAACCAAATAACGCGGAAGTGTGTACTCTTACATTTATTTAAATACGACTACATTCATTCTAAAGCAAATCAAAACCATCATCTATATATATAAAAAAAATTTCTTCATCCTTTTCCCTGTATTTGTTATAATTTCGAACAAATTCTTTCTCTTATTTTTTTATCTACCTTATCCATCTAAGTATTGTCAGATTTGATTTCTCAGAAATCTAAGTAATTCATGCGCAATTGATTGAATTTTATAGCTATTTTCTGTTTTTTATGTTTATTTAGTTAAATTTGAAGGTTGAAATGAATGGGAAAAATTTATGTAACTTCTTAAATTCCATTTAAACAATACCGTTCTCTTCAAAAGCTTACCTTCGAGAACTATTTTTTGTCATTTCAAGCAAGAGGATAGCAATTCTATTTCAGAACATTTGAAAATGTATTAAAAGAGACACATGAGTAATATTATAATGTTTCTATACGTTTGTATACTTAAATAATAAAAGGTCAATTGAAAGGGGGGAAAATTATACCACTTTTTTGGTTGCCTTTAAACAATACCCTTCTCTTCAAAAGCCTATTTTCAGAACTATTAACTTTTTTTTTTTTACAATTCCAGAAAGAGGGTACCGATTCTATATCAGATCATTATAATGCAATACATTAAAAGAGAAAATTGCTAAAAAGAGATACATAATGTATGATATTTTAAAACAAATTCCCTAAAAGAGAGAACTTCTGGCTTACTCTATGAAAATAATACGTCTAATGGATATTGTCAGTACACTACCGCTATCATTCCCCCCAAAAAATCATACAGACGAAAGTAGATATATTCTTGATATTTACACTCGGAGTATAAATGGTTTCTGAAGCTTTGTTTCGACAGCGATGACTAAAATTTTAAAAATGTATAGTAATTAAGGTCTGTGGTTAAAAAGGTTTCCTGTGGTTAAATGACGCAGATTCGACTGATACCACTCACAAGCAATGTAAGAATGGGATATATATGATGCCCATTTGCCACAATATTGGGTGGTTAATGTTAAAAGAGTGATACAAAATATTTTTAAGCTCAATATATACATCAGATGTTCGAATTTCACAAAGTTATTAGCTTAAAAAAGCACTGCGCGGAATAACTTTCAATTACCTTCTTCATGATATCGTCTGAATTCAGTTCTTGCCGCATGAGTTCAAATCCTTGCTGTTCCACTGTTGCTCTCTTATATAGAGTAACGTTGGATTACCTATTAAGTGCTCCCATAAAAAATGTAGCTAACAAAACTAACGGTAGTTATGTGCAAATGTGTTTTAAAAATAAGTGCTTCCCTCGTTGAAAAAAAATTAACTAGGTGAGTTTGTCGTTGTTATTGACGTTAATTTAGGGACAAGGCATAAAAAGTTTGTTATATTGGACCGCATAAGTTTGATTGATATAATGTTGATCCACTCACGCATTTTATTTCCTTTCAAATTCTCCACCTATACTCAAAAACATAAATCTGACAAAGATTAAACAATTTATAAAAAGGAAAAATGTTGCTCTTTAGGAAATTTTCTGAAGAGGAATAATTTGGTATTTTTACGTGCATATTTTGCACTTGTGCTAAAATAAGGAAAAATGATTTTTTGTTCAAAAAGTTTTCCATGAGCTCAACATATATCGGAAATCATAATGTCTCAAAAAGTAATAAGTTGAAATGATATCCTACTAAATTATTTGTAGTCAAAATAGCATTGCCATCTTAAATATATGTATTTCATGAAGGTCGGTCAGCCATTGTCATTAATGAGGAAGGGATCAGGGGTACTTCCGAGAAGTATTGACCATAAACCGAATGGACATGCCGAAGTCGAAAAACCGTTTTTGTAAATTGCCCGTCCTTCCACGAATTACTTTTCGATGTCCCCCAAATAATTTCAATAAATGGGAGGGACCAGGAATTCCTCCCACGAGACGTCAGGATCGAAAATTTTTCCATCGAGCGGCATTCAAAAATTACCGTTGCTTCTCAAATCTTCTGTTTCAGTATGAGCAGCATAAAACTGGCAATGAGCAAACATAAACTGAGAGATTATCTATGCTGAAAATCGTTTACTTTAGTATCTCGAAACCAAATGAGCTATTTTAGTTGCTAAATGTAACTAAAGTCTCCCATTTAGTAAAAATAAATCTAAACAGTATTGAATAATATGAATACTTTTAAACCGGTGCAGACTTACAGACTGCGCTGATTGATGATTTCGTTGATTGACAGACTATGGAAATATATTACAACACAATCTGGGGGTTTATGCGAGGAAAGTTTTCCTATTACAAGCATGTGTTGTGTTGCTAATCTTAAGTACAAATATAAGACCTTGCTAGACAATCTGGGATTAGTAAAAAAAAAAGAAAAAGAAGAAAAAAAAGAAAGGAAATTTCTTATGTCATATCAAAACTGTGTTATTTAATGTTTGTAATCATGTGTATCAATTTTCATTGGGCAATAATTTATTCATTGAACAGCATTTATAACTGACAAAAAATTTCAAATTGATAAATATATGCCATATGTTAGTTTAAAAAGGAGTATAAGTATAACTGATAAACACGAGTTTTTTTATGCATTTCAGTTACTGAACATTCGAATTTAGCCTCTAACGTATTTATGACGAAGTGTATAATAAAACTACTTGCATTTATTCCGATCGATATATATATATATATATATATATATATATATATATATATATATATATATATATATATATATATGACACAGTTTGAAGCATAGTCATCCTTCCTTATTCATCTATAAAAAAGGTCCTGTGAGATGCTATCCATTAAATTTCCATATTAATTCCCCCACAATTTAGTCAAAATATTTCCGTAAAGAGGAATTAGAATTGTCAGAATAAATGTGATTCATTTCTTTATTTAACAACAGGAGAAAACGGTAAATGAAAAAAAAACTTTATCTAACTTAAAATCTTCTTAACTAAAGTTGAGATTATCAGAAAAGAAATCTCAACTTTACACACAGTCAGTTCGTAATTTCTAACTGCGATCGGAATTGATTGGATTTACATATATGTAACATAAATGTTAGCAGCAACGAGCCACTTTAAGCGAGTTTACTTTTACGCTTTTGAATAATAAATAAGAGTTTATATCGATTCCGAATGCAAATAATGGAATATTTTCTTAATCTTTAATGAAATGTTTCTGTTGGTCACCATGGTAACTAAAGAATCTGCAGTTGCATCTAATTGCTACATTTTCATGCAGTTTTCAACGTGTTAACTACAGGACAATGATAATTGATTTTTAGGGGAGGAAGAGATAAAATTCCTGCACATTAAAACAATGAAACACTCACCTGAATTTAACTATTAGTATGATCCAAAGTGGGACAAGTTCCTAATTTTCACAATTTATTAAAGTGTGAGCAATGAGTTGCGTTGCTTAAAGTAATGTTAATGATAGAGAAAGGGAGATTTCTTCTTTTTACATTAACATAATGTTTTTGTAAGATGAACGAAATTGTCATACATTTCACAAAAAAGTACAATTGCTACACAAAATAAATACCTAAAATTTAATTTTTTAAAATGGTGTAAAAATATTTTATAATATTAAAGAAATGGCAACAAACGCAATTACATCACATTACAGACATAATTATTTGAGATTTTGAAATTTAAGAGAAAAGTTATTTTAAACACACAGAAGTTACAAACAGACAAATTGTACTGGAGTCGTAATGCATAAAATCCATTGTATGAAAAAATAATTATTTATAATCCCTTTTTTTTTGGGGGGGGGGGGGGGTAGAGGGGAGAGTGTCTATGCAATCAATAACATTAGTCACAAAATTTATTTTATTTATTTATTTAATTTCTTTGTTATAACTTAGGGATATCCCGTTTACAATTTGAACATTTTACAGTAGGTAAATAATATTTACAGTAGGTAAATAACATTATTTCTTTTTAAATTAACATAATGTTTTTGTATGATGAACGAAATTGTCATACATTTCCCACAAAAGGTATATTTGCTACACAAACTAAATACCTAAAAATTTAATTTTTTAAAACGGTGTAAAAATATTTTATAATATTAAAGAAATGGCAACAAATGCAATTACATCACATTATAGAGATAAGTATTTGAGATTTTGAAATTTAAGAGAAAAGATATTTTAAACACACAGAAATTAAAAACAGACGAATTATACTGGAGTCGTAATGCATGAAATAGTATGAAAAAATAATTATTTATAATCTCTTTTTTTTTTGGGGGGGGGAGGGGGAGGTGGTAGTGTCTGTGTAATCAATAACATTAGTTTCGAAATTTATTTCATATATTTATTTATTTATTTATTGTTATAACTTAGGGAGATCCCGTTTACAATCTGAACGTTTTTCAGTAGGTAAATAAATAATTAATCATTTTAAGTTCATCTTAGAAGACAATAGACCCCCAGAGTATAACATGGAGATTATAACAGTAATTAGGACTTTTATGTCATGTTCTCTATGAGTGTGTGAGATTACATGTTTCAGCCACGACAGATATATAAATTAAAAGCAGACCTTCAGTTTCTAACTCTTCAGCAAGGAAAAAAATGCTAATTTATTGATAATACGCGTTTTTATATTTTTCTGCTGTACTTAAGCAAAAATATTTGTGTTGCTGGCTGACATAAGATTTGTGAACATGTTATGAAAACAAAATGATCTCATTCAATCATTGGGTTTGCATACTACAAAATATTTTACTATCTTTCAGAATCATCTCCAGATTTTTTAATGTGTTTAGTGAATAAGCTTCTTTAAGATGAGCGTCATAGCGTCTTCCAGACGAATAAGAGATCTCATTTAGAGAAGAAAAAATCTAGTATTCACTAAACAAAAAAAAATCAATACATTATGGAAACAAATATCTCATCAACACTGTTTGAAAAAAAAAAAAATTTTGAAGCTTAGATAAACATTTGGTTGAATAAACTTTTTCTCTGTCTCTAAATATGTTAACGGCTGCAACGGCTCATAAAATTTACAAACAGAAAAATTGCTTAGTTAATACTGGTTAATAGCATCTGACTAGAAATTTTTTGCATTTTCGTAAGGGAAACGACCTGAAAACAGTGGGATGAATGTGATATTAAACGTTTTAAGCAAGCGTACAAAAACTAAAATATCATTAAAATATCCCATTTAATTTATTGACTCAGCTACCTTTCAAATTTTTATAAATTCTTTTCATTTAGAAAGAACGATTCAAAGCACATAATTTAAAAAAGTGATTAAAACAAGTGGTTTTCCACGAAATGCTTGCGCCAATGAACCGGACTGATAAAATTGGAAAATTAAGAAAAAAAAAGCTTAATCTTTTCAAGTTCAGTGCCTATACTATGAATAAGTGAGCCTGAAAATCTTTAAATAAGTGTTCATCCAATGCAGTGCTCGCGTTTCGTTAGTATGATTTATGTGTCTTTTAATGCTGTCTTCAAAAATTTTATGCAATATAATGAAACAGGTTTTCGTATTACCGTAACAAAAAATACTACATAATTTTTATTCATATTTTAACTACCAATTAGTCTAGGATTATAGGGTAAAACAAATTTGCTCATGATCTTTCACAATTATTATTATTTAATTCGCGAGTATTTCTCTGAGTACATTCATAGAGAAGGCATATGTTATACACATGCATGTCAAGGTCGGTAAAATTAATAAATATAAAAGAGTTTAAATATTTATTTTAAAAATAAATACGTACTCTGAATATTAATAAATTTATCTCAAGCATATTCTGCAGCAAATAAATTAAACAACTTGCTAATATTCTTTACTTGCCGCCCACATGGTACAGTGATGAGCGCAGTGAACATCCTCGCAGTGGGCTTTCGGGGTTTCTACATTTTTCTAAAAACGTTTAATATTACATTCACCCCACTGTTTATAGGACGTTTCCCTTAGAAAAATACGAAAAATTTCTTTTCATAGGGTATATAGCAGTACTAACTGGGCAATTTTCCTAATTGTAAATTCTACGAGCTGTTGCAGCTGTTAACGCATTCAAATAGAGAAAGAAAAGTTTATCCTACCAAATGTTTATCTAAACCACAAATTATTTTTCTTTTAAACAGTGTTGATGAAACGTTTGTTTCCATAAGGTATTGAAAATTTTTTTTAAATGAAAATGGTTTTTGGGTTTTTTTTTTTCTTCTGTGAAATGGCATATCTCATTCATATCGAAGACGCTATGAATGAATAACTATGACAAAGGCGTTCATCTTAAAGACCCTTATTTATTAAAGACGCTGAAAAATTTGGAGATGAATCCAGATTCGGCTTGGACGTTCCTGTGTTTACTCCTCGCGAGAAGCAATGTTGTCTCACTTAAATGGTGCTCCCATAATAAAGCAACCAATACGATTTCGCGGGTTTGATGGGCGGTATATCGTCAAGACAAATGCCTGCCGTCTTAGATAAAAATGCTTTCACTTTATTACACGCTACAAAGAGAAAAATCTCGAGTGCTTGTAGTAAATTTCTTTTAAGATCATACCGCTATTATGATTAAATGCAAATTTGCTTTAGAACCTCAACTTAAAAAAGTTCCCTGTGAAGAACAACTGAATAAACGAACGTCTTATCACAAAAGTTACAAACAGGCTTACTCGGTTAAGTATAAAATGTCTTGTAAGCAGTCTAACTTTTGGAAGAAATATTTTGATTTTGAATGAAGCAAAACTGAATTATAAAGTTAAATATCTTTAAACTAACTTTTCAGATCTGAGTTCTTTTAATAATTCAACATTGTTACATTAACAGAAAAAAAATTAACATTCAGTATTGAAGACCATTTCTACTATAAAGAAATTATTCAAATGTTGAGTAATTGAAATGGCTAAGTAAATCAGCTTTGACAGATCCAATAATAAGCATCAACATTTTATAAATAATAAATAAATATATATATATATATATATATATATATATATATATATATATATATATATAGAGAGAGAGAGAGAGAGAGAGAGAGGTGTGAATACATTATCAAATCAACTTTCACATAATGTTCAAATCAACTTTCTCATTGAGGCAATGAACTTTCTCACTCAAAAGTGTAAAAGTAAGTTCACATCTCAGATGTTCAATCTTAAGAAATGGCTACGGGGAAATTTTCCTGTCAGTATTTTTCTCATCACGAATTAGCAAAGACATGTTTTTAAATTCTGTTTTTAATTAATTAGAATCAACATAACAAAAAAATCCAAAGCTTTTACCACAGAATTAAGAATTAAAATAAATGAAAAAACAAACAAGAAGCAGCATTTCATGATCTCGTTTCACCTTAGTTTTTCTGAGAGATTTTGGGCGGGCGAAAGCTCTATCTGTAGGAATATAGAAAATCGATTTGGCCACTGAAAGAATCCCACGTGTGTGTTCTAAGTATCTTAGCACTTCCCTAGGCTGGAGAGATCGATGGAAATAAGAAACGCTAAACTGCGTTTCGTACGTTTTTGGAAAACTAATTTTACTCAATTGGACAAAATTGCACGTCTGGAGGAAACAATAAATAGAACAGTGTATGCCCACTGAAATAATGAATAAATCACTCAGTGGAATTCAGAAAAAGTCACTTCACACAAAACTTGGATAAATGAGAACACAGACATATTCTATATGTTATTCTGTAGCTCTCCAAGGATAAACATAATTGGAGAGACTATTACAGAAAACTAATCTTAAAACAGAAAGTGAGCATGTGTGTATACACACACACACACACACACACACATATATATATATATATATATATATATATATATATATATATATATATATATATATACTATGCGAACTTCTGTAGATGATTAAATGAACTTTCTCTTTAATGCAGTGTATCAGTTAATATCTTAGATCTACAGTTTTACCAATAAGCTGCGGATAAATTTTCTCTCAATATTTTTTTTAATCACAGATTGGCAAATACTTTTTTTAAATTCTGCTTTATTTTCTTGTGAAAATAGACGCTTAAGAAAAGAGCAAGCATTTAAAAAAAATTCCGTCGTTAATTTTTGACATGGAATCAAGTTATTGATATCTATCGCTACAGAATTGAAACTGTCTTTCGGAAAATAAAATATTTTTCAAAAACACGCGCATCGCATTTAAAGATTCATTTTCAATCTCAGGAAACTGAATTTTAAAATATTCATTTGCTAACATGTGATTAGAAATAATGTAAGAGGAAAATTTCCCATCACTCAACACTGAAACTGAAGATTTGCCGTGTCAACTCATGTACTGCCTGAAGACTTTTCGCTTCGAATATTTACATTATATAAAACACACCAAAACCAGAAATAACTGATACGAACAAAATTCAAGGTCACACAAATCAGCGATATTTCCTTAATTTTCACGAACTTGTAAAATTTTCCAGGCAATTTGATTTAATACTTTTTTAGATTGAAAATATTTATTTTAGGTTTTAATCTCTTAATTCATTTTGAAATAAAAAATTAGAAAAGTACATTTCTTTTTCTCTGTGTAATATTGAATAACAGAGCTTAATTGGATTGTTGAACTGCCTTCCAAACACTGAACAACAGATATTAATATTAAATAAAAGCAAGACTAATTTTAAATGGATAAAATGTCAAAAGATTACCAGCACAGCACCTAAAAATTACATGTCCTTTCCTCCGTTCAGGTGTTAGTTTTAAGTATCAGCGAATCGGGGAGGTTCCCTCTCCTACATTAGAGAGGTCATTAGCATGCTGATGATAAGTTAATTCTGTATCATCTATTATGTCGTGAGAATTAATTATTTTTCTCACAGCTCATTATCCTCTGGATTTTAATTACAGTAAGCGCAAAATATTGATTTATAGCATGAATATTACTTTATTTAACAACATTAAGTAAACATCGATCGAAAATAACGATTCTTGTAGCCGAAAGATCAATAAAATCTATTTCGTGCCGTGTTTTATCTATTTTTTAAATAACCTTCTACTCATGTATGACTATGTTATCGGGATAAAATAAATGATTATGCATCCGTTTAAATATCTAAAGTGTCATTTCCACCAAAATATTCAGCCTTCCGGAATCTAAAATTGTTATTTAAACATGTTTGTTCATACATGTTGAGATTATGTTAGAATACTAAACGACTACATCAAGTTAATCATTACATTTTAAAATTTAGTGCTGATAAAGCTGCAAATGTAACATATATTTGTTTCAAGCCAATGAAAATTTTAACCACATCAATAAAAGAAAATAGTACCGCAAATATCGGCAGATTTTCCAAAGATATACTTCCGTAGTGTACATTAGTCCGTTTCTAAATTTTGAATATTTGTAGCGTCACCTACCTCAGACTCTAGTTTATTTAAAAACAGGGATATAGACTGATACTAAAAACGTTTAATCAGTTTTTAAAAGAGGATAGTTTTATTACATTAAACATTATATTATATTTCTCTTTTGAATTACGCATGAAGTGTTAGAGAGAGATTGCGATTTGAGAAACTAAGAGAATACTATTTTAAGTAAAATTTACTGCATATAAAAAAGAAACCTGGTGGAAAGAATCGAGATCCTTTAAATCCCTTTCATTCATACCTTAATATTCCATTCCGCTCAATTACAAAGAAAAAAATCAAGACTATATGCAAGCGTTTACATTATGTTGTGTTAGTTTAAATTTTTTATGTCCGTAACTCTTGTTTTAGATGTGTCACCCCAATTTTACTATCATAAACAGAGTGAAATATATTTTAAAAAGAATAATAGTTTTAAGTCAAACAGATTTTTTAAAGAAAATTTTAAAAAGGCTGTTAAATGAACATACTGAAGACTGTCAGAATCTTTTTCGTTGACTCACTTTCAGTACAAATCTTCAGCATCATTTAATTGACGAAGAAACGTGAATTTGTAAACCATAATCTTAAAATATTATGAGTATCAAATGTGTGCTGAAATGAGTCATATGCTAACACATATTTACATTGAAGGTCAGTAAGAAAACTAACATAAAATCAAGCATGCTATTTTGTAACTCTATTGAGTGAAGGGTGATCTAAAAAATCACTGCATCTTCTGAGACAAACGCCAAGTTTTAAATCCATATTTTTCCTGAAATCTAACTTCCAAGTAATTTCTATCTCGCGTACGACAGTTATACTTTAGTTAATGCAAAATCCGTCACGTTAAAAATTAAATTTTTAACTCCATTTCACACATAAATTCCCAAATACCACTTCCAGTATTGATCGTTTCTCTGATGAGAGCATATTGTTGGTGACAGATAAAAACTGGATTTGAAATTAGGAAAAATATCTTCAATACTGACATTTCATTTCACTGAATCAATTGACTACAGAAATAACCACTCTGAATGAAGTAACACCAATGCTCATTTGATATCGTTCAAATAGAAAAGCGAAATTGAAACTTGTGAAAAATGCTTTCAGAGCATTGTTTTATGCAAACTACAGCCACTGTGACGACATATGTTCACCACAGATTTATTTTTAGATTTTCTTATTAATAGAAGAAGGATGCAAAACATAAAAGGGCTTTTGTATTTGCCCGCTCGCTCTTAAAAAAAAACAAAAAGAAAACAGATTACTATGTTTGAAACTTACGAACATAAAACATATTTACATGTCCGATACGTTAGGATATAAGGGATAAAACGTAAAATTCTTTTTAGGAAATAGTAAGATTCTTCCTGTCTTACCTTGAGATGTATAGGATCCATATTATTCCCAATCGGTTCTCTTGGCCAGCACACACACACACATTCGACGGCTCTTTTCATCTAAAACTCCATCCTCTCAGCGGCTGTCAGACGGTAACACCTTTGTCTACCATCGCGAGTGAGCGAAAAATCGTCTGCGAGTTTGATCGGGTCAGCAAGGGCGCATGCGCGTTGAGTCAGCGCGTGTCTCGATAGTCACGTGACTCCACCCTAACACCCCCTTCTCTTTGTTCCCCACGCGACCGCGGGGGTGGAAAAAAAGGGGGGTAGGCAGGGAGTGTTCGCTCGATCGTTCAAAGTGCGAGATTTGCGAGGGGATACATAAATCGCTACGAACATCAATTTTGGGGGAGGTAAAAAAATTCTAATTAACAGAGATGTTTTATCGCTTGCTTGATTTGAATTCACGTCATTGTTTTTATATGTGAGTCAGTTAAGAGCAATACCACAAATATATATTAAAATTTCTAAATGAGACAGATTTATAGAATTTAACAGAACACGACTGAGGCAGGAGTGCATAAGTCCATACTTTTATCATAGAGTCATAAAGCACATTAAAAAAAATAATGTGTATTTGAACTGAAATATCGTAGTTGATTTCAGCAGAAAGGAAATTTTAGAACTAAAGAACATTTAATTGAATAATAAATATATTACAAAAATGGTGCATTAGTGCGAAGTTTTCCACTTAATAAGTTTCCTAGATTGGTCAAGGAATATAATTTGTTTTAAACTACTTATATAGTATGATAATTGCTTATAAATGAAACGAGAATACACTTGCAATTTAATATCATAAATGACAGAAAAGTTATCAATTTTATTTGTGCTGAGTTATTTAAAAATTCAACCCTTAGTAATACATTTTCATAAATAAGATCTTAGATAAATGAGGTGTTTTTTTTTTTTTACATTCAAAAAATATTTTTCATAAAATCCCAACTTTAAATAAGTTATTCTATTTTGTGTCACAATGAATAAATAAACAAAGATACCGCGAATTACCACTGTTATTGAATCTGTTTAATCATCAAATTTCTAAATCTTCTATAAGCAACAAGAAGAGCTCCTTTTTATGCCAAAAATTTCTCTTGCAAAACAGTTTGAAATCCAAAGGTGCGTTTAAATTCTTTAAACTTATCATGATATAAGGCTGTATGTAAACCATAGTGGTATAATATTGTTCTTCATAACCTCATATTAACTGAAATTCTAACATTTCCGAGAGGATTATAACGAAAACAAAATATATCAAAAATATAAGAATTTGAGTTTTTACCTGAATATTTATTTAAGTTTTGGATTATTTCAATCTCAATTCAGCAGTGATCGAAACATCTAATCAGCAAAATATTGAGCCTCGTATTTAGAGATAGAACTAAAAGCTTCCTCCTCTGCAAAATTATGGGAAAATATATTTATTCTTACAGTAATTCATTTCGTAGCGTATAAATTAATACAATCTTAAACCGTTACTATAAAATTTGCATCGCTGAAAGTGGGATATTAATATTAGGAAAATAGGAAGGAACGATTTCTTCAGGACTTTTTTATTAAGGCTGGTGTGTACTAACCCTATTGGATTCGCTCGCCTCCATGTTAACCTACGGAAAAAATGTGTCCAAGGATCGCCGACTTGGATTGAAAGATTTTTCTAAAAAATTGTACTCCGTAATAGAGAAAGAAATTTTACACCTTGGGGCATTTTTCCTTTTTTTTTTTTTTTTTTAAAGCAAATAATATTTTAAAATTCAAATTATTCGGGGGGAAATCTGCTATATTGTGTTTTAAACGCTCCTCAAATCTTTGAAGGGCCAAATTTATAAAATAAATCCTGTTGCAATGTACAAAAAAGTTCAGGCTATCTGAAAATATCATTTTTATTGGATTATCAGCATTTATATAGCTGTAAATAGTAGACAAATTTTCTCCAAAGGTTAACATGAGAGAATCCAGTTGGGTTAGTACTCATCAGTATTATACTGTTATCTGATTAAATCTACTTTTAAATCCTCATTTACAAACAGTTTTATCTCATAGCATTATTTTGGAAATCATTTTAGCTCAGAGATGTTTAACACGCGATGCAGAATAAATACCAGTAGAATTAATTCTAGTAAATTGCTGGAAGCACGAAACCTGTGAAGTGTTGTAGAGGAGCAAGTACTCTAAGCGATGTTTGGTGATTATAAGCTCACATGAAGCCAGAGAGAAAACATACATGTATCACTGTTTATTTCATGGAAACGAAGCAAAACCTGTGATATTTATAAGAATTGCCTATCGTAACATATGAATAATTTTACAACTAAAAAGGTAGCTGACATTAACAATTATCAGTGAGCTTAATAACGCAGTTTCTGATTTAATTTTTGAGGGATAAATTTCGCTTGAATATGGGTTAACTCAATCTGCATTTCTCTTTATTCGTATTATTATTATGTTATGTTAAATACTCTAAAGAAGAGAAACCATTTGAAAATACAAAGAAAATCTCATCAAAAATATTGCGATTAAATTAGGTATGGTTATTGAGCATAATTTAAATGGAGAAATATTCCATTTTCGTATTGAATGTTATTAAGCAAATGAAACGAAACAATAGTTATCTTTCATGGGACTAAAGGATATGTGTGCTATTTTCAAGGAGTTTGAAAACGAAAAGAAATAAAACAACTTTTGTTAAGTGACAATGTGAATTTTTTGAGTTTTGTAAATACATAAAATCTCATTAGCTTTCAATTATAATTTACTCTTTTATAATATGCCTTAAAGAACGGACATATTACGTTTTACACTTGGCCAATAGCAGTGGCTGCTATTATTTAAGTAAATGTGATTTGCATGTTTTACTCATCTAAGTGACAGCTACAGGTTAACAGGCTTAGGGCTACAGGGTTATTACACAGTAGCCCTAAGGAATTAATATTTTATTTCTAACTAGCTGAAAACCCACACTTCGCTACGGAGTACATTCAAATTAAATTCAACGGTCAATGTATGCAATTAATGCCAAATAAATAAATAAATAAATAAATAAATAAATAAATATATATATATATATATATATATATATATATATATATATATATATATATATATATATATATATATATATATATATAACAAATACGACGATCAATGTATACAATTGATGTAAAAATAAAACAAAAAAGTATATTTAGAAAAAAATCGCAAGGGATATTTTTATAGACAAAATAATGTAGAAGAAAATATTCAAATTAAAAGTAATAGGACATACTAAAGAATATCGTACAATTAATATAGTACAGTTTGAGGAACATAATATCTTTTATTGTATTTTAATATTTTTTTGTATAATGTCCAATCGTCTACCGCATTAGCAAGAGAAAAAAATATTTTTTTGTCTATTTAGTTCTTATGCACGTGACGATGAATTTATTTAAAGTACCAGAAAAAGAAATCACGTGATCAGCATTTAATAAATTAAATTCTAAAAAGGAATCTTTAAAAATTCACCAAAAATCAGAAAATGGAGGTAAAGATTCGAAAAAGATCTCATTTTAAAGGAATTTTTAGGATCTTTCTCGTGATATGAATTTTATAACCCTCAAATTATTATTTTAAATGCAAACTTAAAAAAAAGTTACTAAAACAGCTTAAAAATTTAATTTAAAAAAATCTAAGAAGAATTTTTCAAAAATCTTTCTTAGTGCACCCCTACACTATAAGAAGAATCGCCATGCAAAATTTCAGCCCTTTAGGTCCAGCGGTTTGGTCTGTGCGTTGTATGTCAGTCAGTGAGTCAGTCAGTTGCGGAACTGTTTTATATATATAGTAGATAAAAAACTGCGTCATCTATTTCCCTACTTTAACGTTCTAAATTTTACATTCTCTGCTTAAATTGGAAGGTTTGGTATAAAAATAGTTTGCTTTACTTTTGTACAATCAAATAAATTTCACAGCAAATATGTAACTCTGCAAGTGATATAAACAAATTTATTAAATTTCCAAGTGATGCAATCGTATAAGCTTCATGATAAACATTTTACCAGTAAGTTCTATTTATGAGTTCTATTTATGCGGCATTTCTAATCTCACCTACAGAAATTTTTGTTTTTCTAGACTGTCAATAATAATGTGAAACGATAGCTCCCCAGAGGCAAATATTATGTACCCCGATGCAAGCTGCAATTGTGCGCTGTTGCGCTCAGTTGCAACATTCACTTCATCTTAATTTTCAAATGCATATTTGATTTTATTTTAGTATCGTTTTCGCTCATTATATTTAATGTAATGAAGCATACGCTGTTTTTTAAACACATGTAATGGGTTATATAAATTTCTTTTAATAGAAAACAACGCAAATAAAATAAACGAAAAAAAAACTTAAGCAGAGAGTAGGATTTTCTTTCATAAAAAGTTTGGCCACTTCGAAGAACTCCTTATTTTTACTAAAACGTATAGAGAAAGCTTTTCCAAAGCGGTATTTCTAGCCTTTTTCGGAATCTGCCCACCACTGAATTGAAAGACCTTGCAACCCACTAACTCCATTTGAGCATACAACCGAAGCACGGTAATGTTTTTCGTTATCTTTCTGTGAAAACTGCATTTCCTTATAAAAGCTTCTAAACTGATTTTTTACGATTATCGCATAAAAATGAATAAATAAAATGTAAGAAGATCAATAAAATACACGTGTCTTTCAGAGCATATCGTGAGACACTCGTGTGCTTTAGACCAAGGTGTGCCAAGCAATTTGAGAATCAATGAGGGGGCTTCGGAAATAGAAGGTGTGAAGTTTTAATTTATCTGAAAGACGATGATTCTTTCAAAACCTTTAATCTGTTCATTAACATGTTTGGAAAATTTTCTTTTTCCTGGTAACACCGCCTTAGAAAATAATACGGAATGACAAATATCAGTTTTGACTGGGAATTTAATATACTTGAAGTCTGATAGTTGCGGAATTCTTTTTAGAGAAGGGCCATCCTAATTATGATTGAAATATAATTTCTCAACGAATGTGATAAGGTCACATTTACATTGGTTAAATTTAATTAACTTTTCTTTTGCTGCATCGCTAATATTTCAGGTGTTTTCTTTTGCCTTTATTAGTATTTTTTTAAGAAATAAGTTATATAATATGCGTATTATTAACAAAGAAGAAGTATTATAAATAAACATCAAATAAATCCCATAACTCTATTAGTTGAAAGAATTTTTGGAAAAAAATGTAGAAAATGAAGAAAAATTAGACCTATAGGTATGTCCTTGAAATTTCAAGAAAATGAACTTTTAAAAAGTCCGTTAAAAGCATTTAATTTTGAAGTTATTGAAATCATCTCGCAACTAAAATAATATGGAATAGGACATGAGATTATTATTTATGATAATGCGCTTGATCTTCCAGTTTTCTTTTTCCACTGCAAAATTAAAATAATAATAATAATAATAATACTGTCTTATCCGTTTACTTAACCGTATTAAAGTCGGAATATCGTGAATCAGGATGTTGACCAGTCATCCAAAATACTCTCGGTGAATGTGTGCATTTAGCATTGCAAATAAAATAAGCAACCCATTGAAACTAATATACTGGTGATTAGATAATTACAAAGGAATGATTAGATTTCGAACTCATGTATAGAGAAATTTAAGTTCTTTTCTGGGGTTATTGATAGGCCGAGAAAAATGCGCTTACAGTAGTGCTATTTATTATTGCTCTAACACAACAATATTCTCTGCAAAAAGCAGATTCCAGGAATAAAGTGACCTAAAGAGGCGTGACTCACTATATTTAATCTACACCATTCCCTCCCTGTTTCAAGGTCACCGCGAAAAGGGAGAAATATACATAACTATCCTACAAACAAGACGACAGACGGATACACTTCTCTTTTTTGTTTGAAAGTGCACACGCACTATCGCCCTCAAATCATAAATTTCAAGATTAAAAAGTTAAACTTTTATCTTGATTGATTTGGTTTTGCGAAATAATAAAAAAACTTTTTACTGAAAGATAAACATTTTCTCTCTGCTCTTACACATGCTTTGGGTTATTCTGAATAAAAAAGAATCCAAACTGTGAAGACTTGAGATGAGATAAGGTACCCAGATAATTAAAATTTCATCATATTGTTACAACACGATTTTGAAGAAAAACTTAATACATAAAAAAATCTTAACGTTAAAAAAAGGGTTAATAAAACAACTTGTTCTAACAACAAGCTGCTAATGTTTGGAATCGTGTCTCGTATCGTCATGAATGAATCATTTTTCATGCGGGCTAAATGGTGATACGGAAGTCACAGATGTTATTCATCTCTTTTTGTAAACATGTCTGGAGGGATTAACTTGAGATCGTGCTACATGACACTATATATATATATATATATATATATATATATATATATGTGTGTGTGTGTGTGTGTGTGTGTGTGTGTGTGTGTGTGTGTGTGTGTGTTTGTTTGTTTGTTTGTGTTTGTGTTTGTTGAAATCCTACATAAAAAATATGTTGTTATACGTAAAAAAGACAACTGTTTGAACTAATTTGCGTTAACTTGATGTTAAACAAAATAAATTTGAATTATAAATTCTATTCTCAATTTTACATCAATTATGCATGAGTATTACAGATTAAATGTCTCCTTTATACAAGCAGAGAGGATGGGATTAGGTGTAATAATATGTGTAAGACTACAGAGGCTGTTCGCACATTTTTTAGACGATTTTGGTAATCGGTAATAAAAAATCATTTGCTGCAAAAGAAATAATTGCAATTGTACTATGTTTTTAAAAGTCAAAATTATCGTCTGCGGCTTGAAAGTTTTGTTTTTATTCAAAATGGTGTTTTTAACAAAGCAGTAGTTCGAAGGCTACATTTATGCTCTTTCCAAAGAGAAATATGCATACTCCGTTATCCAAAAACGATGTGAGAGTCATGGTTTTGTGATATCTAAAGCGTTGATAGGTAATATCGTCAACAAGAAAGGAAAAAAACGTCAAATTGGAGCCTCAAGTGGGACAAAAATTCCAAACAAGTATCCAAGGAAAAAACGGACATCTTCGACTATTGCAAAGGTACGTTGTTTAATGTTAAAAGAAAATCCCCCTAGTCAAAGGACAGTTGCAAAATCATTAAAATGCTCGGTGTTCACTGTAAACAAAATGATAAACGTTGATTTAAATCTTAAGAAAGCGAAAAAACGCAATGTTCATCGTCTTCTTCCAAATCATATCGCTGAACGCAGGACACGCTGCAGAATTCTATATGAGAAACACTTATCCAAAGAAAAATAGAAAACAATTGTCACAATAGATGAATCATGGGTGTATTTAAATGATTGCAACAAAAAAAGAGCCATTTATTATCATAAAAGGGGAGAAAAAAATTTAAGTACATGGTTCAAAGAATCGAAAGAAAGTTTTTCTAAGGGATTCATGATTGTTGCTGGTTTTTCTTATAATGGCAAGTTAAAAATAAAGAGAGTGGAAAAAAATGTCAAGATTAACTCCAAATACTATCAGGAACATATTTTATCGCCAATTTTTCTGAATGAAATACCATCGCTTTACCCACAGTGCCATCAATCTGTGAGACTCCATCAGGACAAAGCTAGCAGTCACACATCAAAATCCACTGTAAATTTCCTAAAAGAAATGGAACAAAAAACTGGTATCAAGGCCATACCCTTCACTGATATCCCTACTAAATCTCCCGATGTATCACCTATGGATTTTTGTGCTTTCGGACTTTTAAAATCTGCATTATCCAAACGTCGTCCCAAAACCCTTACAGGACTCTGGAAAGCTGTTCAGGAGGAATGGGATAGAATACCTCTTCTGACACTTCAAAAGGCATTATTATCCTGGAAATTGTGGTGTCGAAAGATAGTTCAGAATAAGGGATGTCAAATAGAACAATTAAAACACAAGAATTTTATGTCATTTATTTTTGTGAATACAATATACATCGTCTAAAAAATGTGTGAACAGCCTCTGTATTGTGTGATTCTGTGAGCTCCTCATCTAGCAAATGTCAGTAATAAATTCTAAGAATTTAAATTAAAATCTAAGGATTTGTCCGGAGAGAGAACGAAAATAAGACTTCTTTGAAGTTTCATTGTCGATTCGCCTTCTTAGTTGAAAGTCGTTATAGTAGTACCTTACCGATTGAAATGAATCCTGATGAGTCATTATGTAAATATATGATAAAGTGATAGTTAAAAATATTGGGAATAGTCGGAAAAAAATATATGACCAAGGTGCTATTCCAAATGTATTAGAAAAAAGAGGAATAAATCGAGGTAAGTGAAGGATAGTAAGACAGGCTTACTGCTGCCATAGTTAAAACATCTCCATTTCGACTGCTGGTACTGGTAGATCGTTTTTAAAGGGATTACAGATTGTTATACATTATCAATATAGTATGAAAATTTTCTTTTAGGATTTTAGGGAAAAATAATATTTTAATATTTTTTGCATTTAAATGTCTTTTCAAATGAAGAATCTGTTTTAATTTATAAGAATGCTATTTTTTCCCCATTCAGTATACTCGAAAAGTACTATATACAATAAAACTGTTTATTATGTGATCCTCAGAGTGAATTCGGGAGGTCTTAGCCTTTAAAATTTAAAAAAAAGTCTTAAAAAATTACAATTTGGCATTTATTGGGAGAATAAAACTGAGATAAAAAAAATTTCGGAGAATTTTATATATCTTCCATTATAGGCTATATGAAAATTTGGATATAATCTGATTCTTTAACCTCCAAAGTACAGAATGATTATTGTTACTCTGCATGGAGACAAGTAACTGAATTTTTATTTCGATCCAAAAGTTCCTAACTTATTAACAATATAATGTAATTTCTGAAAAGAAAGGTAAGGTATACAGGGAAAATTAAGTTTTAAACAAGTTATTAGAATTAAAAGTATTTAAAGAGGAAATTTTTATCAATTCATCTATGGTTGGGTAAAAGTTAATTTGCATATCTGCAATGTTGAATTCCGGGGGTACGCTGACAGATCAACCGCGACTAGCTTTGTATAAAATCTAGTTTATTGACCAGCAATTGAAAGCAGAGAAAAAGTAATGAAAACTAAGAGAATTTTTTAATACTTTTTCATCTTCTTGTAATGTGTAATGTGTTTCTTAGCCCCCCCCCCCAAAAAAAAAAAAAAAAAAAAAAAAAAAGAACTTGGGGAGTTTTAGCTTCAGATCCCAACATTTGTATTCATACATAGAGGCATTTTTATCTAGTGGTACCCCGTCCAAATTCCACCTTTTGAAATTATTTCCGCCCATGTAATCCAAAATCCATCGTCTAAAACGTGAATTTTTTACATAGCCTTCGGGTACCGTTATCATGGTCTGATCAAAAGCGTAATTTTTAAGGCAAATCCGCCAAAAGGTCTAATGACAACCTCAAGCTTTGGAGGAATATAGATACACTCCCTTTTATAAATAAAACATTAAAGAAAAGTCTTTAGAAAATTAGCTATTGTTCTGATGTGAGGATCGGAACTGAGCCACCGTTTTTAATTGCGACGGAACATCAGTCACTTCCGGGTACGTAGAAACTCGTTTTCCCACCAAGTCTTTTAGATATATTTGTTTACTCAAACATACCTTCTTCGACTAAAGAATAAGGCTCTTCTGATGTTCATAGTAGAAAATGAAACTCATTAAATTTTGTAAAACATACAGAATGTTTTTTTTTTCTTTTTTCTCCAATGTGGCAGGCCCTTTGTCCGGAGGACGTTCGCCTATGCACACGGCGATTTGTTCGCTTCTTTATTATGAAAACACCATATAGTGAACCAATACTATTCCTGATCATACAGATTGTATATAATGTTTATTAATAACATGTGCGGGTTCAAAAGAGTATGATTAACTTTAAAAAGATTAAAGTTATGATAACATATAATATTTTACGCGTAAAAGTTTTTTTTTAAATATATCAAAAATAAAATAGTAAATAGTAATTTTAACGCAAAAGTTTGATAGTTTGAAAATTAATTATTTTGATTTTTTTTAATTCCCTTTGATGTAGTTTATTCGTGATTAGGCTGACCTTTGAATTGTGAAATTCATTGACTTATAAACAGTGAACATGTTAGCAAGGTTTTAGATAAAAGGAAAACTTTCTTTAAAATAATTTAAATACATGAATATACAGCAGCTTATTAAGAAAGTTATCGTTAATATGCTGTTAAAGCAAATCTTAACATATAAGTAGTTAATATCAAAAAAAGTTTTGATTTTTGCATATTGATCATGTCTAGAAAAATTGTCATTCTGATAACATAATCAATACTTTTTACTTTATTTGTTTAGTCGATATAGTATTTAAGAAATGTGTTGTCTTTGTTAATGGTTTTAATCCATAAAATAAATATTTCTATTGCATAGGTATATAAGTAAATCTCGTTGTATTCAGTAAATAAAATACTTTAAGACAACGTTAATTATGGGTATTTATTAGAATATATGAATGCATGTGAGGTTTAAATATTCCTGTCCGTTTATGTCTCATTATTTTTTTAAAAAAAAGTTTTAGAGCGCAGTAAACTTACGCTAAGAAAATAGTTTTAAATTTTTGTACACACATAAATTTTAGAATATTCCATTAAACACTGCATCCTACAAAATTCCATTTTTCTAATAAATATCAAAAATAATCTGAAATATCATTTTATATATATTTAAATATTTTTTTAACGCTAAAATGTTTTAATTCATCGTGGAATAACTCATGCGCATTCAAAGGAAAAAAAAATTAACATTTAACTATTTCGAATGCAGTGTCCTTACAAACTTTTCATTCTTTCGGAACAGTTGCAAATTTAATCCTTATAATTATTCATTTTGTAAGAAATGTAGTATCTGTTGTCCGCATCCGTTTATTACAGTGTGTTGTTTCTTTTCCTCTTTTTTTTTTTTCTAACGCTTCTCTCGTGCATTGCCCTCACAGTTTCGCAAGCCAATTACGCTCGGACGCTTCTTGCTTACCAAATGGGCAGCTGTTGACACTGCTGCTACTTTGCCCTACATTTAGAGCGTTGTTTTGGTTCCTCGAGCATCAATTATACCACGCTCTTATTTAAATTTGGCAATGACCGTCTGATGTGATTCAGCAGCAGGTAAACGAGAATGTTTCTGCGAAAGATGCTTATGTTATGTTTCTTACTGACCTTCAATGTAAATATGTGTTAGCATATGACTTATTTCAGCCCACATTTGATACTCATTTTTAAAGATTGTAGTTTATAAGTTTTTATACTATCCTATAACACATCGAGACTCAGATTTTAGACACTGATATTTTATACAATTTTTCAATTTTTTATAAGAAAATTTGCATAGTGAGGAAATTCAATTGCAATTTTGCAGTAATGTTTTACTGATTAGAGGAAAATTAAAACTTTTCAATTTTTAGCCGTGAAAAGTTCTTCACTTTCTTTAAAATCCTGAAGGAGATAGAATGTACGCGTATAATTTTAATTGCGTGTACTTTAAATACCTAGAATTTAATGAATAAATAACTCACTTACGATATGAATAAAACCATATTTAATAATCTCATTAATATTACAGATGCTTCTTCATCGCATTATTTCATTTGATATTATTATTCATCGCCGTATGTATTTCATTTCATCATTTATTTAAATTGTTTTGTCTAACGCAAACAGAGAGGTTATAAGATAGGGAAAAATTCATGGTTAGAAATTTAATTCGGATAACTTTTCATAATATAAATTATTGGGAGGAATGCTCTTTTCGGTAACTTAAAAAATGTTTCGACGAAATTTTCGCGCCAATTTAGAAATTTTCATGCCCAGTGGGAAAAAAAATGATGATTTTTTTAAGATATCAAAAATTTAGTACGTAAATCTGAATGTGTGTAAAAGAGTTAAAGGTTATTGTAATACTTGAATAGCAGAAAAATATGAAGTTAGGCCACTAAACAATTTTTGATACAGCCAGAAACTTATTGCTGTATTCAGAAAAGATGGGAGCTAAACGATTTAAGGCTTATTTGTATTGTTCTGCTTCTTCAAACAGAAAAATAGGAACTGAGCAGCTTAAAAGTTTTGTTAGAAGGAATAAGTCCTCAGAAATTGAGAGTCAGTCGGAAATATTTCGGTTTAGTTGGAAAGGAAATGTTAAAAGTTCAACATTTTTAAGAGTTGTGGTAAACTTTTGACTAATAGTAGAAAATTTTATATTTTAGTTGGAAGAAATAGGAGCTGAACGATTTTAAGCAAAAACGGATTTGAAAATAAAAAATATATATTATATTTTATTTATTTATTTATTATTTTTTGAAAACATCAAGAAGAAGGAAAACAGAAACTGAAGAATTTTGTTTTAAAGTTTTGCTATTTAATTAGAAATGAATTAAAGACAAACAATTTTAATTTTCGTTCTGTAAAAATAGGATGTGATTAACTTTCATTTTTCTTTAAAGCTTTATATGTATATATATATTGATCTTCTTGGAGAAAATAGTTTAGTCAGAAAAAAAGACAAACTATTTTCAGAAGGGCATAAAAAATTTTATATTTTAGCTGGAAGTTTTCTGATTGTATTCTAAAAAGTGTATTAATAAGTAAAACTGAGATTAGTCAAAAAAAAATTCTTCAAAATTTAGAATCTGAACAAATTTATGCTTAGCAGGAAAAAATAGAAGCTGAAAGAATTTGTACTGGTGTAATAAAAAGTTAAGTTCCTAAACACGTAAGTTTCTAAACACCATTTTACGCTACATAAATGTCATGAGATTTGATAAACATTTATCAATTTGTGTGACCATATATCATGGCAATACAGACAAACTTTTACAATACAGTCTTTTTTAATTATTTTTTTAATCTAATTGAAGGATGTTGCTTCACTACGCTTCCTGTGCTCCATTAATCACACTTTGTTGTTCTCTTTATGTCAGTATAATACTTTTAAATGTTTTTCCGAAAATATAGTTGCAATAACTGTTGAATTGATATGCATCTAGAATTACTTAAATTCTGAGAAATTTTCAAAAATATTTGGAAATTTTGCTTTTTGATATTTCCACTTTTACAACACAAGCCCCTCCACTGGAATGATTTAGCAATTTTCTCTTTTACATCCCTGAGTTTTAATCCTGAAGGAACAATTTTAGTTAAGATTTTCAAGAAGTTAAACGTGAAATGAATTAGCAAACAAACATTGATATCGATGAGCAGAAATATTATATGTTTCCTTTCATCCAGAGTCTAGAGTAGTTACAGATGAGAACATCAAATAACAATTTAACCCTATTATTGTTTTTACTCTCTCCCCTCCGGACATAGCGTATACCATCTGCTAACATGTTCGAGTGTATTAAAGCATTTGGGGGGAAATGGGAGCACTTACTCCCCCAGCTGATGTCAGAACTGCCAATTTAAGGTCCATTTGGTAAACAATATTGTTCACAGATGTGACAAATAACATTCGAATAGATCTCGAGAACAAATTTAGGGTTTGGGCCAGCTCCTCATACATAGAGAGCCTTGAGACATGCTTTCGTACAGTATACGTTTGTAATGCCTTTAGACTAGTACTTAGAACACTTACAGTCTGAAATTAGTGTATATTTTATGTAATAGATATTGCTAGTACATACAAGTAGACAGGTTCACATTCATGGTTATGTATAAATGTAAGCTCGTGCATATGTTGAGGAACATGAATACAGTTATATTCATGGGAGAGCAGGACATTGGAGGACTACATATCGCTCACTCCTTTCAACAACGTCATATCTAAAAAAAACGTGATTCTTCAGGAGAGTGATTTTAAAGTTTGAAAGTAGAATCAAATGTATTAAAAATCAATATTAATTCTGCTGTCTAGCGGCTAAATATTAAGTGGTGAAATATGTCGATCTTGCAGGGATACAATACTCTTTTAGGGCATTCTGAAAACAGGCATAACTAAAAATCGCCGCTTTTTGACGTTGTTGAAAGGAGTGAGCGATATGTGAAAATTTATTTGAATAGTTTTATACTAAAAAAATGGAGCCTCTTATATATCACAGACTATTATTTTTAAGGTTGAAGTTTTCAAAAAGACTGAAATTTGAAATATGAAATTGAAATTTGTGCTAAAATAGTCCAGTGTGCAAACTTTTTTAACTGCGACCCACTTTCTTTAAATAAAACATCACTCGACCCCCAATCAAAGTGTTTGGTAGTAGCAAAATAAAATTTTTAATTATGAAAATGTGAAAAAAAAAAAATAAATAAATAAGCAAATTTTGAGAAACTATTTTAAAAATCAATGAAATGTAGATTTTGGGTAATATTTACTTTGCATAATGGCAATAAAAAAAGTCTTACTTACCTTCTGCACTTGATTTGGGCAAATCTCGTGGGACTAAAACTTCATATTTAAATATAAATATGTATTTGTATTTCATTTAGTAAATTAACTTCAAATTATCCCCGACCCCTCCTATTTTTTTACAATAAAATTTTCCATTAAGAAAATGTGAACAAAAAAATAAAATAAATAAATAAATAAGCAAGTTTTGAGAAACTATTTTAAAAATCAATGAAATGTAGATTTGGGGTATTATTTACTTTGCATAATAGCCATAAAAAGAAAGTCTTGCTTACCTTCTGCACTTGATTTTGGCAAATTTCGTATGACTAAAACTTCACATTTAAATATTAATATGTATTTGTATTTCATTTAGGTAAAATTACTTCAAATTATTCCCGACCCCTCCAATTTTTTCCCAAACTTGCTGTGGGTCGCGACCCACAGTTTGTCCACACTGCAGTCAACATACATTTTACGAAGAAAAAATCGTGGCTTTGCGTAAACTCGTTCCCAGTGTTACAATTTTTGCAGCATCTCTCTGCTACTTGATAGAAACTTCTTTTCCTGTGGTATTTAATTATGTTGTTATTGTTTTTTCTAATGCTCCCTAGCTGGAAATTCCAGACCAGGTCCATTTAGGCTTCAGGCTGAAGTGTGCGGCACCGGTTTATATATAGCACCACAAGGGTCAGAGTCCGTCTTAGCTAGTTGCCACCTTAACTTTCACCGAGAATCCCCAGGTGCGACATCTGGGGGGAAGGGGGATCGTACTCTCTCCCACCCTCTCTGATCTCATAAAGGGATTTTCCGGTAAACGGATTTAACGTGGCCATATCCGGCCTAGACACGGAGGTATTTAATGGCGTGTGCCTGGATTCCATCCGAACACCCTCAGTAGCGAAATCCAGCGTGCTACCGCAAGGCTACCTTGAACCCGGTATTTAATTATAAACTAATTAAGATTTTTTAAAAGTTTCTTAACGAAGTCCTAGTAGTCTTAATGTTCGGAATTTTTAACTAAGTTCTCTCAGAGTTATTGTTCCAAAACTCCCTCGAGATACATTTCATCATTCGAAATGAAATAATTCAATAATAGATGTCCTGTCTGATAATAAAACAGAGTCGCGAGGCTAAATGGCATTTCCTTTCGTAGACGGAACTGTCGCTGAGCACGGCTTGGGCGATGAATTATTCATTCTGAAGTATTTATCTAAATGTTTTCTTTCTCGCTTTTTAAATTGCTTCGTTGCATGCTATATCGTTATGAACAGCATATAAACGCATTTGCTAGCATTTCAGCGTTTAAATCATGAGTCTAAAGGCTAGCCATTTCCTTTTATCTCAAAGAGAAGAGTTCTTTTTTATTATTCATCTGGGAAAAAACATTTACAATATTCACCGGAGCGTTTAAAGAAAATGAAATATTGTTTCAAAAGGTTTTTCACTTAATAAATTTAATGCTTTTGATTTCCATCTGAGAGTTCATTATTCAGTTCAACTCCTTTAATTTTATGTTTCTTATCACAAAGTTTATCAACTCTTGACACCATGTTTCCGTTTCTTTCATAGTGTTGTCATAAAAAAAAACTTTCAGTTTTACTGATTTTCTTTTATTAATTTTGTACCAATTGTTTATTTATTTTATTTACAAAACCATTATATAAATATAAATACCCTTTTTTATTATAATATATATATATATATATATATATATATATATATATATATATATATATATATATACATATATATATATATATATATATATATATATATATATATATATATATATATATATATATATATATATATATATATATATATATATATACACTGCTGGCCACCCAAATTGCAACACCAAGAAAGACAAGAGATATCACAACAAAATTTATTTTGTAGATAACATGTTGACCAAGTATCAAATGATTAAATTTATAGACTTCTGCGAAGTGTGGTTCCTGCCAAAATCAGTAGCCAGAGTAGCCGCCATTGTTGGAGATCACAGCTGCCACACGCCTCGGCATTGATTCAAAGAGACTTTGGATGAGTTCTTGGGGTACAGCAGACCAAGCAGCTTCCACACGTTGCCAAAGTTGATCTGCTGTGGCAGCTGGGGATGGAATCTGGGTCAATCGTATAGCAACCATGGACCACATGTTTTCTATCGGCGAAAGATCCGGAGAGCGAGGCGGCCAGGGAAGCAATTCAATCTGGCGAAGAACCGTTGGACAATGCGTGCCACGTGTGGTCGCGCATTATCCTGTTGAAATATGGCTGTGGGCAAGTCCTGAAGGTAAGGAAGGACAACTGGATCCAACACCTCGGAGATGTAGCGCTGGCTGTTTAAAGTACCGGCAATGCGTACTAGAGGTGTGCGAGAGGGATATCCAATACCGCCCCATACCATAATACCCGGTGCAGGACCAGTGTGGCAGTGCATAACGCAGCTGTTCAGCATCCTCTCTTCACGGTGTCTCCAGACTCGAATGCGACCATCGTGGTGTTGCAGACAGAAGCGTGACTCGTCAGTAAAGACAATTTCATTCCATTCTGCCGTCCACATCTTTTTGTCATCGCACCATTGGCGGCGGAGACGTCTGTGGTTCTGCGTCAAGGGTAGACAAAGCAATGGAAGTCTTGCGGACAGACCACTCTGCTGTAAACGGCGTCGAATGGTACGCGCAGACACTGGATGATGCGTTACAGACTGCATGTACTGTGCTATGGTTCGTGATGTGACTGAGTGATCCGTCACTGCCATGCGCACAATTTGCTTGTCATCACGTGAAGTGGTGCGCTGAGGTGGATGCGATCGAACACTCCGCTCCGTCGTACCCTCCTGCATCCAACGATCACATATCCGCATTACAGTTGTTTGGTTTCGTCCAACACGACTACCGATTTCCCTGAAAGATAATCCACAATCTCGGTAGGCCACTATCCTTCCTCTGTCGAACTCAGATACTTGATCAAAAGATGGTCGCTGTTTTCGACGAGGCATAATTGATCGTTTTTTTGAAAAAACCACAAGAAAAACACAATTGCCGAACTTGAAATCGTCGAGATCTCCAAGCCTTAAATAGCGTTTTGAAGTGGCGCCACAGGCGCGCGTGATGTGCGTCTGCGCTGAAATTCTAATCATTTGCATATCTCACCTCCGCTAATGCATGTTGTAAATTTCATGTTATTTGCATGTTTCCTTCAGGTTGTTGCATTTACAGTGGCCAGCAGTGTATATATATATATATATATATACACATCCTATCTTCCAATAAGTATTTGGACACCCATGCAAATGAAGATATCTGTGGTCCTGATATACGTCACGCTCTCCGCCGTTAAATATCGTGTAGGAAACAACATTGGCATTAGTCGTATGCAAGATGCCACGAAATGCAAAATTCTCCAGTTTCGAGAAAGGTGTAATCTTTGGGTATCACAGAAATGGCCGATTCTTAAGGAACATATCTAGTGAGCTGAATTACCCAAAATCGATAGTGGCCTATGTGGTTCAGAAGTGGAAGGTGAGCGGTGATTGTTAGAATGTGCCCCGAGTCGGCAGACCCATGAAACTGGGAGATAGAGACCAACGGGTGCTGTCCAGAGAAATCCAGAAGAACCGTACCCAACCGATGGCCCACATACTCCAGGAGTTTCAAGAGGCATCCAGGAGTGTTGTTTCGATTAATACCATCCGTATGGATGCCCATATGCTTGGTTTTCATGGTCGTGCTGCCGCCCATAAGCCTTTGATCACAAAGTCCAACCGCACTGCTCGGTTAATGTGATGCAAAGCACGTCGAAAGTGGACCGTAGATCAGTGGAAACGGGTTCATCATCTACCGTTCGGACGACAGGGTCGGGGTCTGGCGTCTGCCTGGAGAACGCCTCCTGCCAGAATGCATTGTGCCCACAGTAAACTTCGGCGGAGGTGGAACAGTGGTCTGGGGGTGTTTCTCCTGGTATGGACTGTGACCCTTGGCCCCAATTCATGGTAAGCTCAAAGCCGACACCTACTGCACTATTTTGGATGACAGTGTGCTTCCTACGTTGTGGCAGTTTACGGTTTGGACCCATGTTACTTCCAGGACGACAACGGCAGTTATCATGTTGCGAGGTCCACCATGGATTGGTATGGTGAAAATGGGTTTAATCGAATGGACTGGCCTGCCCAGAGACCAGGCCCGGACTTTATCGAGAACCTCTGGGACGAGTTGGATAGCGGAATTAAGGGGTTCAACAACCGTCCAAAATCGGTGAAGTAACTTACATGTCTTCTCCAAGCCGAGTGGAAGAAAATCCACTAGCGGTTATAAAAGGACTTGTGGAAAGCATGCCTGGAGGATTGAGGCTGTAATTGTCTCTCGTGGAGGCTCTACCAACTATTAAATATGAATAAATTTTGTGCTTCTTTTCTATCACAGGTGTCCAAATACTTATTGGCAGATAGTGTGTGTGTGTGTGTGTGTGTGTGTGTGTGTGTATATATATATATATATATATATATATATATATATATATATATATATATATATAAGGGACTAATGCGAATGCACTTGTCAAAGACATTCTCATAGAACCACTGAAATTATTGACTAATTTTTATCTGGGAGCACTATACAGGTGAGTCAACATTGCTCCTTTGGTGCCTTATAACTCTCTTATAACGGGCAACTTAAATGTTGTTCTCAAATAAAAGTAAGAAAAAAAGGCTGTTGCTTAAACAAAGAACGAAAAAGATTTATAGATATCTATATAAATTAGTAACTAAGTATCTATGAAATAATTATCTCAAGGATAGTTTAAGAAATGTTGTATGTAAATAACCTATTTGAAATTTCGTTTAAATACAGGAAGTAGCTTGCAATGCTATTCTGGAAACAAGGGAAAAAAACTAATATTAAATTTTCTTTCTATTAAACTTTAAAAAAAAATTATTTTCAATTGAGCTCCATGATAATTTAACGAATCTCGAGAGAGAGAAAAAAAAAGATATAACCCTCTTATAACGGGCAACTTAAATGTTGTTCTACAGTAAAAGTAAGCAGAAACGGCGGTTGCTTAAACAAAGAATAAAAAAGAAATCCGTTGCTCAAATACCCATAGCGTTCCTATGTGTGGCCCCTTTCGTTTATTCAGGGAATATAAGAGAGATATTTGTCTGATAGAACTCCCCCTACCCTGATTGTCGAAAATGAAGAGTATAGTACAATGGGACTTTCCTCTTTTCCTTTCATAGCCTATAAAATAATGAGACACGACACAATAGACAACTCAACGAGAAATATGACAGCCATGCTCACAAACAAGATCCTAGGGGTGGTACGAAACGCTTAAAGACTCCCGTTTCAGTAAACATAGGCCTTTAAAACAAAGTTGAGACTATATTAATTTTTACTAAAATATATCGATGATAAATAAAATTAAAAAAAAAATTATCTCTGTTTCATTATATTACCAGTTTTAATATAGAAATAGCATGGAAGAAAAATATCTTGTAGTTAGTCATACGGTAAAGATTCCTAAACTAAATCATACCTCAAATATCTATGGCTTTTATTTAAACGAAACAACCACAAGGTGAGCATCCCTTATCCAGTAATTTGATATCCGAGAAACACCAAAAGACGAACACGTTTTAAGTGACATCACATGACCTCACTTAATATTGAATATTAAAAATAATATATTTAGCGTTGTTATGGTGGTGTAACAGCTTCTCCTGCACGTCCTCAATTTCCGTGGGGGAAATTTTCCGTTCGGTATTTAGAAAACGCATGTTTTTTTTTTTTTAATTTTCAGATGAAGGAAGAGGGTTAAATAAGGAGCATGTAGTTTTAAAAATTTTAAAAAAAATTCACGGAACAAATGTCAACTTTTTAGTAGCTAATTCTTTACAAGACATTATATCATTGACGAAAATCGATAAAAAATTTAAGTTTTATTTTAATATTAAATTAAAACAAATATTTTTTTAAAACACATGCATACATTTAAAGGTCTTTTCTTAAATGCAACTACTAATCTCTTATTAGACAAATACTATGCAAAAATTTCTTTCATTAGTGTGACATAGGAATGGAAGATCCATCTTATGAAGAACTTTTAAGAACGTTTTATTTTCTTATGAAAGAAAAAATATTTCTAATAGAAAGCACATAAATTTATAGGGATGTCGAACGTACACTGTTTATACAGGTGTCTAAGGTTGTGACACCTTATCATTCTTATCCTTTAATACAGTTGGCTCTCTGTTTAACGACTTTCAAGGGACCGTGAAAAATCGTCCTTAAGTAGAGATCGCTCTTAAACAGAATTTGTGAAAAATTAACATTTCCCTCCACACTTTACAGGCTTAGGACTATCAACATATTTCTTACTATATTGGCGTGTTTAAAAAATGTTATTTTTATTAACATTATTATTTTATTCACAAAAATTTATTTTAAATTACATTGAAAAAAGAGTACAAACAATACGATAAATTAGGCTTAAAAAAATCAAAAAGTGTTGATTGCTTCCTTTTTCGCCTTGTTTCCGTTATTCTCTTTTCCAGATTTTCTAAAATGTTAAATGCGTCATCTTCCATATTCTATGTAATATAGCGTCGGAGAACATCTAGAGCAGAAGTTGTATCTGTGTAAGACGGTAGCAGTGTCTCGTTTTCCGTGTTTTCAACTTTACCTTCTTCGTCTGACACCGTGTTTTCGTTTACTATATCTTCAAAATTTTGTTCTACATTTCTGTAATCTGTTGTTAAAACAGATTCATCACAATTGTAGAAATCTTGAATCGAAACATCCTCATCTTCAACAAGACTTCTCCATTCTTCAGGAGTAGTGTCATCTTCGTTGATTTCTACAACCGTACTTTGCAGTTCCACTACAAGTTCTTTGTGAATATGTTATTGAAACCAAACTTGTTTTCCCCCACAGAAGGTTCCCTCCTGCAGATAAAATGTGGAAGAAAAATTTTATCATGTAAAAAAATTCGTCGTTAAACAGAAACAACGTCGTCTTTAAATAGAATTTTTTTACTTCAGAGTGGCCGGGACTGGGAAATATCGTCTTTAAATAGAGATCGTCGTTAAACAGAGAGCCAACTGTATATACATAAATTTAGTTTCATGCAGAAAAGTGTGAAAAATTTTGTATAAATTACCTGGAGCCCATGAATATAATAAGATATATATGAAATATAAACAGATTTTAAACGTGACTGCTACCCAAATTATATAAATATGATCATGCCAAAATTCTAAAATCTGAAAAAAATCTAAATACTAAAATACATATGGTAGGAGTCAGGTTGGATAAGGGATATTGAACTTTGCATCAACATCCTGATTCTTCCTTAAATCACTTTATTTGGTTTAAACACACAATTTATTTATCACTGTTTTGAAAAGAATAAATTGGAAGTTGCTCTGCTAAATAATAGGTTTCCATAATAGGGCTTAGATGAGATCTCAAATAAATGTCCACTGGAAACAAAATGGTGGGCGAAAGAAACGTTTTTTTCTCTCCTTAATCGGCTTTGATTGTTGGTTTCAAACACTGACATACTGACAGAGTCCTCCATTTCCGCATTGGGTGGAATCTTTCAGAAAAGATCCAAGAAATGTTCTAATTAGAGTTTTCATTGAATTTCTTATGGGGAAGATTCCAGATTTCCAGTGTTGCAAGCCTTAAATGTTACAGATGCGAATTTATCTCGCAAGTACTGCGAAATACTTGTCCTTTTTAACTTGCCTAAACCAAGGATGTTTTGAAGTAATGATTCGCGAACTAGTAGTCTCATTGATGTTATCCAAACCATTAATTCCATCATTTAGGATTTATAGGAACGGTTCACCTGGGATTACGAGCGAAGATCTGAGATGTTATAGAATTATATCTTTTTCATATATATTAAAACCTTGACTTTTTGACGGAACAATTGCAAATTATTGATTTTTTAGTTATATGATACCCTACGCTAAGGTAGAAGTTGGTGGGCGAAAATGGGGGTGAATTTTTAATCAAATTTCTCCTTATTATACGACACGAGACTTAGTAAGTGGATAATCTTTAAATGTGCTGTAAATAAAATGGCCGTAAAATGGCCATCTTATGACCGTAAAATGCTATGTGTCGGATGGCATAAACTTTGTTTCTTGCTATTTAGTCTCATTAGATTTTGAAACGTTTTAAATGAAATCGAAAAGAATAATGAGTTAAAAAAAATTTTTCAGGTAGCCTCTTCTAACGAAACTATGTGGGTTATTAAGGTAGGATTACTTATCGTTGCTTACCTTTTTTGTATGTATATATGTATCTATATATATCTATATGTGTATATATATACATATATGTATGTCAAAATTTTGACACATTTTGTTATTTTCTGTTTAGCTGTTTACTGCTTGTCCAAGCAATACAGACTGGGTTTGGCATGCTGCCAAAATTATAACTCGCGATGTAGGTTTCAGAGTCTGAAATTTTGCTTTCCGGAGGACTGTTATGGAGGACCGTAATCCTAAGCTAAAAAATGTACTACCGGTGCACATAGAGTAAAAATTTTGACCGCAAGAAAATTTAAGAATTAAAAAAGGTAAGATAAATATCTTGCATAAACGTTCAAAATAGATAAGATAAAATTCCCCAACTTATAAATAGAATCCATTCAAGCAGTTTTTTGTTGTTACCATGTTTTTATTAACTCGCTTTCTTGTTTGTGTGTTCGTCCAGTGCAAATCTTGCAATCGATTTTTAACTAACTTCCCGACTAGCTAGACATTTGAAACTTTTAGAATAGCTCAGAACACGATGACAATGCATTCTTTTAATACTTTTAGCCATCTTTAAGCAGGATTGAATTCATTTTCAGTTAATTATGTGTTTGCAAATTTCTTATAATTGCTCTCTTTATTACGCATTTGACCATTTTCTTTCAAGTTGACGGGATAATTCATCAAAAAAATGTTTTTAAAGCATTTATTAATACATAGAATTGTCAAGTTTATATGATTCAACAGAAAAATTAAAAACGTGGTATATAAAAAGTTATTTTTATCTTGTAATTATTGCTGTTGAAGTTATTTAATCTTATTCACAGAGCTCTGGTGGTATATTCTCTTTTAAATCTTGGAGGTGATATAAATTACAAGCTTTCTCGATATAATAGGCTAAAATCGAATATGTGGCAATCCATCTCGTGCGCAAGAGAAATTTCATGTCATCTAGTTTTACGATTTCCGAAACCATTTGAAAATATCTGATTCCTAAATGTTCCGCACTTTTTACAACAAAAATTTTCCACATCAAGAACGTTTACGCGTGACCAGTAGATATACAAAAGCTTTAAGAATTGATATATTCCCCGGCATCAGAAGTCTGGCGCCATCTTCGAAGGGAGAAGCGTATCAATAAATAATTCAAGAAACTGTATCCAATCAATCTCTGGTGACTGTAAGGAAAATGTGTGAAGCAGTTACAGTCCTTTTTCCTCCCTCAGAATTCTTGAAAGCTATTGCTGATATGTCAAAGAAGATCCTTAACCTTATAAATTTTTGCTTTTATTAAAGATTAATAAGCCTCGGTAGAACTGTCTGATATATTTTTATAATATTTCTCACAAACAATAAATAATAGAATAAATGTCTAAAAATAGAGTATTTTATTTTCTCTTGCAGACACGTTCTTTTGGGGAAGGCTTGGCTTTATATGTAAAGCCTCAATTTAACGATTCCCATAGCAGAAATACCAGTTGAAGTATCCAGATATTGGTTCATTTAATGCTAACTAGAAATCATATATAGGAATACGTAAATTTCGCATAAAAAATCGAAATTTTGCAACAAAAAAAAAATGCAATACATAAAATTTCGCATTTTTTCGCAAAAAAAATATAAATTCAAAATTTTCGCGTTTATTAAAAAAAAATTACAATTTTACTTCCTTTGATAGGTAAGTATCAAAATTCTTAGTTAAAAGGTAACATTTTAGTAGTCTTCACTTTATGTTACTTCTGTCATTAATTACTATGTTATACATACTAAAATATCTCAGCATCTACTATGTATGGACGGGACTATAGAAGCTTTGTATAGGTGCCTTTGCAAAGATAAAGTAGGAGCATTTTGTTGCAATTAAAATCTGTATACCATCAACAGGAGTCTCTTGGTTGACTACTGTAAGTATATGAAATACCCTTGAGTTTGCCGCTCTAGAGATGTTCTTAAATCTACTGAATTGCTCCACAAAACTCGATGGTTGATTTTTACAGTTAGATTTTTAGGTTCGACTCCGGTACGAACAAACTGTCCGGGTGAAATTCGGAGCAAATCCGAAGGAGAGGGAGATTTCTCAGTTATAGACTTCGGATGGTCTTAGTTAAGCAATTATGTTAATAAATTATTACTATTATTACCTAATTTCGCTTAAAAAGCCGTTTTTCAAGGAGTTTTCGCCGAAAAGTAGTAAAAAAATAATTTTCGTATTTATTCGCTCATACCGGCAAATTTCGCATTTATTCGCACCTATTTCGTAAATACGAAAATTACGTATCCTTAATCATAGATTTAACTATAATAAACGGAACACTTGTTTCTTTTCTTTTAGGCAAATTTCTTTAACGAATCGACTCGTTCAGTACACATTCTATCAAATCTAAATTTTTAACGAAGTCAATGTAAAAATGTTTGTTAAATTGTCCAGGTTGCTTCATAAATGTCTGTAACGCACGTCTGGAACAGATGATATCGTACACCTTAGTTTCGAATTTTTATTTACGTTTCTTTTGTTCTGTGAAGATCCTGCCTACGACGAAGATGCCGTAAGAGGGCGCGAGATGGCGCTGGGACCAATAGCTGCCGCGGGCCCGGGCATGCGGGGTGAACGATGGGGTGAGAGACGATCGACGCTGCTCTGAGAACATGATAATGAATGATTCCTATTTCTATGTGTTGTGTGCGAGTGTTAATTTGTAAATAGCTTTGCATGTTTGTCACTATATGTATTAAACTAGCTGAAAACCCGCACTTCGCTACGCAGTACATTCAAATGAAATACAACGGTCAATGTATGCAATTAATGCCAAAGAAAAAAAAAAAAAAATAAATATATCTCTTTTTTAGAGAAAAAAATATATATATATATATATATATATATATATATATATATATATAAATATACATATATATATACATATAAATATATATATATACATATATATATATATATACATATATATATATATATACATATATATAGATACATATATACATCTATATATATATATATACATATATATATAGATATATATACATATACATACATATATATATATACATATACATACATACATATATATACATATACATACATACATATATATACATATACATACATACATATATATACATATACATACATACATATATATATATATATATATATATATATATATATATATATATATATATATATATATATAATAAATACGACGATCAATGTATACAATTGATGTAAAAAGAAACAAAAAATATATATTTATAAAAAAATCGTAAGGGATATGTTTATAGACAAAATAATGTAGAAGAAAATATTCAAATTAAATCTAGTAGAACATACTAAAGAATATAGTACAGTTAATATAGTACAGTTTGAGGAACATATCTTTTACTGTATTTTAATATTTTTTAGGATAATTTTCAATCATCTGCCGCATTAGCAAGAAAAAAAATATATTTTTTGCGTATTTCGTTGTTCGCACGTGACGATGAATTTATTTAAAGTACCAGAAAAGGAAATCACGTGATCAGCATTTAATAAATTAAATTCTAAAAATGAATCTTTAAAAATTCACAAAAAATCAGAAAATGGAGGTAAAGATTCGAAAAAATCTGATTTTAAAAGGAATTTTTAGGATCTTTCTCGTGATATGAATTTTATAACCCTCAAATTATTATTTTAAATGCAAACTTAAAAAAAGTTACTAAAACAGCTTAAAAATTGAATTTTAAAAAATCTAAGAAGAATTTTTCAAAAATCTTTCTTAGTGCACCCCTACACTATAAGAAGAATTGCCATGCAAAATTTCAGCCCTTTTGGTCCAGCGGTTTGGTCTGTGCGTTGTATGTCAGTCAGTCAGTGAGTCAGTCAATTACGGAACTGTTTTATATATATAGACTAGTGTGTCTTCGACGATGGTATTCATTTCCCCATCAAAATAAGTAGAGAACCAGCCGTGTCCCGGTATGGACGCGATATGTTCTATTAGAAAAATTTTACTTATTACAGAAATCAGTAACTTGCGTAGCAGTGGAGTATTCTATATTTGAGCACAAGTCGTAAATTTTCATAGTGGAAAGGAATACTTCAAGGAACACTGCTTGTATTGCTTGACTTATATACATCACATGACAGTTTGTATGCCTTTTAAAATCAACATAAACAAGATCAGAATTCCTGTTAAAGCGTATTATGTGTTACGTCAACTCTGATTATCCTCTTCAAAAGAGTCTTTTTTAATTTGGTTGATTGATTTCATCGGCCTTTAGATAAAACGAACCTTTTGACTGTGATCAACAAAAATTTCGTTCCAATTAGGTTTTTTAAAAAAAATCCAGGGCAGAAGGTACGTCTTTTTGACTATTGTACAAACAGCACAATTGAAATTTCCACGAGTACATCTTTCATGCCTAGGAGTGATCCGAGTCGTCCTTCACAATGCGATCTTGATTGACTTTTGTTTGACAGAAGAACTATAGGTTCACATTCTTCAGATATGGCATAGCCATAGATCAGTTTTTGCGAAAAACTGATATTCGGTAAATCGAGAATACCATTCGTTAAACTGAGAATTCTTTTACATAGAGCTGTATATATTTTGATAGGTAAAGATAGAGAGAAATTCGTTAAATGTTACAATGTTTAGCACAGAATTTGAAACCAATCAGTCTAACACAATTTAATTAAAATTATACTGTGCATACATTATATTTTTTATTTCTTTTTCATAAATTTTTCGAACTTACTATAGAGGTGTCAGTGATGAATCAGTGATGAACTCTTCACGTGTAAGTTAAAATTTATAAATTATACAATACTGGGTATTCCGTATGTACATCGAATATCAGATATAAAAAGGCAAAAAAAGTTCTGTTAAATTATTGATAGTAAAATACCGAATGATTAAACCCGTTAATGTGTAAATTCGGTTGTACATATTGTTAAGCGGTTGTAACATGAGCGACTGTATAATGCATTAAACAATAAATGTGTTCAAATAGCTAAAGAATAGGCGTCAAGCGTAATTCAAAGAAGAGGAGTGAAAAATACTTCTTTACCGAAGACAGGCCTGAATGCTAATGGTCAAATAAACATTTATATTTGTATGTACTTTCAAATTTTTAACCTCGTTAAAGTGGAACTCCGTGTGTCAGATCACCGACACCCCATTCTGCCCTGTGAGACACTGCGTAGGTCTGTTTTCTTGTATTCGGTGACCTTTTTTATTGACCAGTAAACTACATTTTAAGAAATAACCGTTGCTCTTACTGATCAGTGTAGTTTGTGCCAGCTTCGCATCAGAAGACTCGCTCTCTGTCATAATCACTTGAACTCTCGTAAAGGTATTCTGAACTCTGAGAATAATTCCTTTAATCTGGATTAGACATGGAAATTATGCTTTATTTTAGCTATTCTGTCTCTCTTTCATCCTATGTACACACTGAAGCTAATTTCAATTTAGCATTCAGTCACTATATTAATTTCTTTTGTAGATATTGTCCGATTTACATACAAGTGTATTTTTAAAATCTTTTTTTCGAGACTTGGAAAAGTTGGAAGACGCGAGAAGTAGAATATATGTTTATTCATAGCAAATGCTCTCCTTTGAAAATGTGCATGGGTGTCTACATACATTCAAATTTTAGACTGTCTTAACAATATTTTACCCAGTTTTACATACTTCAAAGAAAATGTCTCTTCATTATGCTACATTCTGTATACAAAATATCATATACAAAATATGACTAAGACTTGATAGAATTTGTAGTAGCCAACACCTAACTTTTAAAAAAAAAGAAATTGCGACATAACACCAATAAATTATAATATGACACAAATAATCAATACTTACAAATGGAGAAAATTCAAGTGGAATTCATATCTACATCATTTTCAGCAGTTAAAAATTCCTTTGAATGCGTTTATACTTGCTAGAAAACGGAAGAAATCCACTGTCTCATCCAAAACGGAAAAATACTGCCTATTAAGTCTGCTGTGTATTACTTATTGGATATACCCTGTGTATACCCTATTGGATTCGCTCACCTCAGTGTTAACCTATGGAAAAAATTTGTCCATTATTTACAGCTCCATAAATGCTGATAATCCAATAAAAATGGTATTTTCAGGTATCCTCCTTTTTCTACACCTTGCAATAGGATTCCTTTTATAAATTTAGTCCACCAAAGGAATTTAGGACCCTTTAAAACACACTATACCAGATTTTCCCCCCGAATAGTTTTAATTTTTAAATATTATTTGCAATTTTTTTAAACGAAAAATGCCCCAAGTTGTAAAATTTCTTTCTTTATTGCGGAGTACAAATTTTCAAAAAATTCTTTAAATCTAAGTCGGCAATCCTTGGACACATTTTCTCCATAGGTTAACATTGAGGTGAACGAATCTAATACGGTTAGTACACAAAAGCCTTAATAAATAATACTAGCTCTACAGAAACAACCAAAAATGTAATTCTTATACCAGCTAGCTCCGTATATGTCCTTGTTCATAATATTCCTCTTAATATTTAATCGATTCTTAAAGGTAGGGTATTTTTTAAGACTTGATTAATTACAGAATGACCACTGTCCTTCCCCGATATTATTGCTGTTGTTTGACAGGAATTCATAGTCATTTACAAAGCTGTAAAAAAGTGCAACTATGCTGAAAATGTTCATGAAGTAAGCTGCTGAATACTTCCTGTTTGGCTATAGACGATTGATAGCTGTCCCCCTTCTGCATGTCTTCTCTCCTGAATTTCAACAAAGTCCTAATCACTGCCTCAATTCAATCATCCTTAGCAATAAATAAGCCGGAATTGTTATTGCCTTTCTATGTACTTGCTATCAAATCAAGTAGATTACAGTATGCATTACTATACGGACAGAGTACCGTTTCCAAGCAGGAGTGACGATTGATGAAGGGAAAGACTTGACCCGTGTTTTCTTTCATCTCTCTTTGATAAATTGAATGCTATCGAGTGTTACAACAGTTCCAAGGCACAACCCTTGTAGTTATCTACTCTATCCCCAGCATCTCAGACAAACTATAAACCAGAGCAAAACTTTCACTAAATAATATCACTATTTATCAGGTAAAGATTATCTACTCTCATATGATTTAATAGCTAGAATACAGACCTTTCCTTCTAAATATTTTTCTTAAATTTGTATATTTAGTTGAAAAATCAGATCCTGTTACATATGCTAGGGATGGGAAATCGAAAGCAAAATATCGATATGAGTATCGATAATAATATTGGCTACTAATATCGATATTAATAATATATCGACACAAAAATGTCGATATTTCAAAATATCGACGAAGTTTTAATATTCACTATGTTTCAAAATATTAACGATATTTCAAAATATAAACGATATTTCAAAATGTAAACAATATTTCAAAATATCGGTAACACATTTTCCTTTCAATATGCAATAATGAGTGTATGTAAACAAATTGGAAGAAGATATTGGAGATAACCGGTTTCCTCAATTCTATTGTTAGTATTCTTTCTTTTATTCTTTTCAATGTAGTAAAGTTCTGCAGTTGTGTTTTAGCGTATTTTTCATAAATTTCAGTTTGTTTTCAATAATTAATAAAATAAGTTCAATAACGCCACCAAAAACGAAATGGTGGAGTAATTTCTCTCGTATTGATGAGGAAAGTGCAAAATGCGAAACGTTTATTCATTTTTTGTTCTTTCTAGAATTCTTTTTATATATTGAACAATTTTTGACTTATTCGCACATTTTTTGATTGCTTGTATTAAAAATCACTCTGTCTGTATTTGAAATCATTTGTACTAATTTTTTTTTTCTCTTTGCTTTTGAGATTTTTCAACCCAAATTTTTATAAATTATAATTATTTCAAATAAATTCGTTTGAAAATATGTAATGAATAATATTGGGAATATATTATCGATATTCCGATATTATCAGAAATCAAATATCGATATTATAATGTCTAATATCGAAGGGAAAATATCGATATCAATATCCCATCCCTAACATACGCCTTTGGCTCTTGCGCGTGACACTGTCTTTCTCAATAGTAGTTGTTCTTTATGTCCTGAAAATCCTAAAAACTCTTAGTAAAATATAATAAGAAAGTAAAAACCCCGTGTTTGAAAAAGTAATATTAAGAAAATAATGAAATGAGTTCCAAAAATGTAAAATATAAATAATCTCAGGATGAGTTAAAGACTTTTGATAAATGAAAAAAAAAAAGACAAAAATGTGCATAATGACAAAGTTTCAGAAAACTATAAATAGCTCAGATATTACTTGAAGTTCAAGTGTTTTTATAATTATCTTTCTACATTTTTTTTCTTCTCAAATTATTAGATTCCAGTTGTCATTTTATATATGATATACACTTTGTAGAGTTTAAAATTCTCTGTATGAAAATTTACCTACTCTTTCGATAGAGAAACTGATGTAACATGCTGTAAAGTTTTAAAAACTTTTCTACATACCAAGACATAAATTTATAACTACAAATGTCATATGATATTCCTGTCAGTTAGGAGTGAATATTTAACAATCTTTGCAGCTTAGAACGAAAATGTAGAAAAAAGTGTAATAACAGCTTTCAGAAAAATGGGAAAAACCATTTTTAAATCTCAAAATAAGCGTAAAAATGCGCTTCTTTGAAGCTGTTTTTATGAAGCTGTAACATTTCGAATTGTTACAGCTTGCATTTTATTTTATTTCATGATGTTTTCATTTTTCTTCCTATTTAATGTACAATAATGGGATTTTAATTAACAAATATTTGAAAATCAGGGACTACTTGAAAGTCTGATCTTATATGAAGACTCCAGTACAAGTCATATATTCACCTTAAGTAAAACATTAATGCAGTTTCAAATATCCTATGCAGAAATTCAATATTCTTGCATTATTTCACAATCCCAATCTGAATTGCAAAATTCAGATCCTGAGATGGGGGAGAACTGTAGATAACAGAGACCCCAGAAAATTGAGTGTGGGGTGAAAAATCTAGACCGAAGATAGTTTCGGGAATCAAACCTTGAATATACATGTAACATCAGATAGGGAACTTTAACTTTTCTCCCAGGAGCTTGAGTTGTAGTTCTGCACTGAAAAATGATCCACTCTTGCTATTTCCTTGCATGATGCAAACCCTGCAACTCTTACTATGTACATTGAAACCCATTCAAATATCATTTTCTTTGGACGTCCAAAGAAGGCAGTCCAAAGAAATTCTCTCCAAGAGGAGTAAATTGTCCATTTTCATCCAAAGCTAGCAAGAAAAGCTTAGTACCATGGTCCTAAAAGAAACGCATATCTACTTTGAGACTCCCGTGAAAAAATAAAACGCTGATTTACCGAGTTTCGTAATTTGATGTTTCTTAACAGACAACAAAACTGTGAGGTATGGAGAACTCGGGCGAGGCCTTTTGGTTCCGCAGTTGCATTAAGTAATTTATCACTCAAAGCAGATCCTTTGAACATTATGTCTAAAGAGTAATGATTATCAGCTGTATGAAACTTGATGTCCATTAAGGTAGTGTTTGGATATTGGCAGTCCTCTAAGATAGGTGCATAATATATAAAATGTTAAAATTATACAACTGAAGAAAAAAGAAGAGAGACTAATATTAATCAATGAATAATCATTCCAGGGCGCTAGTAAAGAGGAAATAAAATAGGAAAATCACAAATTTAATTACTAATTCAAATAGAACAATTATAGAAAAAAAAGAAGGATTTGAGTTTAATATAAATACTTCCATAGTAAGGTGCATCATTGCAACCCTGTCCAGAATGAAAAAAAATATAAAAGCTGAAATTGAAAACCAAGACTTGAAGACAAAACAAACCAAAATAATCAGAAATAAAACAGTTTAATGTTGTTTAAAAGTGTTACGTCTAGTCTCTCTTCATTTCTGACTTTATATATATATATATATATATATATATATATATATATATATATATATATATATATATATATATATATATATATATATATATATATATATATATATACACACAGTGAGTTTTGCAGAATTTTGCTCTTCGTCTGCGCCACATCATAGCCATTGATGGCAAGCATAATAGGACATGTCATAAACTAAATTCGATTACCTGCAGTTACTTTTCAAATTTGAATAGAATTTTGGAACTCAGTAGTTTTAACGTAGGATTACGTTCCTCAATAACAGTCCTTCTTAGACAAAAAAAAAATATCCTGCGTTGCGAGTTATAATTTTGGCAGCGCGCCAAAACCCATTAGCAGTAAAACAGTTAAACAAAAAAGTATCAAAATTCGTCCAAAAAAAAAAAAAAAAAAAAAAAAAAAGAAGAAGGGAAGAAAGAGAGAAAAAAGTGGTAAGCAAACGATAAGTAATCCTACGTTAATAACCCGTGGTAGTTTCGTTAGAAGAGACTGATATGAAATAATAAATATGATTTTTTATTTCATATAGCTCAATAATTGTCACCCTGTATATATATATATATATATATATATAAAGCCAAGATGAAACCATTATTCCTCAAAATCCAATCACTCTCTACGTATAATCAATAAAGCAGCAAATCATATCATTTACGCCTGTTAGCCCCGAGGATCATCAGAATCTCATTACATACTCTTGGTGTTTCATCTACACACCATCTTGTTTTATATTATTTTATTTTTTTCAATGTTCTATGTCATAAATCTTGTCTAATGCAATTATAAGTAAAAATGATAAATCTCTTTAAAGACCGGATGATAGACATTTTTTCGGGGCCAAACCGTGCTGGTGTGTTTTAATATTCGCATCATGATGACATGCGTAATTCTTTTACGGGGGAGAGGGAAGAAAACATAAGCTCAGTGAAGCATCCTTTTCCCTAATTAATCTTTCAGCATTTGTCTGCCGATCTCAGAAGGGAAAAATATTCATAAATTCGTCTTCTCTGAAACGCTTCCATGGTATGATATACTGCCTCTAATTATGCAGCAAGGAAGGCATTTGTTATTCAAACATTCGTATTGAAATCATAATTTTTGATCAATAAATCGTATTTTGAATAACGGGATGTGAATATCGAAAATCTTATGCACTCAACATATTTCACAGTCTTTTAAGATTACTTACCTCTAATAACTGAACACAATCATTTATAATTTTTTTTTCAAATGTGTAGGAGATTTTCCATTTGTAATCAAGCCCAGAAACATCTCTCAGAAAAATTTAAGGAATAAAGGGTTAAATTCTGTACCTATAAATAATATGGTATGAATTTAAAATAATAATCACCGTTTAGTAATTAAAGGTTTTCTAGCTAAAAAAAAATATATTAAAAAACTTCATAATAAACATTAAAAAAGTTTCATGACAAAATATTTTACAATTAAAACTTTTATGCTAAAATTTTTACAATAAAAAATATTTTTAATAAAACTTTATAAAAAAATTATAATAAATAGTGAAAACTTTTTTTAAATGCAAAATTTTCTCAGTGTTTCAGTTCATTCAATATTTAGAGAAATAGCCTTCTCATTGCATATTTAAGGGATTAATATTTATAGACGACGTGGTGGCCGGGTTGGCAAAGGCATTGAGCCGGTGATCTGAGGGTTGCGGGTTCGAGGCCAGTCACTGACAAAACCCCAGCTCCGTGTTCAGTAATAGTGGCCGGAGCACGTAAAATAGGGCATGGCGCAATGTCCTCCAAGTTCTCAAATTTACCTCTGGAGGTGCAGGGTGAAATGTTCCGGTCTCGTCACTTGACTTGGTTCAAAATTACGGGACCGGCCCATAGTGGGGTAATGCTGGTCCCCATATGGTGCTCCCAGAAAAGTGGTCAGCAAAACCGCGGATGACGGTAAGGATAATGCCCAAGTAACCGTCTACCGCATTGGAGAAGAAGATAATTATAGACTTTTAGCAAATAAAGTAAGAAAACACCTTTTAAATACGTATGAAAATGGCCTTTGGTTTTACTAAAAACTAAATAAAGTTATCATGTTAAGTAAGTTGTTAGACACAACATAAACAGAGGCTTTATCCTTTTATTTAATTTTGCTGTTGTTGCAAGTCACTGATGCTGACGATTCTTATTAATGCCCACTGAGGTGTCTAGACATTTACCACAGTGTTTACAGCAGTCATTTCGGTTAGATAAATTCCAGGTTATTTGGTACATTGAATTCAAGTATTTGAAAAGGAGTTTCATTCAGTTAATTGTTTAAGTGTTTAGGAAATTGGGAATGTTCGAGACAACTTACTGATAAATCTTACCTGACACAGAAAATAATGAATTACTGAAGTAAATTAGTATTTTTACTTCTAAAAAATTTTTCCTTATGATAGTTCCTTATTTGGGAATTCCAGCTCACGATTGATATACTTAATGTTATTATTTTTATTTTTTTTCACTTTATGTACCCGGATAATTGGTTAGGGGGACTGTATAACCCCATCTTCTCACAATGAGAGTCACTTTTAAGGAAATATTTCTAACTGTAATGAGCTAGCACTGTAATTTCTGTAACATTTGATGATAGTGTCGTAAGGTGACCTCGGTAGATAAGAAAACAGAGCAAAATTCAGAACTATCTTTTGGGTTGTACATTTCAGTGTTAGGTTCATTCACTCACACTCGTCCACGTTCGGCCTTCCAAATATATAAGAGCAATATATGTGTATATGTAAGTAAGTATGAAGATTTGAAAGTATATGTATTTCAGGATTATTTTTCAACCACCAGAAACTCTTGTTTCATCATTTTCCCGGCTAAAGGAAAGGAGCTCCTCTATTTCCGCCACAAAATATACGCTCAATCATTTATAAAAGTTTTCTATGCTGTGTGAGTATATCTGATGTTTGTGACGTTTTAATTTGCAAAATAAAGAGACATGCAAGATCGATAAGCCTTTTTTATATAAGTTTTATGTGTTATGTAAAGTCTTTTTTAATGAACCATTTATTAATAAAATTCCCCAATCAAGAGTTCGGAAATATAAAATGTTTGATCACTCAACTATTTTTTTTTTCAAATTGAAGAGAAAATTATATTACAAATTCATTTCTGAGTTTATATGAGTCGTGTAGGATCAAAACCAGTAATCGTCATTTTTTTTCTTTTCAAAATTGAGTTAAGGATATTTTCTTATAGTATTTCAATGAGTTAAAAACGAACATTTTGAGAAAGGCCTGCTAATAGAACATGGAGTGAGAATTTTTCTAAAGGTAATTTCAAATTTATATCTTCAAAATTGCATAAGATATAGTTCTTTGCCCCTTACCGGAAGAAAAAATCATTTGATGGAGATAGCTAATTTAAATCCTACACCACTCATATGTTTTTTATCAAATCTTAAGAATCTAGATAGCGTCACAGGTTTTATTATTTCCCTTCAAAAGTTATTTTGTTTTTTCTCTGTTACTTCAAACAATATTAAGAAGTGAAAATTTCATTATACCAAGAAACTCAGAAGTGCAAATATACTTTATATCATATATTTAAGGACAATATTTTTTTGCAGATTTTTTAAAAGTAGCAAAAAATTTATCGCTTGTAGAGCTCAGTTTTATTTTATTTTTACACATATGCCCTTCAATCCTGTCTGCAGTAGACATTATGTCGGATTTAAGTATTTATGGACATAAATGTAGATGGCGAAATGCCAGTAGTGTAAATAAACTATCATAAAGCAGGATACTCTAAATTTCTAACTTACTCACCCGGAATAAGTAAAAGAAATAAAATTTTTGAAATAAATGTCTACACTGATTCTCTTTTAAGTATTTTCAAACATCTAATGTTAAATACGATTAATAGCAAGAATTTAATTCCACTACAGTAATTTACTTTATTACTAGGTAATTTATTTTCTTCATTCAAAAATCGGTTGGTCACGGGTCTTTGACTTTGATAATTGTAGCAAAAGTCCCCTTTTATCTTTTAATATCATAAAATACGCAGAAAGTAAAGATCCCTCGTCTCCACACCAGCTGGAGCAACTTCTGAAGTGTTTATACCAAAGAGGATTATGAGCAACATTTTTGGACGTTTTTCAGTTTTTATTCTTTTTTAGCGGGATAAGGAAAACATTAGCTCTGGAAATTACTCTGCCGTAAAGACTTTGTAGCTGACGAGATTCCAAAAAGTCCATCCTTTTCGGTTTTCTTTGTTTTCTTTATTTCTTCTTATTCATATCTAAGGCTTCGTACTTCCAAAGATCTTTTTACTAGGTTTCCTTGAGGCAATGACCTTATGACTTTGGAAGATGATAAGAATTGTCCTACTAATTGTTCTTTTTACTCCATTCGTATACTTATAAGATTTTCGGGGTTGGAATCTTCTACTGAAGTAAAGATTAATAACAACGGTTTAACTGCAAAATACAGTCTATTTTTCGTGACACGGGGATGAACTGTCAGCACTTACAGTTTCACAGAACGGACAATTGATCCTTAATAATATGAAGCTCCAAATAGGATTTACAAGGAAAATCTTGAAATATTCGGCAAGCATTCAGCTAGGAATCGGCGTCCAAGCTTTGCTTCTTGCTTAAACTCTCACTTCAAAACGGATTTACAGCATTTTTAGCTTTCTTTGCAGTCTTCACTTCTAGTAAGAATTCTTTTCTGTAATGGCAATATGGCGACCTGCATGCTGAGAAACGCAGTGCGAGAACCTCACTTCACACCAGAGTACTTCTTTTTGTAATACATGATTAATAGAAAATTATCTGCATTCCAACTACAATCACGTTTAAAAATCAATTATTGATCTTGGCCACTTCAAAAACTGAATGCGACAGAATTTAGGAGAAGAGAAGGATGAAATATAAGTTTTAAGTATTAATAAACCATCTATAACTCACTACACATTTTTATGATTGTTTGAAAAAAAATTTATCAAAAAGAAAATAACCCAAGTAGTAAGCCCAAAGACAACTACAAGAAATTTTCAGTACCCAGCACATTTACCTTACGAGTCTGCTTTCCCTCTTATTATTTTCAAGTAAAGTTAAAGGAAAACATTTAAACAGCTTACCATAACTATTTTTGCATTACATGGGTTTCCTTTCTTTATTGGATTACGCATTTATGGTTAACATGGGTTTCTTTTCTTTATTGGATTATTCCTTTATGGTTATACCAATCGTGAACGTAATTATAATCAACTACATAATCTTTCTTAGTCTGGCAGATGTTTATTTAGATTCGTTCGAGTATCCTTTCTCGTACATTTCAAAATTTAAGTGACCTCTCTGGTGATAAAAATATGTACGAATTCATAGGCTTTCAAAATACTGAAAAGGTACCAGACACTATCAAATGTTTTTGTTTAAATATTAATCTAAGCCAGCCTTTCTGAACTATTTTTTTTCTGGAAGCTTCTAATAATTTTTCATATTATATTTTCCTTATGATGGTTGAATATCTTATTAGTGTGATCCAAGGATTAGAATGATTAATAGGGATAATAGGGTAGAGGGAAGGGTCTTTTTCTACGAAATATTATTGGCCAATGCTTGCATCGATGTTTTTTTCCCCCCCCCCCCCCACTCAGGCGTTCACTTCTGGAGGGAAAACAGAAATTTTAATTATATTATTCACTCTCATTTTTAATGACTTTTTTCATCAAATGTGCTTTCATGTAAAGATGACTGTGCGTATACAAATATTTGAACAATCTAAAATTTTGTTTCAAAAATGTTTTTATTTCAAAATTCAAAACATTTAATTTTTGATTATATACCAGAACCTGTGTTTTCATGTGTTTTTCACTTTATATATATAGGAAAGGTTTTTGAATGAATTGCCTTCAGTAATTTTTTTAGAGTAATTTTTTGTTTAAAGAGAAATATTTTCAAAATTTTTCTTTAAATGGAAATTTATGGAGGCAGTTTAATGGAAGGGCCGCTTTACAAAATTTCATAGTGTACTTTGCAATGAATTTTAGATCCTTTTAAAGATGGCAAAGAATTGAATCTGGTAATATAAGCCTCGTATAAGCACGTAGTTGGGGTTATCTTATTCTAAAAAAACTGTACAGTATTGTTTTACGCAAAGAATATATATATTATATATATATATATATATATATATATATATATATATACATACATATATACAGTCGGACCTCTATTTAACGAAGTCGCTAAATCCCGAAAAAAAGTTCGTTATATGGAAAATTCATTAATTAGAGATTCACCTTTTAAAATACTTTAAACTACACAAAACAGATTTTAAATTCATAAGCGCTAAATATTATTAATAAAAGTAATTAATCAGAACTTTTATTTTGTAAATTAATGTCTATTTGTTTTATATATCTTACCCATCAAACAGAAATTTGCAAGAAAACAAGAATAAAACAAAAGATTTTCCGGGAATACACTGTATTTTCGATTTAAAAAATTATATTAAAATTAATGAATTTTAATGACATTATCGCATTTATTATAACAAGTAATTTTAAGCATACATTACCACATGCTTCCTTAAATTTAATTACTGATAAAGTCTGTTAATTTTGTCTGAGTTTTTTGCTTGAAAAAGTGATTTCTCTCATTATACGTCTCGCATCTTGGCAATGTCACCAAAAACCCCTTCTGGCATATTTTCTTCAAACTGCAACCCGCGTCGGAATGTGTTAAAAGAATGTTAATGTGTTAAATGTGTTAAAAGAAAGAATAAGTTTGAAATGTTTAGAAATATTTTGAGAAATATGGAGAAAAAATAATATTGGACCACAAGAAAAAGTTCGTTAACTAGAGAATGCACTTCGCTATTTGGAGGTTATTTTACGAAGAAATTCGCAAAATGTTCTTGGTTCCAAGGAAAAGTTCGCAAAATAGAGGTCCGACTGTATATACATACATATATATATACATATATATATACATATATATATATATATTTATATATATATATATATATATATATATATATATACATATATATATATATATATATACATATATATATATATATATATATATATATATATATATATATATACATATATATGCATACACATACACACACACATATATAGATATAGATATATTATATATACATATATATACATACATACATACATACATACATATATATATATATATATATATATATATATATATATATACATACACAAAATTCTTTTTAAGAATTTTGTGTCACGTTAGCGCTTACTTTAAAAATCTAGTAAACTTTTAAAAGTTCTTTTTAAAAATACAAAGTTTGAAGCGTGGTCAAAAGTAGAACCTATTATCAAATAAAAAAGCTGAATTTTATAAATGTCGTTGTTAAAAAAGTTTTGAAAAAGAAAAACCTTTCCTCATTTATTTTATCATCGATACAACATCGAACGATACGATACTACCAAAACTAACGGAAGTAGATTTTCTTTCCGAAAATGCGCTGAGTCTTAAGATAAATAAGATTAAAAGTAAAAAAGTTTGAATGTTATCTTTTACAATGTAAGCTTTTTGTATGGCTTCAAGGATTTCTTGGAGCGACGGCCTCAGGAGAAGTTCGTGAATCAAAAATTTTACCACACTCCTTGCAGAATAATAATGGTTGCACATTCTTATACAAACCCGAGTTAACATAATAGATAATTTGAAATATTTGTCACGTGCAATTAATAACGTCGCATCCGTTATGTTATGCAGTATTTGTTACAAATTAATCACGAGATGTTAATGAAAACTTTTATATAAATGGTTGAATTTATTTTTAGTCAATGATAAACAATTAAATTTTACTTAGTTTTTATCATTATGGCATACCTAAACTAAGCATAATAAGTGTTCTAAAAGTGCCAGCTATATTTTCCCTGATTCTCAGATGTATTTTTCATACGACATATTATATATATATATATAATCGATGCTGTTCTCTAACTTTTCTATCTTTCGGCTTGTCAGCTTTCCTTTTCGAGAGATGAATGATCATCTCATTCCCTGTCAAACGTACTATGTCGTTTGACATAGGGGTGGAAGTGGGGTCCGTAAGAGATATCATTACACTAAGTAAGGCAAATTCATTTGAAGGGCAAACATTCTGCAAGGACGAGTGGGGGAAAAAAAATTATATCCATTTCCTAAATGTTGAATTCGGAGAAATTAATCAAAAGATAATATTTTTAAAACACGTCCAATGCGTTAATAAAATGAATCCTAATGCATACTTTCAAAAGAAAGGGAAAAAAAAGAAAAAAAAATTTTGAATTTATCATTTGTCTAAAAGAATCAATTTAATTTTGTTGCGTGTGGTAAACTGTCAGATTTCTTTTGTTGTTGTTAATGATGGGAAATCAGAAATGTTCAGGAATTACTGTCTCCTTGATTGAAAGTTAATTCAAGCTATTCTAAGGAAAATTTTTATGTTAAACAGAAGTTTTGTTAATTTTTTTTTTCGTAACTGAAGATTTCACGAAGTATTTCTTTCCCTACATGTGTCTTTTGACTTCCTAAAAATATTTGGAAAGAACAAATGAAGAGTATTTAAGAGAATAAGATTGAAAAGCAACTGAGTATTAGGAATACGTTACATTATAAAATATATAAATATTATTCAGATATTCATGTTAAAATATTAATATGAGTATACAAGTACAGTAAAACCTCGTTTATTTCGATCTCCGGATAATCCGGATCAGATTTTTAGACATTTTATTTAATGTTCACATGAGATAATAATTTTTAACTATGATAGCAAGAACGTAACTACAAGTACGCCAAATATTCGCTTTTTAAGTTTGATTCAATGTACAGTTCCTGCATAGATTGTACTATAAATTATGGTAATAAAATGCTTTTTATTGAGTTCAAGAAATCTTTACTAAGACTTGCCAGTTCTTTGTTAAGAAATGATGTGAAAATTTATTTTTATATTTTTAATGTCTTGTAAACAATACTATGTAATTTTGTTACAAAACATAGTTTTTTATCGTAATAAACGGTAAGTCTGCTTAGTTAAGGATTTTTTTTTTTGCTTATTACTCATATTACCCGGATTTTCGATAGTCCGGATAAACGAGGTTTTACTCTACGCAAAATCACACTTTTTTCTTTATCGTAATGACACCTTCTCTCACATATCACTTAATCCTATGTTTCCCAATCATCTAAATATAAACAATGAGACTCGTTTAACTAACTACCAAACAAACAAACTAACCAACACTAACACACACACACACATCTATATATGTATGTAAGATTAAATTGGGCAAATAAAATTGTGGCGGTTGAGGAAAAATATATCATTTTATAAGTAATATGTCAGTGATTCATAAGTGAATAGACTCTTAGCGACAGAAAATCTAATTGAAGTACAAGCAAGATGGTAAAGAAATGCAATATCGTACATATGAAGCATGACTTGCAGTAAAAGAAATATTTATTTTCTGCCACAGTTAAAGAAATCTTCAGCTAAAATAATCCATGGTGATAGCGTTTTTAACAGTACTGATATTGTTACTGCGATTAAAACTTATTCGAACTCAGAATTATTTTTTTTTTATTTCTGGGTGATGTTGTCTTCTAAGTAAAATTTAATTTGAGCTAAGAAACTGTTTTTTAGTCTTGAGGTTTGTTAAGACAATGTTAAAAATTTGAGAACAAAATTATATAAAACGAGCTGAATACCCGTGCTTCGCTACGGAGTACATTCAAATTAAATACAGCGGTCAATGTATGCAATTAATGCCAAAAAAAATACAAACAAAAAAAATTATAAAAAAAAATCGTAACGGATATTTTTATAAACAAAATAATGTAGCAGAAAATATTCAAATTAAATACAACGGTCGATGTATGCAGTTAATTTATATGTTTAATATCCATAAAACGTACTAATTTGAATTAAATTCTTAAAAACCTTCCATCTCAATTAGTCTAGTGGTTAAGTTTTGTCTTTTACCGTATTTCAATATTTTTTTTGTCAATTTATTTCGTTGTTATGAACGTGACGATAAATTAATTTAAAGTATCACAAAAAAGAAAAGAAACCACGTGATCAGCATTTAATAAATTAAATTCTAAAAATTAATCTTTAAAAATTCACCAAAAACCAGAAAACAGAGGTAAAGATTCAAAAAAGATTTCATTTTAAAGGAATTTTTAGGATCTTTCTCGTGATATAAATTTTATAACCCTCAGATTATTATTTTAAATGAAAACTTTAAAGAATGTTACAAAAACAGCTTAAAAATTTAATTTTTAAAAAATCTAAGAGAAATTTTTCAAAAATCTTTCTTTGTGCACCCTACACTATAAGAAGAATCGCCATGCAAAATTTCAGCCCTTTAGGTCCAGCGGTTTGGTCTGTGCATTGTATGTCAGTCAGTCAATCAGTCAGTCAGTCAGCTACGGAACTGTTTTATATATATCTAGATTATTCTATGAAATTATTCTATTTAGGCCGCCCACATGGTGTAGGTGTTAGCGTTTTGAGCTTCCACGCAGTGGGCTTGGGTTCAAATCCCGAAATAAGGCTTTTCTTTGTCGTCCCCCTCATAGGGAGCAATGCTGGCTCCCCTATATGGTGCTCCCATAATAAAGTAGCCAGTAAATCGCGGTGTATCACGACAAAGTGCCTCAGCATTAAACAAAAAATATATATGTTTTAGTTTCATCTAAAAAAATTTTTGTAGTGTACTTTGCTTTTGTTGAAATTTCATTAGAAAAAAGCATACATTTATTCAAATTAAAAAATTCAGAACCCCACAGTTTTGCCTTTACGGTTTTCTATTAATTAATGTGAGATACAATCTTATTTTCGCTTAAAAATTTTTAAAATATATTAGCTTGCTGTTACATATTGCTTTTGATATTTACCTTCATAAAAAAGAATGCACGTAAATATTTATTTGTCACTGCATTTATTTAACTTGTTAATGACGATTTTCTTTGTCCTCCGCTCTCTTGATCTTGAATCACGCCACCAATTTAATGAGAACATAGTCCTGTCCTTGCTTATATTTTGTCGCTGTATCCCATAATAATCTGAATTCCATTATTACGTTTCTTAGCGTATACACTTCCTCCAGCATGCCTCCTTCTTAGAGCATCCCAGTTAAAAACGTCACGTTCAGATTAGTGATTAAGAGCACGTTCGAATTCCGTCCTCACTGCGTGATAAAATGTGATAATTTGTTATTCCCGCATTTTCATTACTGGCGTTCCTACCCGTATGAAGCATAATGGCTAATTGGAGGAAGTTTATTTTGAAAAAGAAAAGAAAGAGATAGGGAGAGTCTCTGAGGTGATGAAATAGTTGTTTAATCAAGGAAGGAAAACGTTTGTATACACAAATTAAACAGAAATTCATTCTTCCAGTTTTTATTCATGTATTTCACTTATAAAAATCTTTACGGGTGCATAGTTACACCCTAAATTTTAAGGATCAAAATTCCTATGTCTTATTGAAATTACATAATCTTTTAATTTCATGTTGGTTCTAAACTGGGAATAGGGAAATAATCTAAATAATAAATAAGTGCACTTCATTTATACTTTCATACCTCAAAAATCTCAATTTCTTAAAAAAAAAGTACGTAGTATGAAAATATCTACTCTTAGTATCGCTTGATAAAGAATATTAGGGTGTTGGTTAATGGTATGAACACATCTGGAGAGCAGATGATTCCGCTTCTTTTCTGGAACCTGGGTTTTGCAAAAAATGTAGCATCCAATTTTTATAAAGTTTGATTCAACTTTTACAACTAGGGGAAATGAATATTTATAGTTAAGAATGCTGTGTACTAACCCTATTGGATTCGCTCATCTCTATGTTATGTAGTTGGTAGCCGTCATGTGTTGACGGGTACCAACTAGTTATTTTTTAATTTAAATAATTCGGGGGGGGGGGGGTAATTCTTCCTATGGAGAAAATGTGTCCAAGGATTGCCGACTTGGATTTAAAGATTTTCTTTTTAAAATTGTACTCCGTAATAGAGAAAGAAATTTCACACCTTGGGGCATTTTTTGTTTTTTGCTTTAAATGCAAATATCTATATATTTAAATTGCTAAGCCGACTTTTTGGGCAGCCCGTGAGAGAAAAACTACTGCTTCAATGTACTTCATTTTGGTCTTAAACGAAAGATTGCAATCTGTAGATTTGTCAAATTTGGTTTTTGTAACCTCAATTTCTATTAATGAGTGATAATTTGCAATTAAAAATTGATTTCTGCGCATGCTCAGTGTCATGTTTAAATCTGGCTTTAGAAACTCAATGTTTCTGCGCATGTTCAGTGACATGTTTTAATAATAAATTACGTTTATTACGAGGAGTCTCTCTAGATCTCTCTCAGTCAATTTTATTTTTATGATAATTATGTTTGTGAAATATAAGATTAAACCTGATGGAAATTGTTTATTTCGTGCTGTTTAATTAGCGATAATTTACAATTAAAAAATTGCTTTCTGCGCATGCTCAGTGACATTTTTAAATCTGGATTTACAAACTAAGCCCGAGGTACAAACTAAGCACGAGGCCACCTAAACATATTAATTTATTTCTGCACATTATTATGATTTTCAACATTTGGCAATGATGTGTGGAGTATAATTTGTGTATTAGTACATTTATTTACTATCTAGCCGTCATGTGTTGACGGGTACCAACTAGTTATTTTTAAATTTAAATAATTCGGGGGGGGGGGGTAATCTGGTATAGCATGTTTTAAAGGGTCCTAAATTCCTTTGGTGGGCGAAATTTATAAAATGACTCCTGTTGCAAGGAACAGAAAAGTTCAGGCTATCTGAAAATACCCCCATTTTTATTGGATTATCAGCATTTATGTAGCTGCAAATAGTAGAAAAATTTTCTCCATAGGTTAACATTGAGGTGAGTGAATTCAATAGGGTTAGTACACACCAGCCTTAAGTTCAAGAATGGCTATTCACATGGCTATTTAGTAAGAAAAATTAATTATATATTCATTCATAGATAAAATAATTACTAAAAATTTATCCCCAAACGGAAATTAATATTCAATCAATCGATTTACGGATAAGTTCTGTGACTGCCCCATAAAGAAGTGATTGACGAAACGAAACTTATTCATGAAAGGAAACGTTGGAATGGTAGATTTAATTACAGTACATTGTCCACAGAAAAATGCGGATACTTCATGCCGTCTGAGAACTTTTCGCAGCAATACGTATGTTATCAACCAAAAGCTGATACTCTAACTTTAATAGTTATACATCTATGGTAAAAATGATGTATCCGGTGTTACTTATCTCTCCTTAGAGTGGAAGGTTCAAATTTTTGACCAAATCCGTACTCCAATGCCTGCTGTTTTCGGAAAGAACACATTTGTTCGTGCTTTCCTATGATAAAAGAAGTCGTAACAAAGAAACCTGCAATTGATTTTAAAAGTAGCGCAGAAACAGCCTGTGGTCACTGAACCCTTTGAAAACAGAAAAAGGTGGATAGAGGCTATGCGTGATACAGTGATTTCCGCTTATAAGAATCACGTTTGTTATTACTGTTTTTGATTCTTATAAGCGGTTGATTCTTATATCCGAAATTTAGGTTTTTGGACAGGCATACACACCTATATATACATATATTAGATAATTTACCATAAAATAGTCGTTAATTTACGTTAATTATCTTTTATTAAAATTATTTTTTATAATTTTAAAAATACAACTTCATTTCTAGACCAATAAGTAGATACACATGATTATAGTAAGAGAAGAAAAAATCCAATATTTGTTACAACATACCAGCTTAACAGTTTTAACATTTCAACTACAGGAAGGGAGCAAGAAAAAGTTTTCTATGGTAGTTTGACGTAATGAAGTTTTCAGGACGCTGCTTCAATACTCTTTCAATACTAATAGTCGCAGACGAAGATTCACCTTCTAGCTTACGTTTCACGGTTTGATAACGTGCTGAATCTACTAATGTCACGTTTGCCTAAGGGATAGTGGACACTTCGCCGAAGATTTATATGTTTCAGGGTCCAGGAAGCCGCAACCAGAATGTGGGAGGTGGGAAAAAAAAGGGCTCCTATTTTTGTTTGTCAGTGCAGAAAAGTGAAATCGGACCCGGACGAGTAATGATGCCCCTGGGCCAAGCTAATAGTACAGTGTTGTGCTAAATTGTTTGAGGGTAAACTATTATGTTATGTCTAACAAAGAAAGGAATGAATTTGAAGACTATATTCCATTCCATCTTATCAATTTTTCTTTAAAAAAAAGAAAGAACTTCGTGCCTTTTTAGGGTTTAAGTGGCTTTTTTAGAAAAATGAAAGGAAAGCGAAGAGTGTAAACTGATTCTTATAACCGGTGGATTGATTCTTTAAAGCGAAAATTTTAACATGGAAATAATGCATTTGTTTTTGTTTTCGCGATATTGATTCTTATAAACGGTTGATTCTTATAACCACTGATCACTATAAGCGGTGGTTACTGTACTTCCATTATCCCTATCTCACGTTTGATGCGTTGTCCTTGATTCTGAGTGTGGAAATTTAGTCAGGGAAAGACGTGCATCATATACAAATAATAAGATGCGGGGGAAAATGAAGTTACATTTTAAGTTATGAAAAGGAACAGGACAAAAATGCCATTAACTGTAAACTACTTAGCTAAAAAAAAAAAACACTTTTATTCATCGATGGAGGAATAAAAAAAAGGATCATGATTAAATGTTGTTTTTTTTCAATTTTCAAATTTTATTTCTATTTAAGGAAGATACGAGCAACCTGACAGCACAGCTAGAGGGGGTAGAGCTGGAAACGTCTATTTATTCTATTTTCATATTTATTCTATCAGAACAAATAATACCTAAAGACTAAATAAAAATATTTTTCCCTGATACATTTCAAAGATTTCTGACCCTCTTTCCTTTAGATTAAGCATTTCTACAAAATGCATTTGAAAGACAAATGCATTTTATAGAAATCTCATCAGCAGTCAAAGACGTCTCCATCTTTTACACATTACTTGTCTTTCTCACCTTTTATTTGACTATCTTTACCCTCAGTGTTCTTATAATTTTGTAAACACTTGTGTTGTTGCTTTTCTCTCATAATTTTATATATGCGTATTGGTTCTGCCCTCGTCGTGCCAAACGCACGACGAGGATGTCCTTTCTGGACCTTGCGCCAGTTAAACCCAACCAACCCAACCAATCAAAGACGTCTCAAAGACATTTGAAATTCCCATTTTTAGAAATTCCCTTTTTTTTCGAAAATGCATGTCTTTAAAAACACTTTTTAGAAAAGCATACTTTCTTAAATGTCTTCTTTTAGAAAATGCGAGCTCTTGAAGGAATTTTTAGAATGCCTATTTCTGAAATGCAATTTAGAAATTTAGAACATAAAATCTTTGAAAATTATCAGAGAAATGGATTTTTATCTAGATTTTAGGTGCTATTTGTTCTTAAAGGCCTTGTTGATACGAAATTTTCGTCGGTGAAAAGGACAGTTTGCATTAATATATTTAAATTGCAAATGGATTTCTGGAGAAGTAACCCTTTTTTATATTAATATTTAACTGTCATTACTTCAGATTTTGAAGAAAAAAAACGTCAATAAATGATAATTTTTTATGCATTAAAATTCTCCACTAATTTATATCATTTTTTTCTTGTGGGGCAAATAATTTCTTCCGCTTTCTTGTTTTGTCATCTGAATCACTATACTAATAAAAAGTCATCGTCATTACACTTCTAATAGACTCAGAGTCAAAACATAATAGTGTTTTATTTCAGTATTTTATTCATTAGACTTAAAACCATAAATATGCATGCCACCAACAACGGATAAAACAATGGGATATAATGGTACAGGATTAGGAATTAATCGTCTTCACAAACCTGTCAGAGAAAATGAACTACAAGGAATGGAGGAAATTCAAATTTCTAGCTAGGTAACGCTTTCTACTATATGAAGTTTACATTTAAAATATCCATTATTAGCATTTGACAAAAACATCAATGCTTCATTCCATTTTACTAGGATTAACATTGCATATGTATTACAGAATAATTAGCATTTGTTTTAACTGGATTCTTTCAGAATATCAAAGACTGCGTTTTGAAATTCCAGGAAGATTAATAAATGGCGGAGCTATGTTTCAGAAAAATCAGTTTTAAATTTATTTATTTGACTATTTTCTGAGTGCTTGAAAATAAATACTTACGTTTGGGACTTAATTACATGAATTTCATTGAATTAAATATTATTCATGTTTCATAGAAAAGAGCTATTTTGAGAACCCACCCAAAAAATACAAAGATAAAATCGTGATTTGAAAGACTTCGTTATACCTTCGAAATTATTTTGTGCTCAGTAAACTGCAGATTTAAATCAACTACTAACATTTTCTAGTTCCCCAAAATACCTATATATCACGGCGACCCTTCCTCCTCCAACCGCAAAGTTATTTAGTAGTCTACCAAAAGCCGTTTATTTTCTATTTTGGCAACCTCCCGTCTTTACAAATCACGGAATGCCTGGCAGCACTTGATTTTTAAACTTGCCGTAAAAGAATGACAGAGAAAACATATGATCTTTGTTGATATACACATGCTGCTTTATTTGCATCATCTGAAATTAAATCAACTGATTAAATGATATTTAGAAAGAAATTAGTTTATTACTAAATGCTAATATTCAAATAGAACATCATTAAGGCTGCTGTGTACTAACCCTATTGGATTCGATCACCTCATTTTTAATCAATGAGAAAATTTGTCCAAGGATTGCCGACTTGGATTGAAAGATTTTTTTAAAAAAATTGTAATCTCTATATATAAAACAGCTCCGTAACGGACTGACTGACTGACTCACTGACATACAACGGACAGACCAAACCGCTGGACCTAAAGGGCTGAAATTTTGCATGGCGATTCTTCTTATAGTGTAGGGGTGCACTAGGAAGATTTTTGAAAAGTTCTTCTTAGATTTTTTTAAATTAAATTTTAAGCTGTTTAGTAACTTCTTTTAAGTTTGCATTTAAAATAATAATCTGAGGGTTATAAAATTGATATCACGAGAAAGATCATAAAAATTTCTTTAAAATGAAATATTTTTCGAATCTTTACCTTCATTTTCTGATTGTTGGTGAATTTTTAAAGATTAATTTTTACAATTTAATTTATTACATGCTGATCACGTGATTTTTTTTTCTGGTACTCTAAATAAATTTATCTTCACGTGCATAACAACTTAATAGACAAAAAGAATTTTTTTTTCTTGCTAATGCGGCAGACGATTGGACATTATCCAAAAAAATATTAAAAGATATGTAAATATACAGTAAAAGATATGTATATATACAGTAAAAGATATGTATATATACAGTAAAAGATATGTTCTTCAAACTGTACTATATTAACTGTACTATATTCTTTAGTATGTCCTATTAGATTTAATTTGAATATTTTCTTCTACATTATTTTGTCTATAAAAATATCCCTCACGATTTTTTTAAAAATATATAATTTTTTTACATCAATTGTATACAAAGATCATCGTATTTATTATATATATATATATATATATATATATATATATATATATATTGGCATTAATTGCATATATTGACCGTTGTATTTAATTTGAATGTACTCCGTAGCGAAGTGCGGATTTTCAGCGAGTCCATAATATAGAAAGAAATTTAAAATCTTGGGGTATCTTTAGTTTCGTAAAAAAAAAAATGCAAATAATATTTTAATATTTAAATTATTCGGGGGGGAAATCTGAGAGTGTGTTTTAAACACTCATAAATTCCTTTGGTGGACGAAATTTATAAAATGACTCCTGTTGCTAGGTGCAGAACAGTTCAGGCTATCTGAAAATACCATTTTTATTGGATTATCAACATTTATGTAGCTGTAAATAGTAGACAAATTTTCTCCATGGGTTAACGTTGAGGTGAGAGAATCCAATAGGGTTAGCACACAACAGCCTTAAAAACTTTGTTCAGCTTTACTTTTTAGTTGTTCTATAACAGTAGTTCTCAACCTGTGGAGGCGTAAGTGATTTTCAGGGATGGTAAGCTCGCATGGTGAGCAAAAAATATGTATAGAATGTATTTGACTAGCAATGAAATGAAATGATGTTGTGTCTATGATGAAGCCTATTCAAATAGTGCCATGGGCAATTTACACTATATTGTCATCGCAGAAGTTCAGTCTCGTAAACAAGACTCCAATTTTTAACAGTTCAGCAAGGATGGCTGGACAATCAAAAATGTGTGCCGTCGTCAGTTCTGTGTCAGGGCAGTTTTCACAGTTTCTGTAGGTTTTCCTGTCCTCTCTGACAATTTTCAATCCTCTGTGATGGCCAGTTCTAATGCTTTTAGTTATACGCCGATCTCCATTGATGTTGTGGAGCATGTCAACATTACAGGCAATGATAACGCAGATAAACTAGCAAAAGAGGCTCGAAATCTCAATTTGACTAGCGTTACTTACGTTTTTAGAGGAGGGGGTAATGTTGCCTTTTTTACGTTGCCTGAGGAGGGGAAGGGGAGCGTAGGGTGGGAAGGTCATCCAAAGGAGGCTTAGACATAAAGAGGTTGAGAATCACTCATCTATAATGAACAGCCATCATTTGATGTCACTTACGTACTTTGATTTTATAGGAACAAAATAGAACTTTTGAAAGCTCACAGTACAATTCAAAATTGAATTATAAGTTTATAATTTATATATTTATGTAATTCAAATCTATATAATTTTTTTCGCCACGTCCAGAATTAAGCGTTTTAAATGTGCATGGTGTGATATTAACTCCTTCTTTAAACACTGAGAAACTGGTTCATGAAACCCTTAAAATAATCTTTCATTATAGGCAACAATTTGAACATCGATCTCGCCTTTAATGGACTTCAACAAATTACATGTGCACTCACTTCTTTGTAGGAATTCAGAGAAAAGATTTTTTACTGCTCTGTGAAACTGCAAAATGAGTGACATCAGACCAGTTCGAGAAAATGAGGAGAACATTTTTATAGTAATTTATGGACAGTATAAGAGTTTAAAAGTGTCGGTTGAATTAGGTCTGAGGTTAACGAGTAACAAAACTTGTCACTGATAAAAATATAAAAAAATTGAAAGACGTGTTGCATTCAAATCTACTTTCTCGTCAGATCGCAATGCAAAATTGTTATTTCCTTGAAATCAAATAAAAATTCTTCAGATTGACCCTTATCACATACAGTTATACAATTGACTTTCTAAAATTGAGAGTTGTTTGTTTGCAAGACTTAACAATGTTGAAAGCAACCTGCAATCATACGAGTTTAGTTTCACAGAAACGGATCTTTCTTTCAACATTGAAAACAACTTTTTTCAAATTGTTCTTTACCACTACAGAATATGCAATCGCCTATGACAAATAAAAAATCCCCAAAGCAGAAAATAAATTAAAATTCTGAAACTTATTTGATGGACGCTTATAACTATTTATATACGACAACAAACAGTTAAATTAACAGTTATAAACTGTTTTTGAATTTAACAGTTGAGAACTGTTTTTGAATTTAACAGTTATAAAATGTTTTTGAATTTAACAGTTATAAACTGGTTTTTGAATTAAACAGTTATAAACTGTTTAATACAAAAATCCTGCAAGCGGCTGATATTTTATTGTACCGAAACTGTGTTTAAATATTATTATTATTTTATCAATTTAGTGAAGTTTTCAGTTTTAATTCTATAATCTATATCGTCATCTAGTCACAGAAGAGTAAATCAGATCTAACTTCATTAACAATTTTATGAGAATAGCAAAGAGATTCAAAGGAGCATATGATATTTAAGTCTGATTTCAAATGAAAATTATGCCCTCATATACTTCTGCAAGAAAATTCGTCCTTAATTTCAAGAATTGAGTAATTCCGTTATAAGCTAACTGAAAATTCGTTTTCATCATTACATTCTTTTTAACTTCGTGATAAAACATAATTCTTTCCAACGTATTAAGTCAGAATTATTTTTCTCGGGGTAAAATTTTAGGATCACACTAAAAAAAATTAAAACATTGATTGTCTGTTCAAAGTACGCTTTTTAATAAGCATACAGCAAGATAAATTATTTCCTCCTCACACATATGGGCTTAAGCAAAACAGAAAAGAAAATTTCCATGGTTTATAATTAATGGAGTTTGAAGAGGGTGAATTCGTTTTTTCACCACTTATTTTTCTTAGTTGTTGGATTTTTTTCAATGAGTCAGGTATTCATCTTGACAACCATTCACCTACAAACACCGCTACTACACATGGCTACTTTGTTAAGAGTACGACCAATAGGTAAACAGTCCTATTCTCTACCAGAGAACAACTCAGTAAAATTTATGCCTTAGCCAGGATTGTAACCAGGTTCATGCTGATATTGGAAGATTAGTATGCTAGCCACCACACAATGAGGACGGCTTTGTCCAAGCTGTTAATCACAGAAAAAGTATAATTTTTGAATTTCTAACATCTTCATACAAGAAAACTGAAAAAGGAGTCTCTTAACTTCAAATATTCAGCAATCTTACGTTCATTTTTCCGAGAGCTAGGTAAAATAGTTTTATTTATCTCTAATTTATATGGTAAATGTTACTCCGGTTATTTCCTCTTGAATTAGTTCTGCCTTATCTTCCAAACTCGGGCTATCTTAGGGCACATTAAAAATATTACTGAAGCATAAATTGTGACGTCATCTTGAAGGTCAAAATGTTGTGCTTAACTCTACGTAAGTACTGTATAATAATAAATCCTTAGCTTTTATTAAGGAGTCCAAGAGTTTCTGCTTGAGTGAGCACATACGACTTGTAAGTAGAGCTAATTTCATTCTACTCAGGATATACTTAAGTATGCGTCATGAAATTTACCCGTCACTGTAGAAATTGTCATCAGATCAGCGTCCTCTGCATCACTCGAGTCACAAACAAGGTATAATTCGATTATGCATTATAGCTGCTTTCCACAAATGCTTTAGTTTCTACTCTTTCTGTCCCTTTCCCCCTTTATTAAGAGAAGACCAGCGCAATAATGCTCTCGAATAGATTTATTTTTCTGGATACTGAAATGTCGAATTAAGGGTCAAAAATATTCCAGAGGTATTGCAAGTTTCTGGCATCATATTATGCTGCTGATGCAAATTTGATGGTACTTTGAATCAGGATGTGACAGAATATTCCTTTCAGGCTTTAGCTATATATTTCCATTTCAGTTATAAAAAGGGTAACAAGGTGTATACCGAAAAAGTGTAACTCTTGTGTATTCTGCACCGATGGATGCTGCCAAAGGGAGTACTGCTCTACTGAAAGTACCCCTTTCTCTTAAATTTATTTACACTAGACAGTTTAATTTTTGGCCATCTTCAACGTCAATGATGCTGGTGGCACTTCTTTGGTTCCAAGGTCTAAAGATCCATCTGCAGGTTTAAACAGTCTCCTTTAATCTTATGCTATTCACATTACGTTCTAATTGTGCCGTTGGAAAGCGCTACTGAAACTTTTATACACTGTATTGTTCTTATATCAATCCGAGAGCAATTTGGAACGCTACTAAAAGCGACAGTGTCGATTTATAGAGGTAGAGAGTCGCACAAGGCGAAATTTTGTTTTTCAAGAGTAAAATTTTTATAACATATAAAGGAAGTTCTTCGCCTCTTTTTTAATAAGATACTCCATTTACGCATATTACATAATGTTAATCCCAATTTCGATCGATGGTGTGATTAAACTACCTGTTTAGTTATCACCAGTGAAATTCTCCTGGCAGTCATTAAGGGAACTTTGTTGGACATCTGTTACTGTATCTCAACTGAGACAGAATTCGATAAAAGGCATATTTGGCACAATGCTCTGGAACCTCCTTTGATCGCTATTACAAGAATTATCCTTTTTATAAAGTTTAGTTGTTTTGGGAAATGATGTTTCTATTAAAACAAAGTAAATTTCATACTATATAAGTTTCAAAAGGTAAGAATGTGTAATAATAAATTAAAAATAAATTTTAGCGTAAACTATAAGTAAGCATAACTTTACATATTGAAATCTGAACTCGAGTTTTCTGGATATCAGTAAGTTACAGTTTCAATTTATGTAAGTCCACGGGTCTTCGCTCCAAAGAAGCTTGCTCACTACCACCTATTAAACTTTAATTATACCTTATTACAGTATTAACTATGAACTGAGGTTTGAATTGTTCAAGTCCTCCATGTTCTCTATTTTGTCTTTATATTTGAAATCGTTGATTGTAACCACCAGGAAGGTACTGCGCTTTTTACAAATCGAATTCCTTTTTAGTTTTGAATATTTAAGCTATTCGGCACAACTTTTTGCAATCATGTGGACATTTGTTCACAGACTAACATATATATCGTTGGTACCTCGGTACTCGTCTTAATTGGTTCCAGAAAGAACGGCAAGTACTGAACAAATTTTTCCCATAAGAAGTAATGTAAATTGAATTAATTTGTTCCTGAAAACCAGAAGTTCACATTTTACTAGGCAATCTATAAACAGATGGGGTTGTTATTTTAAACTAGAGAGACATAATTTAAAACAATAATTAGATAAAATAAATAATATTGATTTCACTCAACCTGTACTAAAATAAGTTGATGGCCTAATGGGATAGTGGCGAAGAAGAAGAGGAGAGGGATTATTGCTTGGAAGGGGTCTCCTTCCAATAAAACATCAGGCGCTTGCACAGGGATTCTTTCCCTTTTCTGTCTCTTAACACCCAAGATCCTTGTTGTAGAGTCTGATTTAGGGATTTTCACTACAAACCTATCAAGAGAAACTTGCTTCGGCCTAAGTTTCAAAATGTTTCTGGAGCGAGGCATTGTTGGATCATTAAACAAGTCCACATTTTGGCTTGCTAGAGCTTTGTCAGGGTGATACTTTTGAACAAAATTTTGAAATTCGACTCATCAGAAGACATTTTATCATGTTTAACGAGCCCTGAGCAAAAGTCAAGTACCAAAGCATTTTTTTTCTCGTCGAAATGCGACGAGTACCGAAATAGACAAGTACCGAGGTATGACTGTTCGTCCATTAAAGTTCGTTCATTTATCCATTACATTTTAATTCGCATTCTTTATTATATTTTATTTTGACAGTTAGGTATAACCCGTGAGTGCCCCGAGAAAGAAAAATCAGCTGAATTTTTGGGCAAATCACACTTCATTAAAAAAAAAAAGAAATCTATATTCACGTATGAAAAAAGTATGTACAGGTATGAAATGCATGTAAGTACAAGTATAAAATTGTTATACATGTTGGATTATAGAAATCTGTGCGATGGTCACAAGCTGCGGTCGCTTAAGGAAGGGAAAGGGAGCAATTGTGTTAGGATAATAAAAAGATAACGTCAACTGATTTTGTGTTTCCTGTCTCTCAATAAAAAGCAATTTGGTCAATTTTGTTGTCAGGACCCGTTAGTTCACGCTACAGCTATTTTTTCCCAGCCCACAATTGCTCTCATATTTTCAGCTATGTAATCACGAAGTTTTTCATTCAACTAAATAAGGCATGTCCCACTTCCATTGAACTCCGGAGTGAGCAAATTCAGACGTTTCATAGCTTAGAGCAAATTTTATATCAAGGTAATTGTTTTGGCTTACTAGGGATTAGTAATTGACTTTTCACTTTCCTTTCTAAAAAAATATTATGGTTTAATCCGTTACCAAAACAGGGAAATAATATTTTTTTTCTTCTCATTTTTTGAATATCAAGTTAACATTAATCGATTAAAATACCAAATACCATTTTTTCAACTTTACGAGCAACTGAAATTTATTGTTTCAACAAAGCACTTGCATGTAAAATACTACAAAGAGAGTTTTTAAGAGTTATTTCACGGTTTTATCTTCACATCTTTCCCTATTTTTTTTTGTATGTATTCCTAGACAAATAAATTTAATTTTAGAATTTTAGAGATGTATATAAATGGATTTAAAAGAAATTCAATACAACCTAAACTATTCGTGATATCGTAAACAAAATATGATACAGATTACATAAAATAAGGAAAATATTTTTTAAACATTACATTTACTGCATTTAAAAAAAAAAATCTCTTTTTTTCGTTATTCAAAAAGTAATTGAAGCACTGAAATGTCACCACTTTATTGTTTTGCTTCAGAATGAAATATTTTGGCTATGATAACAAAGTATGAAGTTAAATAAAACGGGTGCATTTAAATTAAGAAATTAAAAATAAATTATTTTAAGGGATACATTCATGCAGTAAATAAATTTCGTTGCGAAATACTACAAAAAATTTTCTGCTCTAAAAATACATACATACATACATATATATATATATATATATATATATATATATATATATATATATATATATATATATATATATATATATATATACATATATATATATATATATATATATATATACATATATACATATATATATATATAAATACACACACACACACATATATATATATATATATATATATATATATATATATAACGTTCTTTCTTCTTACGTCTCATAAACCGGGATGCCGCAAATGACAACTTAAGTGTAGGCTTTGTCCTTTCATGATTTCTTAAAATCTCTTTCTTAAATTCTCAAAGTTTTTTGTTATTTTAAAGTAACAAGAATTTCATTTTGGATTTCGAGGTAATTATTGATTAACAAGAAAGCTACTACCTCCCCCAACTCACGTAAATTTATCATTAAATACGTTGGTCCTCTTTATCTGAAATCAATGTATGTAATTTCTTAACACGCTTATGCTATTTTTTCATGTTATTCTTCATACGGCATGGATAACTGTAGAAGGTCAAATTTAAATAGTTCAAAATATCCAAAAGTATTTCTTATGAATGATGTGTAAACTGAAATGTTCAGCTTAAAATAATTAACACAAACTGAATACTAACTCTGCGTTTACAAAGTAGGTGATTCCTATACAGATTAGGGATTTAATTTTAGTTGCAGAAACAGTACCTTTTTAGCAATAATTATTTCACAATGAACATTTTATACTAAACAAGTATTTTTTTTATTTATCCTCCCAAGATAGTCTTTTTTTTTACAATTATTAATTTTACAAAATTTGCAAGAATCTAGGAATGAAAATAAATCCGGATTTTCCCAAACAGTAAAAGACACCAAAAGCATCAAATTTTGAAGCAATTTCCGTCTGTACGAAACATCATTGACTAAGTTGATGATATTGAACAAACAGTATGACTATTTTTTTTCAGATTTTGTCACTTTAGATTTAATAAATATTTTTGAAAACGATGTAAACTATTTACTTTTGATAGACAGAGAGTAACACAATTTACGTATTGTTCATTTTTATTCTTTTTAGTTGGAAACTGATCTTTGCAACCTTTTAGCCTGGAGATTTTAAAGAAAAAATGTTATAAAAAAATTGCACTGATCTTAATATATATAAATCTTATTAATTTAAATAATGTGCTATTTCATATGTATATTTCAGTTTATTTTGTTTCATATAGATTTTATACATATATACTTACATATATATATATATATGTGTGTGTGTGTGTGTGTGCGCGCGCGCGCGTGTGTATGTAAATAAATCATTTTACAAATTCGAAACCTTGCGGAAGGAATTTATAGCTGTCCTTTAAAATTTTACATAACTACACAGTTTAGAATAAATTTTAAATATAACTCCAGCGCAATTTTGACTATAATCTGCCCCCACATGCCACCTCCGATAAACACCACGGCCTATTGGAAGCCTATAAACCCTCAGACCAAATGTGTCTGTACTCCATACGGAACTGGCACATAAAGAAGCAATGCATGGTGATTGAAAACGTTAGAAAATATATCTTATTTAAATTTGAATTAAATTGTAAGGAACTGAAACTTTAAACTATTCACATTCAAACTGATTTCAGATAAATCAAAACTCAAAATGTGATTCCATTGATATACTGTTTTTTTTTTTTTATAAATGATGTTTGAATGACATATATCCCTATTTTAATTGGTAATAGAGAGAGAAGAAATCCATTAATAAGCTATTACTTTTTAAAAGCGCAATTTTGCAAAACGTTGTCTTTTACGTGTCTTTAAATAAGTTAACAACGGGAAAATAACTGGTATGTTTCATCTCGACGAAATCAACCAAGCGAATAATCTAAGCCCAGCTATTTTTTTTATCTTGAGAAAATAATGCACGGTTTCCAATTCTTATAGTTCTTTATTTGATATCTTTAATTCATACGCGTGATAGAAAATTTCTGAAATAATCATAAAGTTTAATTTTAGTTATTTATTGCCCCCCTGAGGTTCAGTGCAATTCATGAGAATGCGCTTTTGAAATGTCACTGACATTTTGGATACCTAAATCTAATAGGCTGACATCAGAATTAAATTTCCTCAAAAATATCTGTAAATCGACTGGGTTTAAAATTGTGAGTGTGTGTACATGCAACCGTTTAAAGTCGCAAATAAATTAAGTATTCAGAATTCCACCTAATGGTAAGAAATAGAGTTCCGAAGTTTCTGAAGATGCAGCAGCGGACCTTGAATACCATACCTTGAATACTATAATCCACACGAATTCTGCGTGTGTTAATAGTATACTATGAGAAACAATAAATTTAGTTTTCAAAATCTCTTACTATTAAATCAATAGAAATTACATTATACTAGAAACTAAAAATACTCTGTGCACATAAGACTGCTGTCTATTAACCTTATTGGATTCGCTCACCTCTATGTTAACCCATGGAGAAAATGTGTCTACTCTTTACAGCTACATAAATGCTGATAATTCAATAAAAATAGTATTTTCAGATAGCCTGAACTTTTCTGCCCCTTACAACATGATTAATTTCAGAAATTTTGTCCACCAAAGGATTTATGAGTGTTTAAAACACACTGTACCAAATTTTTTTCCTCGAATAATTTTAATTTTAAAATATTATTTTTTTTTTACACGAAAAATGCCCTAAGGTGTAAAATTTCTTTCTCTATTACGGAGTGCAATAAAAAAATCTTTAAATCCAAGTCGGCAATCCGTGGACAAATTTTCTCTATAGGTTAACATTGACGTAAGCGAATCCAAGAAGGTTATTGCACACCACCCTTAAGAAATAGATGCATAAATTCTTCAAAGTTTAATGTGAAAAAACAAAGAGATATATTCAACATTTCCGTAAATATAGTGCTGAATGAGAAGTTTTCAAATTGATTGATGCGGGCTTCAGGCATTTTCAAAATGGGGGAAATTATAGTTTCTTTCATATCGAAAACAATCAGGGGTATTTAAAGCAATTAGCTTGAGGGAACAGAGAATCAGTGTGGGCTACAGAAAGGAAAAAGAACCGAGAATATCCATTTTAACGAAGTTTATAAACCGATTTGATAACTGAAACAAAAGCATTTCGAAACTATTCATGCATGAAAAAATCAGCCATTCACCGTTAGATTCACAGTTATTTCCAATATTCATTTTCAAAAATTGCAGATACATTAAGAGTTGCTAAATGCGCAATTTGACAGGATTAAGGATTCGAAGCTAGTAATTTCTTGGAAGTTAATCCGTACAATTTGCATGTATTTGAGATATATTTGTAGTGACATGCGTAATTATAGCATGCTTTTCTCTAAAATACTACCCTTTTGTGTCGCAATGTGTTAAAAATAACAGATTAAGTACGAGTATTTACAAACATAGCGCGAATTATAGAGAAGTCAGAATTTGCATCACTTAAATACTTCCAACTCAAGAATGCGTCTAAAAATGCTAAAAAATTTGTTGTCTTTTTTCTTCAAAATTTGAAGCTTTGTAACAAAACAAGTGTGAACAAGTTGATGTATTAAGTTGATGTTTAAGTTCATGTATTATTCAGAGACACCAATTTGCCTTTCATTTCTTATCACCGTTCTCACTCGAAGGGGAAGATTTTGTTAAGAGATCACAAACTAAGCTTTCTCTCTCGCGTAAATCTGGATCACTATTCTTTATTTTCAGGCGTTACATGGTTTCGTATAGAATTATCAAACTCAGCTCTGTGTCAAGCAAATGTGTTTATGAAAGAGAGAAAAAGTCTTGAGTCATTATTTACATTAAATGCCAGGATTTTATATTAACTGGTGCCAGTTTTTTTTAATCTGATTGATTAGTTTTTTAATCTCTTAAAAACATATAGGTAAAAACAGAAATGTTAAAATGCCTCAACGCTTTTGTTTTTGTTTTTCTAATATTCCAAATTATTAATTCTGGTACGTTCTAAACGTAAGCCATTACATATGCATAACAATCAGCTACCGGAATCAACAGATTTATATATTAACTCAATGCATAATTAAAAAGGTTTTAGTTTTTCATATGAGAGAATGAAATGAAAAGATTTCTAAATAATGATACAAATACAAAGCCTTGTAGGAGAAACAAAATAAGCACTCTTTCTCTCTTATATGCTAGTCCGTATTGGCCGTCATCCTTCATAGCATGTGATAAAAGGCTACGTATAGAAACAGGTAACTAAGCTCTATTTCCAGTAACTACATTTATGAAAAAGAAAGACTTAGAAGTAAGATCATAATATTCCTTTCCTAAAATTCCAAGATTTTATGTACGGACTAGAATACATTTCTTTTTATGTAGCATAGATCAAACACAATTTTTAATCACTCGAAACACAATTTGAACCGAAAATGATAGTTCAATATTTTACTTAACAAATAAGAATTTTAAAAAGTTGATTATAAAACTAGAAATGAGTTACGTTTAGATCCCTTGCTACAAAAATAAGTATCTTGAAAAATATTTTATTCATTTATTCAAAATATATTTAGGCGAATAGTTTCTGAAAAACAATTCTGGATAATTCTTTATAGTAAAAGATAAATGTGTTTATCTCTATTCATTTCACTTGACCTAATTCATACCTTGAAGAATAATGTCCTGAGGATTTAAAAGACCTAGTCCTTATTCAATAATATTCCCAAAAATCTCTGTTTCGTGATAACCATATTTTCCCCATAGCTTTATTGCTGTAAATTTTAAGTCGAAATCTGAGTAGTTGGGGAAAAAAATTGCAGAAAACCGTTAAGTTTCGTTACTTGAAATTCTATTAAAAATTGTAATCTAATTGGTATTTATTACCGTGTTACAGTGCATTAATTTTAGTCTCATATCATTCTATATTTCGCTACTGCAAAATAATTTAACGGTTTATCAATTATTCCTACTCAAATTTACTTGGGAAGTATAGTTATTCACGTTAAAAATTATATTTTGCCCCTAAAATCCAAGTTCTGCGATAAAATTAAACACTCAGGAACCAATAAACAAATATTTCTGTTATAGACTTTTTAAAATTGATAATACCAACGTAAAATACAAAATTTTAAACAGTGCATGAGAATAATCATACTTGCTTTGGAATGCTACTGAAACAGTAAACGCAAGCTCTCGTAAGCAGAAGTCTTGCAGATTGTTATGGAAATAAAAATCGATAGATACTGAATTATAAAGGCTTCCTTTTGAAGCCTGAAGAAAACGCAATTTTTCTTGTTTTATCACATGAAGCATTCATCCGCACAATTTTCTTTTGAACAGTACCCATGTTAAGCAAAATTGCAATCAGCAAGTTTGATTCAAAAGTAGTTTTAATAGTATAGGCAAAACTATTATTTTAGGAATGTAAGAACTATGATAATACTAAAATAATCCTTTGATGGATTTTGTGTATTTAAAATTTCATATTCAGATGCTTTTATGTTGTGAGAATTTACCTCATATATACGAAATTCTAAGAGAGTAGCTTGTACCTCAGTACTTTTATATTAAATTTTTAGAAGCATCTGAAGATTCAAAGATTTTAAAAATTACTAATTTTAATGCATTTTTTCATTACGAGCAAACTTTGCAGTAATTTCCCTTGAAATATCTTGGAAATTGTTCATAAAGTTTATGGAGGAATAAGTGGGGATATAAACATTTTGTACAGAGAAAATACTCTCTTTCAAAAACAACAAAATAATCCTTGTTCTAGTTCCTGTAACCCCAAATTCAAGTTAAAATAGTTTTTATTATGAGGATCCGAAAAAGCCCGAAATGCAGTAACTCATTATTTTTATGAAATTTTAATTTTCAACTGCAAATAACAAACTATACCGTACTCTCCTTTTTCATTTAAAGTACTAATTTTAATCTATACATAATTTTAAAAAGTATTTCTAATTTGTTTTCCTTTTAGTGTAGGTACAAAATTAAAAGATTGCAACTAAAGAAAGCAGAAACCAATATTCTTATTATGATTCAGAAAATACGTATTTTTATATCATTATTATCTAGTTCCTACATGCATACGGTTAATGTCATTGACCTTAAAAAATATTGTTTTATATTTTGTTAAACTTAATTCAAGCTAATTCTTCGAGTAACGTCTTCGATTACTGTTACTTTTTAATTTTCTGTGCTATCAGAATAGCTAGATTTTCTCTAGAAGCGCCATATAAACAACATAAATAGTACAAATTGATCGAGAGAAATTTAGATTAATGCATGCCATCGAAACCCTCTTTACGGCGCATGTCAAACCCTTGCTTTTGGAGGTAGGAAAGCGATAACAATTGGGAAGATATTTACCTGCTCAACGCTCCAAATGGTGCATTGTTGAGGACGATTTCCTTTAGTTTTTCCCAGGTTGAATAAAAAAATGTTCAAGCTACCCTTGGATGAAAGATGCTCTCCTAAATCAAGCTTCTTTTGTGTATCCCTTTTGCTCTTGAGCTTCCTGGTGTTTCATTCGCATCTTCTCTCTGGCTATTCGACGATTTTCCCCGCCTTTTCGAGGATGTGCTACCAGATCTGTAACAACGCCATCTAGTGCGAGTCTCTGAAACCGCCTTTAAACAAACAGTCACTCATTTTTTCTCGCCAGACAAAGTTACACTCCGTTTTCTTAAGAAATCGATTTTTTTCTCCCGCTCAAGATTCTCCAGGGTTGCAATCTAACTTCAATGTCTGATACACGCTCGTATCAGGAATAAACCTGGATAGAACCAGGATAGATAATTCCAGGACAGAACCATGTTCCTGGAATTACGTGACGTACGTACGTCATATTTGCATCTGGGTCTTGTTCATCTTTCAGTTATTTAATTTATCTTGCATAATGAATAATGATGTACAGCAACTCAAAACTACCCGGGGGGCCACCTGAGCAAAATATAAATGACCGCAGGCGAACTGTAATTTCGGAGTAATTTAAGATATCTTCTATGCGAAAGGCGAAATTGCTTTAATCAATCTGATTTCAACTTTAAAATAATGTTAAATATTTGAATTTAAATTACTTAAAATACACATAAATAAGTATACAGGTTCCTAAGAAAAGACCGCGCGAAAATTAGAGGAAGAATTCTATTATTGATTTTTTCAGAAAATTGCATTCTTGATAAAAATGTTTTCTTGGGGAAAATTAATTTTAGGGATATCAAAATGTATATATGTTTTGCAAAAAGCGCAAAAATTACAAAACGTAACTTTGTAAAATGAAATATTTTTACAACTACTAGTTTCAAACAAGCAGTTTCGAAAAGCATTTTTTTTTAATTCCTGTACGTATAGTAAAGATACATTTAATTTTTGGAGAATAAAGCATTTATTTCAGAAAACAAAACAAAATCACTTTTCTTTACAATGAAATAAAGTTTGATTCCTAGAAATATGTTTATACTACAAAGCAAAACATAAAATTGGTTTTCGTAATAATTAAAAAGAAAGAAAGAAAGAAAATTAATTAGATGCTTGCGGATGACCGCTTCATGCAGCAAGGGCAAAAAAAAACAACGTCAAGTTTCGATGATGAAACACGAAGGAAGTGAAATAAATTTTTATCTGTAAGTCTACTTCTTTCCTTGTATTCAGTGCTTTCGCACACAAGTGCTGACGAACATGAAATAAGTGAAGTAATTCAACAACAGTAAAACAATATTTTCTTTCTCAATAGTTTTAGTGCAGTGGACCGGTTAAAAAGTCATTCCGGGCCGGATGAGTCCCGCTGGCCGCCATTGGCCACCCCTGATGTAGAGCGACATTAAGTTCATAATTGGGTTTAAACAAATGGGATGCTTTACTGGCCTATAGTCGATAGACATATTTATGCTCTGATCATATTTTAAGAGGCAAATTTTAAAAATATTCCGTCGGTGATAAGATTCTGGATATTTAAGGAAATAAAAAAATGAATTTTTAACTATTCAAATACGCAGTTACGTTAATCAAATTAAAAAAATTTAAATGGGAAATATTTAATCAGGTTTGATGATGAATAATAACCCGATTATATATATATATATATATATATATATATACATACGTACATACATACATACATACATATATACATACATACGTACATACATACATATATACATACATACGTACATACATACATACACACACACATACAGATGTATATATATATGTGTGTGTGTGTGTGTGTGTGTTATGGCATAAATTTGGAAAAACTTTTTATAAAAATTGAATTTTTATTGATTGAAAAAAGAAAAAATACCTAGAGAAGTGGATTTTTAATATAAATACTTGCATTGTAAAGCGCAAATAGCACCAGTCTCCTATTTGATACAGATATACGAAAGTTAAAATTGAAATTTTCAACATGAAGGCAAACCACATTAAGATTACAAAGAAAAAATAATTTAATGATAATATCTCTTTATCAACACGGGACGATCACGACTTTCAGACATTCCCGCGTGTAATGATAATGTTGAATGCAGGTTACATACAAACATAAAATGTCAGACTGATTTAATTTTAACTTTCAGATATATATGTAAACTGCATTAAAAAATCATACGAAAACGGAAAAGCATTAAAATAATAATAAAGAATAAACACGTGTTTATGTATTTGTAAACTCACGAGCCCATTAACTAGAAAATAAGAATTAAGAAGCTAAACATTCTATACACGAATGGGATAAAGACCCTACGAGAATCAAAGATATCATAACAATAATAATTTAATCCAAAACACGTATCAAGTGAGATCTGTTATAAGAGGGGACAACATTGCTTATCTTCATTTAAATATTGTTTCATTGTTTTGGTTGACAGCGTAAAGCTATAAATACGAAGAAATCCAACTATCACGATTTTATTCAACACTTGTATAGTGAATCAATGTTTAAAACTTATATTTGAGTAAAATTAAACGAGCTGTTTTTCAGGCATCCTAAAATATACTCTCCTAGAAATTATACGTAATTATTCATTGTTATCTGTAATATGTCTTACATACGTATGTTTTATTGTTACGTTTATAATACGTGCATTGGAGATAGGGTTCTGCATACGACTAAAATAGTTGTATATTTAGCTTCGTTTATGTTTAAGACTGCTGTGTACTAACCCTATTGAATGCGCTCACCTCAATGTTAACCTATGGAGAAAGTTTGTCTACTGTTTACGGCTACATAAATGCTGATAATCCAATAAAAATGGTATTTTCAGATAGCCTGAACTTTTCTGCACCTTGTAAGAGGAGTCATTTTATAAACTTCGTCCACCAAAGGAATTTAGGAGCTTTTAAAACACAGTACACCAAATCCCCCCCCGAATAATTTAAATTTTAAAATACCATTTGCATTTGAAAAAAACGAAAAAAGCCCCAAGGTGTAAAATTTCTTTCTACTACGGAGTACAATCTAAAAAAAATATATTTAAATTCAAGTCTGCAATCATTGGACAAAATTTCTCCATAGATTAACATTGAGGTGATCGAATCCAATAGGGTTAGTACACAGCAGCCTTAATAGAATTTACAGTTGTAAGTTTAGCATGATTCTTTATACTGGTGCAAAACTGAAATCAACAAGAAGAAAGATTTTTGCGCTATGATTCTACTTAGATAGGCTCTAGTGGGCAAAGTTCAAAGCATTTAGATGAGTTAGCTCCCTCTCTCTCCCCCCTCTCCACCATAAAAAAAGAAGGAAAGAAAAAGAAAAGATAAAATACTTAGCTTCTCGCTAGCTTAAAAAAATGAAAGATGAGACATTTTAAAACATTTCCTTAACAGCTACTAAAATGGCGTTATCATCTTCTCCCCTGTAGCCAATAGAGTATAGAGTTTAACTAAATATTATCGAAAGATTCATGATGTAATACAGATTACATCACTAATAGTACAGATATGTTGAACCATTACATCACTAACCCTGTAACTGCCATAAGTAAAAATATTATGACAAAGTGGAGCAATGGTAAAGTAAATCTGCTCGGAAAGCAGACGTTGCCGCTTTCAATACCCCCTTCAAGACAGTATGTTTAGTGATGAAGAAATGGATAAATGTATGACATTATTATCGCTGCAGTGGCACCCAAAGAAATTAAATGATTTCGGAGTTCACCGTTCACTCTCAGGTTAAATAGAATGTAATTCTCAGCAGTAATGCTAACATAAATTAGTAATATAAAGGGTCAATAATGCAATCAATATATATATATATATATATATATATATATGTATATATATATATATATATATATATATATATATATATATATGTGTGTGTGTGTGTGTGTGTGTGTGTATATATATGTATATATATATATATATATATATATATATATATATACATATATACATATATATATATACACACACATATATTATATATATATATATATATATAAACAAACACACACGCTTAATTCCCACAGCCCACACATTTTGGACACTGAAAATTTGAGCTGGAATCAAACATTTATTTCAATTTTTATTTCAGCTTTTAGCTCAGGTATACAAATATTCGAAGGAAAATGGTATCTTAAGAATATTCACATACTCAACTGAAAATAATAATAAAGAATAAACACGTGTTTATGAATTTCATAAGGTTAAATCAATTACAATCAATGTACATTCATAACGTTTAATCAATTTCTTAGCTCAAAAAGCATAACATATTTTTCGTAGAGTGTTAAAGCTTAGTACTCTTCCTTTTTTTAATCTTTTGTTAAGTCTTTAAACCAGGGAAGGAATCTAGTTTTTCGGTCAAACATCTTAACATACATTCGCGAAAATTAAAATCTTAGGAGTAACATTCTTTCCTTATTTAGTTAAGCTTCGAGTCTTAGCCTGAAGTATTTCACGTAAATTAAAGAGAAATTTTAAAGTTTTGGTGTTACATATTTATAGGACCAAAAAAAAAAAAGGAAAGAAGAAACACAGTTTACAAAGTTGTTGAAAAAAATCTCTCTTCGGGCTAAAAAATCAAAAAAAATTATCTTTAACAACCAGATGCACCTGAGAATAACTTTATATTCTGTTTCTAAATTTATTCCTAGCACTTAGAATTCTTCACTGTCATCCCTCCCCTTTACATCTGCTGAACATGAGGAAAGAAGTTAGGAAGATAGCTTCTATTTAGAGTAGAAAAACTTCCTCGCCGTTTTATAAATGTTGTGAATAAGATGATATATAATAAAGGAACTATTAAGAGCAGCATATCGGAAAAAAATCCAATAATCAGAGAGTTTTATTTGTAAATGAGTGGTGCGTACGTTTTACCAATATACATGCATTATTTTACCTTAGTAATGGAATATATGTTTTACCTATGAGAGTTGGACGTTCAGAGGCTTATTCAAACAATTAGGTTTCTTGGATCAAATTGCAAAGGTAATGTTTGACGTTGCACAAAGAGCAAGGGCTGTATTAGATATGGTTTTCCCCTCACCTGGATATTTGTTAAATTTTAACAAGTCTCATACTTTATCTCTCACTGGTTTCCCATTAGTTCCCCATTTCTGTAAAAATCAAGTACCTCTAAGGAAAATCTTATTACAATCTTATTAAATTTTCTTATTATGAAAAATGTAACTATCATCTGGTATCGCCAGAATTTTGTGTCTTTTTTACATACTTTATAGAATAATTCTAACGCATTAATGGCTAACTGAGCATCAACGAAACAAAAACTGAGTGCCTAGCATTTGATCGTGTAGCAAAAAATGACCGTAGCGCTCCAAACCAAACCAAAGCCTAGCATTTGAATGCCAAAACTTTAGTTTAACAGGCAACGACAGAGCATTTTATTAGATTTTTTTTTCTGTAGATTTTCAGTAAATTCTGAAAATCAACATTTTTAAAAGCAGATTCTACAGAATAAGCTTTGATAATTAGCTTTTTTTATGTAGATTTTCAGTAAATTCTGAAAATCAACATTTTTAAAAGCAGATTCTACGGAATATGCTTTGATAATTAGCTTTTTTATTTAGATGTTAATAAAACAAATGTGTTAACAATAACGTGTTTACCGAGGAACAGTTCATCGTATTAAAGACAGAAATCCGCGAAATCAATTAGTTTGTTTTCTTTAAAAATTCTATGGTACGATGATCAAACAAATGGCATTTTTTCTTTTTTTTATATATTTCATGGGGCACGTGACAAAGGAAATTCGGGTTTCGTTCGGTTGGTAGATTGCCGGCCTCGAGTTTAGGGGACTCAGGATTAATTCCTGGTCCTGGCTTGCGATCGTTACAGTGGCGCCCCCCTACGGAATGAATCATTCGGCAACATTTGGAAAACATTCATGGTGAAAAAAGAATTCAGTGTCGCATCAGAAATCTTTAATTAAAGGGGAAAATATTCATTGGCCTGCATTTGTGTTGTTAGCATAAAAAAAGAAAGAGGACCTATCTGAGGATAGGAATTCGAGAAATGAACCATTTTCTCATCACCAGAATATTTCAGTAGATAGTATAGAGACTAGATAGTACAGAGATTTCGAGGTTGGGAGACGATTCAGTGTTCAGTTCCAGGCCCCGAAGGATTTTACACCGCCTTCAGCTAAGCAACTTTGTTTTAACCACTTGCTCTTTACATCATTAAATGCACTCAGTGGTCCAGAAGCACCTATCCAATAACCCTCTATAAATTGAAAGGATATCCAAACAATTCAACCACTAAAATCAGTTGATCCGTATGTTACAAACTAGAGATATCCAATGCAAGAAGTGTCCATATTCAATTCCGGTACAGAATGCGTGGAATGTAACAGGGAGATGAATTGCCTTTGGTCAGCTTCTAACTAACACCATTGCGTAGATCCAAATATCTTTCTTTAAGAATTCTGCCAGTTACTCTTAGAGATGTCTGCTAGTTACTCGTAGATCTCAGACAACCTCACGGGCTGGCGAACTGATATCTCGCCGCTTATTAATCATAATAAGCCGAATTTTACCAGTTTATATTTTCACAAACTGGAAGTCACGTTTTGTTAATTTTTTTTTTAATTTACAGACGTAGGAAATGAAATCTTTCAGTTCTTATTAATTTTTCTGCTGCTGTTCTGGCAGTGCATTATACCCAAGTTTCTTTGGAATATGACTACTGGTTTATAAATATTCACGGGTATATTATGCATTTGTGCATGTGAATACTGCAAAAACCGATTAATGTGTACAATAGTAACGACGTTTAATTTGTTGATACTGGTGTTTTATTCTGTTCAGTTATGTAGCACTCCTTTACTAAGACTATGTCTGTATGATTGCCATTTATATATATATATATATATATATATATATATATATATATATATATATATATATATATATATATACAGTGGAACCTCGATCGATCGTTCCCAAAATCATCGTTTTCCAGTATGGGTAGTTTATTTCATCCAGTCCCAACGATAATATCTTTTCGTTATGTTCCCGCATCTATCGTTCAATGCAATCGGTCCCTTGCAAAACGGATCGGGGTTCTACTGTATATATATATATATATATATATATATATATATATATATATATACAGTCGAACCTCCATATATCGAACTTCCCTATATCGAAATTTTCTATATATCGAACTTTTAGCAAATCTCCATGTTCATTATATAGAAAAATTGTTTCTATATATCGAAAAAATCTCTATATATCGAAATTTTTTCAAGACAAATTGGAAGATTTTAGTCCACTTTAGAATAAAATCTCCCGATTTTTGGCATTTGAAACATTACGTCGTGGACTTCAATTCGCGGAAAATGTTCCTGATGAAGTTTTCAGTGGACTGAATAAATACCAACATTTCTTTGAACTTTCGGCAAAACTAACTGTTCAGCAAGATATTCGTAGTTTTTTTTTAAAGAATGTAACTGTGATCACTGTAGCCACTGTCTGGATTATTGTTTTTTTTAAAGGTATATAGTACTCAATAAATCTTTCATATTAATTCATTTTTTAGTTATTAACTTTCATTTAATGTGATTTGCATATAAATTGGAAATGAAGTTTCGTATACGAAAATTAACTTTAATTTTAATGTTTTAGGAGAATTATGATAAAACTAAGATCAATTCTATATATCGAAATTTCTATATATCGAATTTTTTTCCGGCATTTTGCTACTTCGATATATGGAGGTTCGACTGTATATATATATATATATATATATATATATATATATATATATATATATATATATATATATATATATATATATATATAATATGTATATATACACTGGTGTAAGGAATTAAGAGAATTTGCAGACTTGGTCGATTATCTCTAGAACTACTGTACCGATTTTAATGAAATTTGACATGTACATACATTGATACAATACAAAACAATAACCATTCAATAATTGTAATACACACGCATGATCGTGCGTAACACTCGTTGGAGTCGGAAGGTATGAAACAGCGGTTGCAGAATAAACAAAAAAAAGGAGTTAATAGATGAGTTAATAGGGGGTATGGTCCCCTCTTACAGATATACAGGTCTCGCAGCGTGATTTCATACTTGAAATAAGGCAGTTTATCATTTCCTGTGGCAATTGGTCCCACTCGTTCAGCAACGCTGTTTTCATTCCCTAGATGGTTCTCGGAGGGGGGTTGCGAGTTGCAATTGCCCTCACCAGAGCGTCCCAGACATGCTCTATAGGGTTAAGGTCTGGAGATCTGGCTGGCCAATCCATCCGGCGAATATCCTCACTCTCTATAAATTTGTCTACCAGAAGAGCTCTATGGGGCCTCGCGTTATCGTCCATTAAAATGAACTCAGGGCCAACTGCACCCCTGAAAAGGCGAACATAGGGCACCAGTCACAGTGCCTCTTTCAAAGACATGGAGAGGTGTGCGGCCATCCAACATGATGCCTGCCCAGACCATTAAACCTCCTCCGCCATAATGGTGGATTTCGCGGACATTGGAGGGTAGGTAGCGGGTCCCTGGTTCTTTCCATATGAACGTACGGCGAGAATCGGTGTTTAGGCTGAACCGGGACTCATCAGTGAAGAGAACGGTCGCTCATTGATCCATACTCCAATCTCTAGGCTCTCTGCACCATGATAAACGGATTCTCCTGTTCGTAGAAGTGAGCGGGACGCAAACAGCAGGACTTCTTGCAAACAACCCTCTCTCATGAAGTCTTTTGGAAACAGTCACCCTTGATAAATGGGTTCCTGTGGCTGCATACAAGTCACGAGAGAGCTGAGAAGCTGTAGCACTCTTGTTACGCCTCGCTATAATCGACAAATGGCGATCTTCTCTGGCCGTCGTGGCTCTTGGACGACCTTGCCCACGCTTTCTCTCGATGGATCCGGTATCCTGGAACTGTTTCCATAAGTTACACACGACGCTGGGCGTTAAATTGAACTCTCTACAAATTTGGACTTGAGATTGGCCTGCTTCTAGCCTCCCCAAAATTCGCCACCTCATTCCATCATCTAAACGTTGGTGGTTACTCATTTTTACTGTTACAATTTGAAATTAACCTATTGCTGCAAAATAACACCATCTATTAACTCATTTTTTGTTTATTCTGCAACCGCTGTTTCATACCTTCCGACTCCAACGAGTGTTACGCAGGATCATGCGTGTGAATTGCAATTATTGAATGGTTATTTGTTCTGTATTGTATCAATGTATGTACATATCAAATTTCATTAAAATCGGTACAGTAGTTCTAGAGCTAATCGACCAAGTCTGTAAATTCTCTTAATTTCTTACACCAGTGTATATAATATATATATATATATATATATATATATATATATATATATATATATATATATATATATATATATATATATATACTGTGGTACCTCGACTTACGAGTTTAATTCGTTCCATGACGGAGCTCGTAACTCGAATTAATCGTATCTCGAATCAATTTTCCCCATTGAAATGAAAGGAAATTCCACTAATTCGTTCCGGGCTCCCCCAAAACACCGTAATTTTTTGTTACATGTTTTTAAATAAGATAAATGTGCTTATAAATGACGAACATTGTATAAAAACGCAATGAAATAGAATGTACTGCGATAAACTTGTTTTATTAAGTGTAATGTACAACATTTACCTTACGGTAGAGGAGAATAGTATTCCAGACTACTAACCCATGAAGGATAGGTAAACCCTCTCACTGTGCGCCAACGCGAGCGGTGACTGCAAGATTAAGCCGTTGTTCGTTTATCATTCTGAAAATCCCCATGACCAAGGAGTCTTTAAGCATACACGCACACCTTGGTCATGTTTTTTGATAATTTCTTTTTTCAACTCAATGCACATCATCCGCTTCTTCTCATCACTGTCCTTCAACTGATTTTCTTCGGACCCATGGTTGGAAAAGTTAAGTTTTGCAAAATAACTTCAAGCACAAATACAAGCACAAAGCTGATGCTTTTATTACGAGCTTAGCCTCTTCAAATGAACGAATGAGACACGGAAGCTCGGCGATTGTTGCGTCTTTCAATGTGGCTGTAATGTCCGGATTCCTCTTTCTCAGAATCCGTAGAAGGGGGAGGGCTTGCGTTCCTAGGACCAAGGTTTTTCCATTACCTGGATCCCCATGGGGAGTTCCAGTGTGGGGGAGGGAATTTATGAATTGAAGCTATCTCTCTGCGAGAGAGGTTGGACGCTGTTCGGTTTCTGTTTGGTTTGGTTTAATTTGGAGCGTTACGGTCAACTTTTTGCTACATTAGGGCTAATTAGACCGGAACTTACAGTTTAAAGCCGATTCCGAACGGCTACAAACGTCCATGCCACCAGAGGGGCTCGAACCCACAGGATCTGAACCGAATGCCAGCGCCCTAGCCATTCGGCCATCACTTGGCTCTGTTCGGTTTCGGAGGGCTACTGAAGTGTGGACAGAGCAAGCTTCCCCGGGTGATAATTGTTGAGTGTTAATCTCTCGGTTTAAGACTGGATAGTAGTCTTGAGAATAATATGTATAGAACTGTATAATAATTGTACAAAAAGGTTGTAAATATTATATGCTTCTCGTGTTCTCATTTGAGGAGCACGTAAAATGGCGTTCGCTGCGCAAACTAACGATAGGGTATCTGAAGCTTGCTCGTAACCAGAATATTTGCTCGTAACTCGAAGCAAAAAATCTGCGGAGAGAATGCTCGTATCTCGAAAAACTCGTAAGTCGAGGTACCACTGTGTGTATATATATATATATATATATATATATAAGAAATTTTATAGAGAATCAGTCACTCCCTGCTACACATACGACTCATTATTCACTCTCAGTTACATTTCCCGTCGTGAAATAACTTGACTGGTCCCGGAATCGAAGCAGAAATCTTCTGTTCTCTGAACGGATATGTTAGTCACTACATCTCTAAGCCGTATTATGATCTTAACCGAATTATCCAAATGCATCTTTAGTTTATCCTGGGATTTGTTATGCATTTACTGAATATTAATACTATACATTAAATACTTGTAGAACTTCCCGCTATGTATTTATTATAGACTTCAATTTTTAACAAGCTTTTCATGTTATGGTCCCCGTGTACATCTTCTGGTGTAAGTTAACGTTTCATTTCATGTACTAGAAAAATTAAACGAAAATTTGTGAAATGGTTAACTAAATTTCACCTTTCTACGCACCCAAGAAATTTCCGTCAAACCCTGCAGCAGCCTTTTGCATATATGTATATACAGTGAAACTTCTTTAGCTTGCCAGCCCTCTAAACGGCCATATTTGGTTCAGAACTGATTAAAGACTCCTTAAAACCAATGTTATGGAAGAATCCTCTTTTCGACGACCACCTCTCAAAACGGCCACTTTTGTCGGGACCATTACTAACCGCCATAGGGAAGTTAATGAACAACGAATGTCTCTGTTTCCTCTACTTGTAAATAAACTGCATTGGGTTTCAAACGGCTAGCAGAAATGGATTCTCCAAGTCGGGCAAACCCTCACACCCCTAGTGCGGCAAACTTAATTACATTAAATTGCAATTACGGCAATGCAGTTTCAACTCCTTGCCTATCTGATTATGAGACAGGTTAGTTCCCTCCTTTCTCTTTTAAAAGACTGTCGCTTAAAATCTCCGCCTCTTAAAAGGTAGCCTGTTTTTTAATTTAAAATTTTGAGAGGGATGTTAACGGAGATAAATAAAATAATGTTTTCATGAGCAGTGAAATGCATTCAGCGTAAAATTTGACTGCAAAATATGAGATACAACTAAAAAGAATGTTAAATAAAGTTATAACAAAGGTATAATAATATTAAATGTAACAAAGGTATAATAATATTAAAATAGCGCATGAATATGTCAAATTTGATTTATGTTGGAAACCTCTAACTTACGCTTGAATTAGATCAAACTTGCGCTCTTTATCCTGTAAAAGATTATAACTGGGGATTTTTTTCGATTGCAAATTTTTATATGTCATTAAATTATTCACTGATGCTGTTATCAGTATTTTAAATTTTAAAAATACCTATAATTTTAGGAAACGTTGAACTTGATAGACCAATAACTATTGAAAATGTATTTGTTTTCATCCAAATTTTAGTCAAAATTCTTGAATTAAGCTCACTGTACTAAGCTTCAAACTCGTAAAATAAAGTTTAATTCTAATAAATCCGAAACTGATTATAAAGAGTGTCACACTACTGAGGAAATAATTTTGCGAACTGTAAATTTCTTTTCTCTGCCTATATGGCGCCCCCATAATAAAATGGCCCGCAAAACTGGGGTGAATTATAGGAGAATGTCTTCGCGACAAGTGCCTCCGCATTGAAAAAAAAATTCTTTTCTCAGAAATTTCATGATTCGCCTTTCGTTCGTTTTGTAATAAAGTGATCTTAACTTTGTATTATTGAGAAATTTATCTTTTTGATGTTAAGTGTAACATATTTACTTCAGTTTCATTTATTTGTTAATTTATTATTAATTAATATAATAAATAAACGAATACACACACACACATATATACAAGGTGCACCCATAAAGTAACCGGAAAAATCAAACGATAAAATAAAAAAGTGAAAGAATAATCGCCCTGGCTACAAAGAGTGACATCTCAACTCTTGTTAAAGCCAGTTTACACTGGTTATTTAGTCGTTTGCATATCAAAACACCGTAGTAATTTTCCTTTACTGAGAAGGCATTGTACAAAAAAATTTGCTTCGGAATGGAATAACGTTGTAGCATTAAATTTGTTACAAATAAGGTAAATCTGCTACCGAAACTTTAGAGATGATTCGAACAATATAACAACAGGACAACAATTTCTTAAAGTGTATTATAGCAGGAGATGAGACCTGGTGTCTACAATACGACCCAGAAACAAAAAGACAAAGTGCACACTGGAAAGGATCGTCTTCCCCCCCCCCCCCACACACACACACCAAAAAAAAAAAAAGGCACTGATGTCAAAATCAAAAACTATGGTGATGCTGATAGTAATTTTCATTTACTAAATACGTCGTATTGCATTTTTTGATTACAAAGGGCTTATTCACCACGAATTTGTTCTTGAAAATCAAACAATTAACCAGTGTTTTTACAAGCAGGTTCTTTTTGATTAAGAAACAGGATAAGGAGACTTAGAAAAGAACTGTTTGACTCTGGGCAATAGTTTCTTTTACACGATAATGCTAGGCCCCATACAGCAATTTCTGTACAACAATATCTTGCTAAGCATTCAATTACAGTGATAAATCCCCCACCATATTCTCCCGACTTATCGCCAGCTGAATTTTTTCTTTTTCCGAAGCATAAAATGGCCACGAAAGGACAGAGATTTGAAAGCGTCTCGGATATTAAATCAAATGTTACGCGTATTTTGCGAACGGTTAATTCCAACGCCTATAAACAGTGTTTCGATGACTTGAAGAAACGTTGGAAAAATTCTATAGATTCCTTTGGGGATTATTTTGAAGGAGATAAATTATTTGAAGGTGAGTAATGTTTTTCTTTCGGTGGTTTCGATTTCTAACGATGGTGAGTAAAAAATTGTCCGGTTACTTTATGGGCGCACCTTGTATATACAGATATTCTTCGACTTACGAGCGAGATAGGAATCGAGACATTAGTCGTCAGTTGATTTGGCCGTAAGTCGAGTTTCAAACAATTTTTTTTTCGTATATGTTCATACATATACTTTATAGAGAATCTATGCTCACTTCTACCCAGACTTGGGTGTATATAATTTGAAGTGGCACTCTATTTGAAGTTGAAGCAAACACAGTTTATACATGAAACAATGTTTATTGAATTCGTTGCACATATAATTGGCTTTTACAGCAATAAGCATGCGTACTACTTGTACGGAATGTATAAACACAGCTTTCAAGAACAATATATTTTTATACTCACGAACAGTAAGTCAAACCAGCAGTACTGCCACGTAAACTTCTGGCCCGCTAAGCACTAGCGCAGGATAACACCTTTTCAACCTTAACAACCTTCTCTCTTTCATTAATGACGCTGCGTGGTATTTATACTAAGAGCGTATGCCGAAATTAGCATATCTAAAGCAGCTTCTTTAATTCACTCAAAAGTTCGATTCTTGTGAATCGAATCTTGTGTATACCTTACACTGGCCTCCCTCGAAAAAAAAAAATTAGGTAACTGAGTCTGAACGGCTTCAGTTAACTAATTGAAAACGCGTGCTGGTCTGACTTTTTACATAATGGGTGGCAAAGCCAAAAAAACCTTCCACACGTTGTGTGGAGGAAAAAACGCCACTACCATTTTACAAACTAACCCCGAAGGGTCCAGGTGACACCATCAAACAGTGGATTTGCAGAGTTGCGGATACTGGGCTGCCAACTGCGCCCTAAAATATCTATTTTAATTAAAAGTGACAACACAATTGCACAGCATGACATTTCTTGACTGTATCTGCTCTCCCCCAATTTATAATGTACATGTGTTATTTTTTGTGAAGTTAGTACATTAGTGGTTAATTGGTATATTGTGCAGTATGTATTGTTTCCTAGTCACTACATGTCCCCTTCAAAAATTTATAAAACAACAGTATTGCCGTTTTTTTTTCAGTGGCTCACTCCTTCCCCTCAAAATGTTTACACAGTATATACAATGGGGAACTTCAAACCAATTTGGTTCGGTTTTATTAAAGGGTGGGAGTTAGAATAAGAGAATTGATACAAGACTTGTTCCTCATGAATGCAGCAACTTCCTTGCACCAGATTGTCCAATCCGTGGAACCTCTCTTGATGGTCGCAGTCCTAGTAAAGGGGTTCGTTGACCGTGTGGGCATCCTTCGTGCAGCAGGTCGTAGGTCCTGAGGCGCTGGTCCGGCTTGACGATGGACAGGAGGTCTCTTAGGAGGAGGCCAACCTTGCTGGGCGGCAGAAATCTTGCGCTTCCTGTACTTATGCAAAGGAGCTTTAAAATTGTCATTCTTAATTTTGATAACCTTGTGTACCTTATGTGTGCCACGTTCATCCTTAGATGGAGGTTTTGTAGTGCACACTTTACTTTTCTCCGTACTTTTTAGAGTATAGGCATTAAATTTTAATGCATATTCTATTTTGTCAAATTTATACGCCGCACCAACGTGTTTAGTTACTGGCTTTATCTCTCTACTTGTGTCATGTTTTTCAACAAACTGACTCTGTTTTTGGTATTGGTGCTTATGCAACTTCTTGTTTACCGCCTTAATTACTTCAGTATTTGCAGTTTTAATGCTGGAACCTGAAGGCGCTTTTTCACGTTTTTTATCCCCCTTAACTTTAGTTTTATCCTCTTTTGACGAAAAAGTCTCTTTGAAACTTGCGATATCAGAATCGTTATCATTTAAATTCTTTAACACTGCTTCAGTTTTAGGAAGATTAAGCTTTTCGTACTGGTGCGTTTTAATGCAACCTGCGTCTATAACTTCCGAAGCATCAGCTAAACTACTTACAGTATAACTCTGTGTCAACTTTTCATCCTGACTCTCAGTATGGTTTTCATGTACTTTATTTAAAACCATATTATCAACCTGGCCTACAGCATCCTCATTCGGATGGAAACTTGAAATAAAATCATCATTACCTAGCGAGTTCCTACTATCGTTTAAAGAATTTTTATTGTCGTCAACTAATAAGTATTCACTAACTTCCGTAACGCATACTTCGTCATCTACTAAATTTCCTTCATTAACAGATGTGTGAAAATCATCTAAAATATAAGGTATAGCATCAATAATATCAGGTATAGCATTAATAATATCAGGTATAGCATTAATAGAAGTGTCCGATGATTTATTTTCTAAACCACTAGCATTAGTATCGGCACTATTTTCAGAAATTTGTACTGGAATTACCTCATCATTCCAGCTAGACTCACTTTCTTTATAAGCCACAAAAATACCCTGACTTTCACTATTCTCAAAATAATGATTACTGCTCGGTACAAAATAATACATTTGACCAAACAGTTTCAACAGGTTGAACCATATCATGTGAATCAACTTGCCAGTGCAAGTAAGGTGCTTGCATATTTTCTTAAGTGCACTATTTCATTATAACGCCGTGCGCTTCTATTATTTTGCCTGCGGTACTGCTTACGCTGCTGGTTTGAAACTCGCGAAAAATTTTGGCGCGGCTGTATAAAACTTCTCGTACCTGAATGACGGTGAGGGGTAGCGAAGAAATGCCTATTGTCATATTTAGCTAAAGCTTGAAGGAGGGTAACCTTGCTTGTAATTGTTTGATTATCTAAAAAATCTTGAACACTTGGCTTCAAACGTTGGATAACTATTTTTAAGATTACCGCTTCCGTTAACCCCTTCTAAATATTCCTCACACTTGGAAATCTTTTCTGTAGCAAAATCTAACGCAGACTGACCTTCACGTTGCCTTAGCGAATAAATTTCCGCTTCAATTTCACTTTGATTAAAGGTCTTTGGAAAAACGCTAAGAAACTGTTGCTTGAATGACAAATAGTCAAAAATCAGATTACTGCTTTGCATGCATGTGTACCACTGAAATGCACTACCTCTTAAAGCGGCTAGAGCAATTTTAAGTTTATCCCCCTCTGGGGTGCATTGTTGCTGAAAGTAATGCTCAATTTTCTTTAGGAATTGGCTTGAGGGGCCGCCATTGAAGGTGGCTTCGAATGGCGCAAAATGCTGAACCATAATTACCCGACGGAAATTTCCAGCAGGATTTTGTTCTACAACACTCATTTTTTAAATAGTATATAAGTACTTGCAACAATTTTATCAATATAAGTACACAGTACACAGTTTTTAATTTCAATTATGTTGTTCGTTACAAATTTAACGCTAACTACCAGGGTATATATATTTTTCGGGCGCCAGTATAGAGAATCTATGCTCACTTCTACCCAGACTTGGGTGTATATAATTTGAAGTGGCACTCTATTTGAAGTTGAAGCAAACACAGTTTATACATGAAACAATGTTTATTGAATTCGTTGCACATATAATTGGCTTTTACAGCAATAAGCATGCGTACTACTTGTACGGAATGTATAAACACAGCTTTCAAGAACAATATATTTTTACACTCACGAACAGTAAGTCAAACCAGCAGTACTGCCACGTAAACTTCTGGCCCGCTAAGCACTAGCGCAGGATAACAACCTTTTCAACCTTAACAACCTTCTCTCTTTCATTAATGACGCTGCGTGGTATTTATACTAAGAGCGTATGCCGAAATTAGCATATCTAAAGCAGCTTCTTTAATTCACTCAAAAGTTCGATTCTTGTGAATCGAATCTTGTGTATACCTTACAACTTTTTACTTTCATACATACATACGTGATTTAAAATACATTGTACTTTATTTAGAAGGCATAAATTATTCTTCGCCATCACTACTTATTATTTTAATACCTTCGAATAGTTCAGAATTTGCGACAGAAGATACGTTGCAAGTTCTTTTTAATAAAGTTATCCAAGGTAGTTTTTAATAGCCATGTAATACATATAGGTATGTACTGTACATTCAAGGAACGAAATGTTTGAGAAAAGATTAAAAATAATTAAAAATTTCGGTCGTAAGTCGAGCGGTTATATATATATATATATATATATATATATATATATATATATATATATATCAGTGGCGTACCCAAGGGGGGGCAAGGAGCCCTGGCTCCCCTGCCCAAAGAAATAGAAATTGCATTATGAATAATGATTTTGCATTATAAATATTTTTATCCGTTCATCTCGGCCTCCCCCCCCCAAGAAAAAATCCTGGGTGCGCCACTGATATTAGATATATATATATAGATATATATATATAATAGATATATACATATATATGCATATACATATACATATACAATATTACATATACATAGATATATACATATATATACATTATATATATATACATATATATATATATATACATATACAGATTATATAGTACATATACATATATATATACATATACATATATATATATACATATATCTACATATACAGATATATATATACATATATATCTACATATACATATATATATATACATATATATCTACATATACATATATATATATACATATCTATCTATCTATCTATCTATCTATCTATCTATATATATATATATATATATATATATTATATCATATTAATATAGATATTATCTATATATATATATATATATATATATATAACCGTAAAAAATGCGTCAAATGTAAATAATATCTTAGTAGACTGCTACGTGCAATCTGAACTGCATGCTTAAAAATTGTAATTACCTTACTGCAGGTTTTATATTTTACTTCCTCTATAGGTAATTATTATGTCTATGAAACCTTGTAGTTAGTCAACAACGACAAGTGCAAATGATAAATGAGACACATAAATGTCAGGCTTAAATTCATTGAATTATATATTAATCTTTTAAAATGTGGTTTAAAAGAGTATAGTTTTAATTTACTCGCAAATTTAAGTATTTCGTCCAACTGCTCATGCAGTAGAATGACCCTAACTTTCAATTCTTAGTATAGCAGAAATGTAAAAGATCATTTATTATCATTTATTTTCTGTTAAATATAATTAAATGAATACATATACAGTAAAATTATCAAAGAAATCAAAATGGAAACAATTTATACAATAAATGGTTTAAGAGTAATTTCTCGCTCTCAGCTCCACGGACTTAACTAATTAATTAAAATGTTCTGTTTATCTATAATCTGATCTATAAGAAGTCTACGGCACATGACTAATCCTAAAAAATACCCTATTAATAATATTAGCCAACTGAAAGAGGTAAACCACGTGACCGACCCATAGCTCCAAGCCACATAGACATGCGATGTGAAAACATAAACAAGAATTCATTTTGGATAATTGAATAAAAACTACATTTATACCTAGAAGATATTAAGCAGTTCCAAAACATATTTCTTTCGGAGACAGCATGAGCTGCAATGCTATCAGTAATCGCAAACGCAGCTAAAATTTCAAGTAATAAGAAGACAGCTTGAATTTTAAAAAAACTTTAAAATGAGGCAAATATCAGTTCATAAAATAAAGGAAAATAAATAAAATACAATAAGATGTTCAGCTACTTCTAGTCCCCTAAATAAAAGCTGTCTACCATGAAATTAATCAGCTTTTCGAGGTAATTACTTCCCGGCTAACCACTTCATTTAATTTTTTTAATGTGTTTATCTTGATTAACTTCTGAGCACAGTGTATTTTTGCGAATAAGGTAATTTATAACTAAATTATTGTACACGGATAAATGCAAAACAGTATTAAATGATGAAAAAGTATTTACATCAAGTTTATAGTCAATGATTTTAACACATTCATCATATTCTAGGATATTATCTATTAAGATGAGATTTTGGTTGAATATGCATAATTTCATCTACATAAATACACTTAAGTATATATAAATAGATATGCATGTGTAAGTTTTTTATTTATTTATTCATCTGCTTGCGAAATTTTAAGGACAATATGCTGGGAAAAAGACTCTGTTAGTCATGCAAACATGTTTTTAGCGCACAAATAAAATATTAAGGCTTTTAAGAAAATTATTTCACATGATGATAGATGACAGCAAATTTCTGTTATTTAACCAAACAACTGATTGCACGGCAGTAAAGCCTTTTATTCAGTGAAACGACATCGTGCTCGGACATGATTGTACCAATAACTCTCAACTCAAAGACTGCCAAAGGTTGTTAATTATTCAGGAGGTTCCTCATAGCAAATTGCTAAGGGTGAATACTATTTTTTATTAATATCTATATATATATATAGGTATGCATTTATATATATAATTGTATGTATGTAGGTATGCATGCATATATGCTTGTATGTGTGTATGTATTAATAAAAAAAAGAGTGTTCACCATTAGCAATTTGCTATATGAAACCTCCTGAATAGTTAGCAGCCTTTGGCAGTGGTTGGTTTTCCGACTCGCTTGTGAATCTGGCAACCACCCCCGCAAGCCTGAATCGTCGATTCCCGCACGTGTTTGTATGTAGGGCTCACTGACCTCAGCCTCATTCAGAGGATGCCGGGGATCAATACAACTGGGATCCCGGGCATCACTCGCACAAAAAGGGAACTGGGAGGGAAGAAATCAGTGCAAGTGGAGCTCTTTCACCCATTCTGAGGCGCAAGACTTAACTGCAAATTTATTAAGGGAGAGAAGAGTTAAGTGAGGCGAGTCAAATACCCATTTTCTGTCAATAATATTGACTTTCGTGTCGGAAACGAGTCATGCTAAACAGGACGGACTTCTCTCAGGGCAACGAAATGCAGATAAGACCTTTGCGTAACCCGTAGTGCTAGGTTTTTGAAGGACGAATAGATAGTGATACTTAAAGTATGAAAAAATTGACTTTCAATTTACCAAATTATACTCATTTTCAGTAAGTAAGTGAATCTCTGTAAGCAGTTGCAATGCAATATATATATATATATATATATATATATATATATATATATATATATATATATATATATAATATATATATATATATATATATATATATATATACAGATTTAAATTATTTTAACAGACTTATTAAGTAGCAATATATTGGTTTTAAAAATAAAGAGTTGATCATTTAAAAATTTCTTTTGATATAAATTCTTATAAATTCTTTAAGGTACGTTGAAATGGCTGTTTTGGTGAAAATTTTCGGAAAAAAATTTATTGCTCTATTTAAAAGGCCAATCTCTTAGGACTCTAAAAGTGCTTTACGATCATTGAATGAGAATTTATGACCAATTTAATGAGCCGAAAGCAATATTAAAAGACCGGAAGTAACATCTTTAAATGCATTTTCTAAAAAATCCTTTTTCAGTTACTTTTGCAAATGAGAAAGCTAATACTTTAAAAAGTTTTCAATATATTTCAATGAAATTTTACAATAGTGTTTTACATATAAGTAACTATGTTTTGACCTAAAAGCTAAGCTATGTGTTAATTTAATCATTCTACATGTATCTGTGCTTATAAAAAGATAATTTTTTTAAATCGGTGTTTTTTCACTTTTTTAATATATTTTAGGGATTTTTGGAAATACTGTAAAACTTTTAGTTCAGAACACAGGTAAGTTTCCCATTAGTATTTAGTATAAAGGAAATTAAAATATATTGAACTGAATTGAGTGTAGGGTCTCTGGTGTAAGCACCAAGTTGTGCTAAAAATGTATGAAAAAATCCCCTATATTTTAAAATGTTATGACATTTTTACGAAAATTATATTTGTTTCCATGATTTTATATCACATGTGAACTAAAAATATAGGTATTTAATCAGTAGTGTATATTATTGAAAAAAAATGCTCCGAAGGTAAGCAGATAGCTATATGCAATCATATCTTCATGAATGTCCATATTTACAATGTACCCTCAACACTCCCATGCATTCATATGGTATGTGATTTTTTTAAATATGTATTAATTTTTAAATTTACATATTCATGATTTTGTGTGATATTTTTAGGTTGATATATATATTTTTGTGCTTGCTTACATACATGCAAATTATACAATGTACATAAACATATATATTGCATGCATACGTTCATATAATGCGAGAGCGGGGGAGCGGAATTCAAAACATGAGAGTTCCGTTCATCTCCAGGATAGCCCTATTTGTAGAATACCGACCTCAAAGTTTGAAAATCCAGGTTGAAATCTCGGGGTTTGTGAATGGTCGTTACACCAAACTTTAACATCGAATATGATAATTTATATCCTCCCTCGATCAATGCAGGAAGTTCTAAAATCCATCGCTTTGCAATGCACACACACGAATGAATGAATATATATATATATATATATATATATATATATATACAGTGGAATCTTGATCTATCGTTTTCCAAGGGACCGATTGAAATGAACGATAAATGCGGGAAAACGATTGATGCGGAAACATAACAAAGCAATATGATTGTTGGGACTGGATAAAATGAACGACACATACGGAAAAACGATGGATCCGAAAACGATCGATCGAGATTCCACTGTATATATATATATATATATATATATATATATATATATATATATATATATATATATATATATATATATATATATAGTAAGTATGCCTAATATGAGATCCCAGCTTATAGGACGTATAAAGTGCTGCCGCCTGGCGACTGGAGCGTAAAACAGTAGTCTATTGCATAATTCATAATCGGTGAGTCAGTCGAGTGTTTACAAGCGCACACAAGGATGCTGTATTTTTTTCCCTGAATGTGTGCTCGTCGACTTTTTTGCATCACCATTTTCATTGGCTGTTTTCACCTTTAAGGTAAGACTCATAATAAAACTGTTAGTATTGGGTAGGTAGCTATAAATGTGGAGTGTAAACACGTCTGTTTGTTTTTAAACTAACGTCAATCCTAACCTAAAAAATTCGTTGGCATGTTCAACAATATGGTCGTGCCCAATATGAGACCCCAAATCATGCCTAATATGAGATAGGGTCTCATATTAGGCATTTTAGTTTTCACTCCCCCAGCCTTGTTTCCTCTGAAGTTGCAGATGCAATGACGCCAAGGCAAAATCCCCAACCATGTAGCAGTAGGAACAATGTGGAAGGTATTGATCAAACAACAAGTTCAAACCAGTTCTTAGTGACTCCTGAAGAAATAAATACGTTGCCTACGTTACCTGAGAAAAACACCTCGAAACCAAATAGTAAAGCCGATATTATCACATCATCGCCCTATAAAAATAAATTGATTGATAGCATTAATAAAAGAACTGCAGCATATTCGAAAAAATCTTCGTTCCCTACAAGAAAAAAAAGGAATAGACCTAAAAGATAAGAAATCAAAGGATAAACAATGAAAAGGAGATCAAGATAAAAAAAAGAAAAGGATAAGGAAACAATAAAGGCAAAGGGGTCACTACAGGAATGGGAAAGTTAAGGATGGATGAAAATGCAACACTAGTTAAAACACAGAGATTGAATAAGCCTAATTATTGCTATGATGATCTCAGCTCATTTGAAGAGGATGAGAAACTTTCTCTCTATGACAGCAGTGATGATAGCATTGATGAAAACGACGCTGAATGCCTTTTTTGTGGTTGTTTATTTCCAGAGCACAAACAGAGAGAGCAGTGACGTGAATGTAGAAGGGGTTTCAGGTGGGCCCATGAAGACTGTGGAGCTGACGAACTTTTTATTTGTAAACAATGTGAAAAGTTTGAATCTAAAAACAAAAAGTAAACAAAACCAGTAGTGTAAACCAACTAATTTGTTTAAAATGTCACTTTTCTTTTTCACTTATTAGTGTATATAGGTAACTGTTATCTAATTATTGTGTACAGTTTTGTTTTTACGAACTTTTCAGTAATTCTAATTCATATTTAGAGTTGTAGAATGGGTCTCATCTTAGGACTACTTTTTTAGACCCCAAAAATGGAACACTTGTGTTTATAATTTCATACAAGAAAATTGTAGGGTTATTTTCAATTTTCTGTCATTGCTATATGTAGTAAAATATATGTATTAAAAGTATATCAAGTTGGTACTATAATCCCTCACTTACTTTCCTAGTTATATATGAAAGTAAAAAGAGGTCTCATATTCGGCATACTTACCCTATATATACATACATATATATACAGTCGAGCCCCGTTATAACGAACTTCAAGGGACCAAAGGTGTTGTTCGCTATATCCGGTGGTTCGCTATATCCGAACCTTTAAAAAAAATGTTAGAATTCACAAAATGTATAATTTATTAGTTGCTATGTGTATTCAATAATGATGTATTTTAAAAAAATCTATTAAAAATGATCATTAATGAATTAAATTGACTAAAATCGATTACATTAAACTGACACAATAGTAATTTGATTACATTAAACTGACACAATAGTAATTTAATTAACAAAAAATGAAGACAAATGGAAATAAATTCATTTTACCTTGAATTGTTACTCATTGTTTTGATACAGAAATAATCGATAATCTTCTGCTGACGTGATGCCGATTTCAAAAACATTTTTTGTATTTCTTTGTCCAATACATCAAATGACTCCAATACTCTTTCTTCCGCTGTTTGTGCAGACAAAATCTTATTAATGACACGCATCGCTGCTGCAGCATCCGAGATGGTGGGGATTTCGTTATTTATGTGCTCCTCTTCATCAGCATCAGATGCAGAATCTTCGATTTCAGAATGATTCATTTTAATTTCTTCCACAATGTCTTCATAGGTTGGATTTTGACATGTAATGACTTCATCATCACGTTTCGAATAATTGCTTGTCACAATCTGAGAAGGATGAAATTTTGTGCTTTTCTACCCACATCGGGACAAGTAAATCTTCATCATCTTCTTCTTCATTCGTTGTATCTTCAACATTCTTAAAAAGTTTTTAAAAAAATTCAGTAGTCGACAGAAAAAAAAGGTTCGTTATAGCCGATTTTTAAGATTTCGGAGGCTCGCTATAAAAGGTTAAATTAGCATTAAATACAATAGGAAAACGGCAGAACCAAAATTTTCGTTCGCTATATCCGGGAGTTCGTTACATACCGGGTTCGCTATAACGGGGTTCGACTGTATGTGTGTGTGTGTGTATGTATTTTTGTGTGTATGTGTGTGTATTTGTACGTGTGAAACCCTATTCGTCCTAACATATTCATATAGCCTATTCATTGTAACATATCTTCGCACTGAACGCTGAACGTTAAAAGTGACTCCCCTAATGTACAAAGATTTGTCGCAGGAACACAAATGAAGATTTCTAGAATAGTTTACTATCTACATTATGTGCTGAAATTCGGATATGTAAGTCTTTTTGAGTCTAGACATTATCAATAAATTTTTGTGCACTTGAGGATTCAAATTGATATCTCAGTCTGTGTGAGAATATGACCTGGAAAACTATATTGTATACATAGTTTTTTTTTAAAAAGAAAATCATTAAATGCTTTATATGCTTAAATAAGTAATCGATTAAAAGTCATGAATATCATTCGTTAAAAATGCTGGATAAAATCTCTTTGTTTGCTATGGATAACATAATTTCATAATTAAAAAAACACGTTAAAGAATACGCAACATATTATGTATTTAACCCTTATATTATATTGTAAGTAATATATTGCGAGTTGTCATCATATATAGTGAGTAAAATATTCATATAAACATACTGTTGTGAAGGATCCACAATTTGGACATTTTGAACTCCTTCCAACGTTATAGCCATTTTGTTCTTCCAACACGATTACGGGGCAGGATCCACAATTTGGACATTTTGAACTCCTTCCAACGTTATAGCCATTTTGTTCTACCAACACGATTACGGGGCATAAATCGGCCATATTGGAACTGCACCAATTTTCCAAGAAACATCGCACCCCCTGAATTCCTCAAGACGGGGGAAAGAAATTCCAGGAAATTCAACGGACTTCCAATTTTCTTGGAAATAAGCGTACCACGTGGGTCAACCATGGGAATGTCAGAGCATCCTGCCCTCGAATAAAAAACTCGAAGAGGCAATAAATTTACGTGAATAACTAACCTGGGGAGGGGTTATAATGAAGAATGTAGGAGCCCCGAGTGTGGGAGAAAACGACGTTCGGAGGGAGAGCGAGAGAGCGTTTTGAGGTAGCGAGCTGCGAAGTGAGCCTGGGAAGAAAAGACGCCCCCGTAAAATGGCGAGATACCCGTCTTCAACCGCCAGCGCCGAATCCTGTTGCCTCCGCCAGTGAAGAGCCACATGAATTTCTGCCCGATGCCTAAAGCCTCCTCCTGTAGAAGTGCCTCAACGATGCCATGCTCTGCTGTTTCATCAAAACTCCCCAGGTTGGTCATAAATTCCCCCTCTAAATAGTGCTCATGCCTTTTGAGAGATTACGAGACTTTTATTTCACTCGACCCGTAATGGTTATGCCGCAGGAAGCGGATGAAGTATGCCCTAATTCAGGTTAAAAATATGTATAGCCAAGATCTTAAATATAATATATAAACCCGACCTTTTCTTGTAAAATATTGTATAATAAATGTTGTTATTTTTATTTATAAACGCATAGTTCCCTTTGGAGTTCACCTCCCTATATTTACACAACGCAAAGGGGTATCTCTGGTACCCCTCATAACACATATTAATTTGCTAGACATTCTATACCTTTCGTAAGAATATGTCATTCAGATCTTAATGGTCTACTGTTTAGTAAAATCATTTTTACGTTGCTCTTTTCTATTACTATTCCATTGCATCATCACACCAAGAAAGTATATGTTATACTTTTTCCTCATATTGTTCTAAACTATTTGGTCCTCGATCTGCTTTAAAATTTTTACCATTTTAAAAAATGTCTAGAAAGTTAAAGCAGAAAAAAAGAGCGTAATCTCGTATCTATAAAAATTATTTTCGTTTTCATTTTTCTGCTCTTCGGGCAGATGTGTTAAAGTAACATCATGCAGTAATGCATGTTATGATCTTCATAAATGAATGTCAAAGTGTTTTTAAAATAAAACTTTGACAAAATTTTAATATTTATCATGTTACTCACATACAGAATTAAACAAGAAAATGTGATGAAAGTTTTTCTGTTTTAACAATATAGTGACTTTAAAATAATTCAGCTCAACTACCATTCCTACTTCATTGGTTTTTCAAAGTATCAAATAAGTGAATTGTATTGAAGTAATTCCAAAACATGATGCTAAAATTTAAATGCAAAATATATCCTCGACTTCGGTCAAATCCGCGGGTGAAACAGGAATTAGAAGGGCTGAAATGAGACACACAGAAGCTTTAAGGGAAAATGAAAACTTTCACCAAAAAGGGAGAGCACTGGTAGCGAAACCGAATCAATCTTAGTTTTCTCTGACAAGCCTAATTACTAAAGCCCGGACTTGTTTCATGCGCTATTCATCTTTAATGACGCGAACCTGCTGCAGCGGAGAAAGAGAATTTCTCCAAAGGCTAATGCAGTTTTCCTAGGAACAGGAGCGTCTGGCACCCAGAGGTAAAGGGGCAAAGGACACTTTATATCACAACCAGCTGAACATCTCATTGAAAATTCTTCACGTACCTTTAACCCTTCAGCGGGCGCACCCGTGTATAAAGTGCAACATTTTCGTAATTTTGAATGGTTTGTTTATACATGTAAGGTTTAAATGTTCTAAGCAGTTTCTATTTATAGCTACACTCTTTCTAATGTAGGTCTGATTTTCTGACCCATGTATTCCTTTCCATTAATTTGCTAGTCGTGATTTATCCGTGGTAAACCAGCGATTATACTGGATTATAATGCGACAAAAGCAGGAGTTGGTGTAGTCGATCAAATGTGCAACTATTACACGGTATCCCGCATATCATGAAGATGGACAATCTCACTGTTTTTTAGGTTTTTGGACATAATAGGAATCAATTCGCAAGTTGTCCTTAGATCCAACAAACCGGACAGTTTTGAAATAGGGCGATTCTATCTGCATTCTTTGGCCTTTAATTATAAATATATATCAATATTATCAATATTTTATATCTTGTCATAAAACTCAGAATCATTATTTTTAATTTCAAAAGAAAAAGTTTATTACAAAAGGAATAATCAAGGTTGAAAGATACGTTGCACTTTGTGCCACGGGCGCCTGCTGGTGTTCCAAAAATTGGCGCGCCCACTGAAGGGTTAATAGAGCTCAATATCTTTCAACGAAGTGATTATAAAATTAAATTCCTTCCTTTGCACTACGTACAAGAGAAAACATAAAATGACCGTTTGCCTGAACTAAACTCCAAACTCGGGGTCTATATTCTACCAACTGAACTATCTCGGCAATGTGAGAAACTAAAAGCCATTTTCCCAAAAAATATTCTTCCCATTCCTTCCCCTTCTTTTCGATGTTAACGATGCAGGGATTTTGACTTACATTTTTCCCCTTTATTTATTTTTTTACGATGGTGAATATTATTCGATGACAATTTACCATATTGTCCTTAACAATAGTTTCCCGTTCACTACCATGGTGGGACGCAGTGACAACAACGGTGAAGGAAGGGACGCAATACGTACAGTAAAGAAAACAATTCAAAATAAAATACTTGATTCTTCAATCAGCATCCAAAGTTAAGGCTGCTGTGTACTAACCCTATTAGATTCGCTCACCTCAATGTTAAACTTTGGAGAAAATTTGTCCAAGGATTGCCGACTTAGATTTAAAGATTTTTTTTTTTTTTTTTTTTGAAGTGTACTCCGTAATAGAGAAAGAAATTTTACACCTTGGGGCATTTTTCATTTTTTAAAAACAATGCAAATAATATTTTGAAATTTAAAGTATTCGGGGGAAAAATCTGGTATAGTGTGTTTTAAATGCGCAAAAATTCCTTTGGTGGACGAAATTTATAAAATGCATCCTGTTGCAAGGTGCAGAAAAGTTCAGGTTATTTGAAAATACCATTTTTATTGGATTATCAGTATTTATGTAGCTGTAAATAGTAGACAAATTTTCTTCATAGGTTAAGGCGGTGTTTCCCAACGTGCGGCCCACGTCCCACAGGAGGGCAATTTGATTGTTAAGGGGGGCAATTCGAAAATGGACTCGACAAGAGTTTAACCCTTTTGCTTCGGGCCATTTAAATGCAATGCTAGATTTCGGTGCCAAAATTGAACGAAAAAAACAAATTCTTAAATGATTGCGGCCAATAAATATTATAAATTCGGTTGACGAGACCAAAGTATCAACTCGGTTTTTGGCGTCGTCAAGTTAACCTCCCTGCGACAGACGGCAGGCTCCGTGGGGAACCCCGGACGCTTTAAAATCTCGCTAAACAACGCAGTTGTTCGCATCTGAATAGCCCGTCGCAACTTCTGTAGTGTTTCGCAGCATTCAGTTGGTGTTAATTTGAAATAAGCGTCCGTAAAAACTGTTGTAAAAGTCTCGTTGATTTAAAAAATATATACATTGTATAGATATAATTGGTAAGTATTTTATTTTATTTTTATTTATTTTAATTTTAGAAGCATAATTTTCCAGAAAAATTTGTCAAATGGAAAAAATTTGTTATTTTGCTGTGACGGTGTGGTAAATGTGTTATATACATTTAAATAAATATGCATTTTTTAGTATACGTTTACTCTATGTCACATTAAATTAATTTTAACACATACTTTAGTTTTAGTTTTTAATTGATCTTATATTTATTTCTTTCAGCCCATAGTAAAATGAGTGGTGCAAGCAAGAAAAAAATTCGTCAATATTCGGAGGAATATTTAAAATTTGGGTTCATACCCGCTGTCCACGATGAGCGGTTTCCTTTTTGTCTTTTATGCCAGCAATGCTTGACCAACGAATCAATGAAACGAGGTCGTCTTGAAGCGCATTTGAAGGCGAAACATAGTGCTCATATTAATTCAGATTTGAATTACTTTCAAACTTTATTGAAAATTTTTGAAAAGAGAACAACATTAAAGTCTCTATTTACTGCTCATACTTCGACTCATAATCGTATTCTTGAGGCTAGTTATCAAATTTCTTTATTCATCGGTAAATCTGGAAAAAATCATACTATAGGAGAGAATTTAATAAAACCGTCAATATCGGCATTTCTTAAAACGGTTCTTGAAAAAGATGACAAAGATGTAAAAGCTATGCCACTCAGTAACAATACTGTTAGCAGAAGAAGAGACGAAATGAGTGAATATATTGAAAAACAACTTGTTGAAAAGCTGAAAACAAGAAAATTCTCAGTGCAAATGGATGAATCAACTGATGAGAGACAGTGAGGCAGTATTGATAACTTACGTAAGATATATTGATAAAGGGCATTTTGCTGAAGAAATGTTGTTCTGTAAAAGATTAGAAAGCTCTACTACCTTCAAAGATATATAATATAATAAGCTAAAAAACTACTTAGATGTCAATAATACACCAATGAAAAATATAACATCTTATGCTGCAGATGGTGCTCCTAATATGATGGGCAAGAAAAATGGCTGCTTAAAATTGATGAAAGATGAGAATCCAGAAATGATTCTTGTGCATTGTGTTATTCATAGGGAAAACTTGGTAGCTAAAAACATGTCGCCTGTTCTAAATGAAGTACTACATTCAGTAATAAAGTGTATCAATGCTATTAAAGCTAATGCCAAATGTGAGCGTCTCTTCAAGCTATTTTGTGAAGAACAAAATGCAGACCATATGATGGCTCTCTAAAGGGAACAGCTTGAAAAGATTTATGGAACTGTTTGATACTCTTAGTGATTTTTTAAGTGACAAACCTGAAAGGAAGTATCTGTTAACAGTCGATGGTAAAGCATTTGTGAGTTATTTAGATGATATCTTTGAAAAACTAAATATATTAAATAAGCATCTTCAAGGAACAAATAAAACTCTTGTCGATGCAAAAGCGAAGATATTTGGTTTCATTACCCCTATTGAGTTATGTCAGAAATATATTAACAACAAAAACTTTGAACAGTTTCATTGGCTCCCAAAATGTGAAGTAACTGATACCGCTATACTTGTTATTGTCGATCATCTGAAAATTCTATCGGCTGATTTAAAAGAAAGATTTTCTGATTTAAAACAAATTGATTTTCCAACATGGATGATGCAGCCAATGTTAGTGGATTTGTCTGATATATCAAATATGCAGTATCAAGAACAACTCGCAGAAATGCAAAATGATGAGTCAGTTAAAACTTTATTTAATATAAAAGGAGCGATGGCATGGCTTTGTGAGGAAACAGAAATCAAATACCCAAATTCAACCAAATGTGCAAGAAAACTATTGTTACCGTTTCCATCTTCATATTTATCTGAATGTGGATTTAGTGCTGTAAATGATTTACTGGTAAAAAAAAAAAGAAATCGGCTGGATATAACACAACGGGGAGACTTGAGACTGAAGCTAACTAAATTGGAACCTAACATAAAATCTCTGTGCAGCAAGCATCAAGCGAAAGGATCTAACTAAATTAAAATAATAAATTAATATAGAAAAATCTTTATTAAAGTTATTTCGAATTTGAATTTCAGTTTTTCATTATCTTTCTTTCCAATGCGGAGGCACTTGTCGTCAAACATTCGCCTATACTACACCGCAATTTTACTGCCCATTTTATTGTGGGGGCACCATATAGGCGAACAGCATTACCCCCTATGAAGGGGTGACACGAACGGAGGCAAATTTCGTGGCGCGACGCCAGTTTTCGATCCGAGCACCCTCAGCACCAAAAACCAGCGCGCTGTACCACTGGGCCACTATAAGCCCCTAGTTTTTCATTATATGTTTTGAAAATTTACTTACTGTGTGTCGTTAACAATTTCCTAGGGATTTCTTCCTAAAACCTATCATTTAAGTTTCTTAAGTGAACAATTCAATTTTTTAATATTAAAATTTATGTATATGTTACATAGGGGGGCATAAAAATTTTAGAAAGGCTTAGGTGGGGCATGGCACAAAAAAGGTTGGAAAACACTGGGTGTATAAACACTGGGTAATATTGAGGTGAGCGAATCCAACAGGGTAAGTACACAGTAGCCCTAAGAGCGAGCGAACTAACTAAGCGTGAAAAAGCTCTCGCTTTATACTGCGTTATCAAAGCGTTGATGATTTGCCTATAGAAGGGGAAATCTGCATACTCGTTTTCTTCTTCTGCATCGGATAGTGACTGCAACTGCCTGGGGATTTGAGCTCTGTCCCCGCGACCACGATTTATTCTATTAACTATTACATACCGGCCATCCTCCGAATAACTCATCTCCAAGCGTTATTCATCACAATCCCTCCCATTCTTTTCGGTGCAGGCATCAGACCTTACATATTTTCGTTTTAATTTTTTAACGATGTTGAAAATTATTCCATGATCCTTAACCGTATACTTCCGAACAGCTCTTTGACTTTCTTTCGACACTTTAACGGCCGTCAGCCAAAACCAGGCATTTGAACTGGGATCTTTATACCATGTTATCGACATTCTACTGATTGAACTATCCTGGCGATGCGAGGAACTCCCATTCTCCCAATACAATTCCATACCCTACCCCATCCCTTTTTGAGATCAAGAATGCAGGTATGGTACTATGGAGTCAGAGCTCCATTTACTGGATCAGAAGGTTTCGATTATTAAGCCGCTTCAATTATCTTCAAGACTGTTGTCAAAAAAAAAGGAGTGCGACAGGAAATGCAAACTTGAATTTAATAAATATATAAAACGCAACAACAGGATCATCTTAAAAATGGTTTAACAACTCAAGTTGTTAAATTTATAATAAGAACAAACAATTCCCAATTCACGTGTAACTGAAATCACGTTTGTAATTAAAACCCCTGCTTTGAAAAGTTCATTCACCATGGAGGAAATGTCAGGTGATGATCGCTACAGTACTCCCCCCCCCCCAAGTACCGAAGGTACTGATGAGTTAAAGGTAGCATCGATTGAAACGCACAACTCTACCAGATCGAGTCCTTGTTGAAGTAGCGGGTCTAAGCGTCTGTAATTCGGCCGGTTGAACATCTGTAGGAGATTCCGTCGGCAGGCCTGTTGTCGTGGGCATTGGAGGGGTAGAGGTTGAATCAGCTATATGAAACGCTGGTTTTAGCCGATCGACGCTCACAACTCATTCCTTACCATTTACTGACAGAGTGAAGTGTTTGTCAGTTTTTTTCAGAACTTTGAAAGGTCCATCATAAGGAAGCGTGAGAGGTGCTCGTAGGGCATCTCTGTGGAGGAAAACATGCGATGCATCTTGTAACGCCGGATGCACGAAACAGTTGGGAGATCCATGATGCGTCGTTTGTTTCGGCGAAAGTTTGAGCATCGTTTCCCTTAAAAGATGGAGGAAAGTAGCCGGATCATCGTTCGAAGTAGTAGTAGTGGTTTGAAAGAATTCTGCTGGCAATCTCAGCATTGTGCCGTAAACGAGTTCAGCAGAGGTTGCATCTAAGTCCTCGTTGAAGGACGCACGAAGACCGAGCAGAACGATTGGGAGAACTTCTGTCCATCGCCGATTTTTTTGATCCAGCATTTGACTGGTCAACGCCTGCTTGAGCGATCGATGGAAGCATTCTACAATTATGTTTGCACAAGGATGGTATGGAGTGCTACGGATCCGTTTGATGCCAAGGAGTGACATAATCGATGTGAAGAGTCGTGACTCAAACTGTCTTCCTTGATCCGTAGTAATGATGGATGGCACGCCGAATCTTGCGATCCAGTTTGCGACGAGTGCACGGGCAACTGTCTCTGCAGACATGTCTTCTAATGGTATGGCTTCAGGCCATCTCGTGAACCTGTCTACACACGTGAGTAGGTAATGAAAACCTTCCGATGGCGAAAGAGGTCCCACGAGATCAATGTGTACATGGTCAAATCGTCGTGATGGAAGTGAGAAGGCTTGAGGTGCACTACGAGTATGCCGAAGGACTTTTGAGCGCTGACAGCTTGTACAGCTACGTGTCCACTTCGCAATGTCTGCGAGCATAGACGGCCAAACAAATCGTTCCTGCACTAGTTGCTTCGTCGCACGAATGCATGGGTGTGATAAGTTATGGAGAGACTTAAACACATCATGACGTAATTTGTCGGGAACGTACGGGCGAATTCTGTTGTTACTGGTGTCACAATATATTTCTGCGGAAGCGGTTTTTAAGAGTTTTAGTTGAAGAGAAGTTACTGTATTGTTCAAAAGAGACTCTAGTTCGATGTCATTCTTCTGCTGTTCGGCAATAGTGACAAAATCAACTGTAACTGAAGTAGATACTTCGTTTATTCGAGAGAGATTATCTGCTATGACGTTATCAGCTCCCGAGGCATGTTGAATGTCTGTGCTGAATTGGGCAATGTAATCAAGATGTCGCGTTTGACGAGGGGAACATGATTCAGAGTGTTTCCTGAACGTGAAAGTTTGAGGTTTATGATCAGTGAAGATTGTAAAACACCAACCTTCAAGGTTATGTTTAAAATGTTTTATCGCGGAGTAAATTGCTAACAACTCTCTATCATAGGTGCTGTATTTCTGTTCAGCGGGGCATAGTTTTCTTGAGAAAAAAGCGAGAGGCATGGGGCCTTTTTTTGTTTGTGAGTGTAGAACCGCTCCAATGGCGATATTGAATGCGTCTACCAACACAGAAAGGCGAGAGTTAGGCGAATGGTAATATAACGTTACTGCGCTAGCCAAACTTTGTTTACATTGCTCGAAAACGTTATTAGTGACATTATTCCAGGGAACTGGGCGCTTGTCGTTCTTTTTTGACTCAATTAAGAACGCATGTAGTGGAGCTTGAGTTTTCGCTGCATTTGGGAGAAAACGACGGTAGAAATTTAGTAGAGCCAAGAAACGTCTGAGTTCCGAGATTGTGGTTGGTTTTGGAAACTCTAAAATTTCTGAAATCTTCTCGGGCAGAGGTTTAACGCCTTCGGCGGTTATGAGACATCCGAGGAATTTAACTGATGTTTTTCCAAGGACGCACTTAGACGAGTTTAATTTAAGACCATGCTGTGAAAGGCGTGTGAAGACTTGTTGTAGGTGAATTCTGTGTTCTGCTTCTTTGGCGGAAGCGATAAGGATATCGTCAAACTAGGGGACACAGAATTCGAGACCAGATAAAACTTGGTGGATGAAGCGTTGGAACGTTTGACCAGCGTTTCGAAAACCAAATGGCATATACACATATTCAAACAAACCGAAAGGGGTTGTAACGGCGGTTTTTTGGATATCCTGAGGCTGGACAGGGATTTGGTGGTAGGCACGAGCCAAATCGAGAGTCGAGAAAATTGATTTACCGAAAAACATTTGGGTGCAATCCTGTATATGCGGTACAGGGTACCTATCAGGAATAGTTATAGCATTTAGCCTGCGATAGTCGCCACATGGGCGCCAATCACCATTGGCCTTTTTGGCCATATGTAATGGGCTGGCCCATGGGCTCTTAGAAGGGCGGATGATGCCCTCAGACAATAAGAATTCGAATTCCCGCCGAGCAGCTTGCAGTAATTCCGGGGATAAGCGCCGGGGTTTAGAAAAAACGGGAGGTCCGGTTGTCTCGATGTGGTGCAAAACTGGCGGAATTTCGGGGAAATTATTGGGTTTTGAAGGATTAGTGAGCTCGGGGAATTGGCGGAGTATTTTGTCAAATTCTGTGTTTCCTAATAAAATGGATAGGTTAGGTGGTACGGCACTTATGGAAGTAGGTTGGCCCTTGGATGATAATTTTGTGACGGCATCGATGAGGCAGTTGTTTTTAGCATCAACCAAGAGGTGGAAATGCGTCAAGAAATCTATTCCGATGATCGGTTGGCTTACACTTACAATTACGAATGACCAAGTGAAGGACGGCGTAAATTGAAATTCAAAGTTAAACGTTTGGTACCGTAAGTCGGAATTTTTGTGCCGTTTGCGGCGAAAAGTACTAAATTGTCTGGAGACTGGTCATTAAAGGCAAAAGGTTTTGGAATGACAGAAATGTCAGCTCCGGTGTCGATTAAGAATTTTGTTTTTGAGTTTTTGTTGGCCAGAGTCAATCTAGAGATTTGCGGTCGCTCGCGAAGTTGGCCGTCTGGCGATAGCCAATTTTGTTTTCCAACCGTCTAAAGGATCAGGGAGAAGAGCATTTTCGTGTTTTTTTGCCGAAGTTTGTATGGTAAAAACACAAGTTGTTGGCAGGTTCCTTAAGTTGGCGGGAATGTCCGCGGGACTGACTACGTCGCCTGTCATGCCTAAAGTAATTATCTCTCCCGCGGGGATGTTGGCGATTTTTTACAATGGTGTTGAGCTCGTTAAATTGCTTAGTTAAAAGTAGCATTTGTTGCTCCAGATAAGAGTTTGGCTGCGTGGATGCGCTATTAATTGTCGTTGGCGTGGCCAGGTCATTAATTTTATCGGCCGCAACCGCGAGTTTTTGTAAGTCATCGCTGAGAGCGGCAAGAATACTTTGAGTTGATTGGGGAAGCCTAGAGAGCCACAAAGATTTTAAAAGAGGTTCCCCGACGTTTTCACCTGCGAGGACTTTCATCTGGGAAAGTAACTGCGACGGGCGTTGGTCACCTAGCTCCAGACCCTGAAGGAGTGTGCGAAATTTAGATTCCTCGCTCTGGGAGTGAACGGCGATTAAACGAGCTTTTAAAGTATCATACTGGTTTTCCGCGGGTGGCGCACTAAGGATGTCGGATACAGAATTGAGTAATTCATGTTCGATAGCAGTCATAACATAATGAAATTTCGTGCTATCGGCCGTTATGCTAGCTAATGCGAACTGGGACTCTAAACGCGCGAACCATATGGTGGTATTTGCTTTCCAGAACGGTGCTGGTTTAACCGTGACACGCGAGATATGGTTGTTTGAGGTGTCTGCGTTCGGATTTGCCATTTTAAAAATACGGTTTTATACTACACATTCCAAGGAGTTTGTATACAATATTTAGAAACACATGAATACGATGTTTGGCAAAAAATTGTAGAAATGACTATGAGAATAAAATACATATGACGCTTATTATGCGAAAAGAAAATATAATGATACAAAAAATTATACGATATGCGCGATATGTATACTGGAATAACAATGAATACGTGCGTTAAATATGGAAAATACTAATTACGTAAGCGCTAGATGCGAAATTAAGAACTTAATATGCGGAGTAAAAATAATTACTGAAGTAAGACATCTTGATTACGGATATTGCCCATGTTACTACACATACATAAAATAAGCTCGTATTGAAAATAGCAAATATATACTTTATCCACGACCAGGAGTCACCAATATGGAGTCAGAGCTCCATTTACCGGATCAGAAGGTTTCGATTATTAAGCCGCTTCAATTATCTTCAAGAGTGCTGTTTAAAAAAAAAGTAGTGCGACAGGAAGTGCAAACTTGAATTTAATAAATATATAAAACGCAACAACAGGATCATCTTAAAAATGGTAGAACAACTCAAGTTGTTAAATTTATAATAAGAACAAACAATTCCCAATTCACGTGTAAGTGAAATCACGTTTGTAATTAAAACTGCTGCTTTGAAAAGTTCATTCACCATGGAGGAAATGTCAGGTGATGATCTCTACAGTACTTTACATGTTTTTTTATTATTTTCTCTTTTTTATGATGCTGCACATTATGATTATCTATATATATAAAACAGTTCCGTAACTGACTGACTCACTGACTAACTGACATACAACGCACAGACCAAACCGCTGGACCTAAAGGGCTGAAATTTTGCATGGCGATTCTTCTTATAGTGTAGGGAAACTAAGAAAGATTTTAAAAAATTCTTCTTAGATGTTTTATAATTAAATTTTTAAGCTGTTTTAGTAACTTTTTTTAAGTTTGCATTTAAAATAATAATTTGAGGGTTATGAAATTTATATTGCAAGAAAGATCATAAAACTTCCTTTAAAATGAAATCTTTTTCGAATCTTTACCTCCATTTTCTGATTTTTGGTAAATTTTTAAAGATTAAATTTTAGAATTTAATTTATTAAATGCTGATCACGGGATTTCTTTTTCTGGTACTTTAAATAAATTTATCGTCACGTCCATAACAATGAAGTAGACAAAATATTTTTTCCCTTGCTAATGCGGCAGACGATTGGACATTATCCAAAAAAATATTAAAATACAGTAAAAGATATGTTCCTCAAACTATACTATATTAACTGTACTATAATCTTTAGTATGTCCTATTAGATTTAATTCGAATATTTTCTTCTAGATTATTTTGTCTATAAAATTATCTGCTACGATTTTTTTATAAATATATTTTTTGTTATTTTTACATCAATTGTATACATTGGTCGTCGTATTTATTATACACACACACACATATATATATATATATATATATATATATATATATATATATATATATATATATATATATATATATATATATATATATATATATATATATATATATATATATATATATATATATATATATATATATATATATATATATATATATATAGGCATTATTTGCATACATTGTCCGTTGCATTTAATTAGCATGTACTCCGTAGCGAAGTGCAGGTGTTCAGCTAGTTTATCATATGCTCCTTAGCGATCCTGTCATGTTCTTTCATATGGTCAATTTATAATAAGCGACTGTTGGATCCTGGGTATTGAACCGGGTCTCGAGATAATACCAATGCATGAAATTCATTGTATATAGTCATTCATTATGTATATAGAATACGAATGTCGGTACTCTATCCACTGAACTATTTGGCGAAGTTTCATAACCTGCTTACTTTGCGACGTAGGGCAAACAAGCTGAATTAAATAAAAGCTAATGTTTTCTTACACAATATAAAGCAAAGTAATCTGCAAACTTTTCTAGTCCAAGAAAACTAGACTTAAATTTCGGGAGAGTTTTACACCTTGAATACTGTGTTCATACCTCAAAAGATTGAGGTAAAAAATTATACTAAAATTATGTGTAGAAGTACTCCAAAAATAGGTGTCATGACACATTTGTGATACTAATAGGATTGATTGGCAAAGTGCCTTTAAAATTATAATGATCTATACCAGAGTTGGGGAACCTTTTTACCTTTAGAGGCCACGTGTAAATTAGGTAGCAATAAAGGAGGCCGCATAAGTTGATGTACCTATAAATGCAACTTTTATGAAATTATTATAGTTAGGTATAGTTTTAACAATTTGGTGCATTATATACAAAAATAACAAAAAAATTACGTCCTTATTTGTTTATTATTTAACATAAAAAGTTAAAATATAAAACATTTTTGTATTCACATAAGGGTAAAAACTTGTTATAACATTAATCATTAATTTTTTTAATAAAATTTTTAGATTCATAGATACCGCTGTAATTTTTTATATTTCACTGTTGGTATTTTTATTTATGTAAGCACACACACACGCGCACACACACACGCGCACACACACACACACACACACACACACATATATATATATATATATATATATATATATATATATATATATTTATTTATTTATCCAGATTTTTAAATTTTAATAAACATCTACATATTTAAATACCATTTCAAATAAAAATAATAAAGTAGAAGTATTTTTAAATAATTTTAACATTATAAAGAAATACAATAGAAAAATAATAGTATTAAAATATAAATACTGACATAAAAACAATTCCTAAAATAATTTTTAAATCCAATGAAAAATTTAAGTTAGTGGGATATTTGCATTTGTTTCTTGCTTGAAAGTAATTGAATATCTCGATAAAGCTTCGTAACGCGAAGCCTTAATTGATCCTCTAAATGAGCATCTGGGATTTGCGTTCTTAAACTAGTTTTAATTTTTGTCATGAGAGAAAATATTGACTCGTAACAGTAAGCACTTCCAAAGCAGGAAAGTAAACGGCGTGCATGCTCTCGTAGGCATGGATATTCAACAGCATTTTCCCAGATTTCTATTGGATCCTTTTTAGCGTCAAAAGGGTTTCCGTTTTTAAAAGAACAGCATTCCTTTATTTAAATTAAAAGCAAAACAATTCCAAAAAAAACTCGAACTTAAATCTTCTTGTTGTCATTCGTGCAGAAAAAATAATACGTTTTAACGTACATGGAGTCAGTCACAACAATAATAGTAAGAAAATAGTTTTTGTGTAGAGATCATATAACATGTCTGGTAGTATTGCTAAGAAACTCTGATCATTAAATTACATATAAAGTGTAGTTAAAGTATCATACAATCAAGGTAAACGAAGCTCATTTGGATAAATATACAATTGTAGCGACTTTAGACAACAATTTCAAAATGTCAACTTTATTTTGGCCGACACTGTACATACATTCATGCCGTTCTTTATTTAATTCCATTTATTTTCAAATTGTTGTAATCTATATAATTAAATATTAATTAATACAAGTGCTAGCTTTTATGAAGGCCGCACAAGAAGATCACGGAGGCCGCGCGTTCCCCACCTCTGATCTATACAAATGATAAACTAGAAATGAAGGAAGAAATTATCATCCCGTAAATATTGATCGCATAGTATCTTGCATCTCATTTATCGTCTTTCGGGAACGTTATAGGAATTGTACCACAGTCTCCTGAATCTGAGATCAGCTCATTACACGGAATGGCAGTTTTCTAGACATATTATCGTTAACAAGTTCGTCTACAACATGATGGGTAATTTCCTGCATGCAGTTAGATCATACAGATTGCTAAATGATCTCAACATGTAACTTATGTAGACTTTTTTATCAATTCCTTAAGTAATAATCTGAATCATTTCACTAATACTGCAGCCTATTCTAATGTACTCATAATTTTTTTCCCTGGTATTTGTGATCGGCCTTTTCAATAGCACTCAATATTTGTAGATTGATCAAAATCATTTAACGAAATATGAAATGAACAATATAATAGCCCATACAATGTTAAACATTGTATAAAATTGGATGGTTCCATGTACTATATGTTATTAATGTTTTCTCCACTCAAAATAAAAACAGTTTGCAAACCTTCTGCTTTCCGGACCGATTTTCTGACCAACAAATACTAAGCTTTGTCAGTAACAAGCCTCTTACGAAGTTACCAGTGAAAAAAAAATCACACGCAATGAGTACTCACTCTCTTTAAATGAATGTTCTCTTTTCTAACAACTTCAAATTGCTTTTCAATCATCACTAAAGGAAGCTTTTCATTGTGAATGAACTTCACTCAATTGACTGAGTTCCTATTTCATAAGGTCCCACTAGCTGAGTTAGAGACAAAGAAAGAAATGAACGCTATATAGTCTTTTAAAAGAGCAGAAATACTTAAAACTATGGACTCTGTGTTTCGGAGGAATCGAATTATTTTAATGTACCTGCCAAATTAGAAATGCCACTTAAGAATTATATTTGTGGATGTTAATCAGTGGTTGAGGGATAATGAAATTAATCAGTTTTTTGTAAGGAGTGGCTACGGGTTTTCTCAGAGGTTATTATTGGTAGGATACTCTTCATTTAAACATTACTTAGCATATATTAACAGCAGTTACATTTACTTTATAGTTTGAAAAAACGCTATGATTATGGCAACTGAATTCAGGCTTCAATATAAGGAATTAAATCGGTTAAAATATAGAAAATCTACAAATAGCGATAAATATTGTTGATGGAAAAAATGAATCATTTATCGAGTATTTTGTATGATTGACGAGTATTCTGATTATCACATTGTTGTCTGGAACCCAGGTTGGATTGAAACCCATCCTTGGTATATTGGATCCTTAGTATATTGAAATACTCAGGTTTTTCTGCCTCCTATTTGGTTTCACTGGTAGTGGTTCTAATCTCCTTGAAAAGGAAAGAGTTATTAACATGATGAAAATAACTTTCAAAGAAAGACCACATAGGAAACCACAGAAAAGACAGCAGTGGGTGAAATATAATAACCAAAAGAAAAAATTTGAGTCAGAACACTAACAGAAATACCAACAAAAAGGTGAGTAGATCTGTTCAAAACCCTCTTTTTCGTTTTCTTATCAGAACGAAAGAGAAGATCAGAGAAATTGTTAAAAGTCATACAAGGAAAGGCTTTGTAATGATGGTAAAACAATTTCCCAAACAAAGGACCACGCAGAGAGGCAAAGGAAAGACCATCAAGTAGAACCCTTGTAACCATAAGGGAATTATTAGTAATAGCAGTACTAAAAGAATTGTCATACTGAATGATTACATGCGCAGACAACTAAAAGAGAAAACTAAGTATTTTCCCCTCCATTTAGTTCATTGTTGGAGTTTTCCCTTTGCTAGTCACATCTTCTTGTCTCAGACTTTGAGTAGGTATTTTTTATTTCGTATGCTTTAATTAAAACAAAACCAACGCACACTGTATTTCGTTGAGCTACTTTGCAAAGAATTTTAGTTATATCCTTTTATTGATTGTAAATCATGAAGAATTCCATTCATAGATGTAAAAACTTCAAGCACAGGTGTAAAGCGGACAGACAATACGCCATGAAATTGTTGCCAATGTAATCATCATTGAAACAAGCTGTTAGTGTTAGTTGAAAAGCTTTAAAGCACGTCTTAATCCAGGAAAATAAAAGTTTGTTTTAGAAAATTTTGAATCCCAGTCTCTTACGTAAATGACAATGAGTAATAAAAATTTATCACTTCATTTTTTAAACTGAAACACGACTTAAACAAGCCAGCAGACTAAACAAACTGCCTAAATAAGTTAATAATATGCAGTCGCACCAAAGTCTGTAGCTTGAATTTTTTTACATACATCTTCCTTGAAATATCTCTTTCGTAAAATTTCTCATTTGCAATAATTAAAATATATGGAATGCCAAATCTACTTTCTTCACAACTCTACTATTTGGGTAAGTCGTCAAAACGTCATATAAATACAAGAAAGGGAAAAGATAACAGTAGAGTTGGAATGAAGCGAGAGAATAAAATTAATTTGGAGGCCAATAACAGACAAGCAAATGTTAATGGATCTTACAAGGTCCGAGTAACGTTTATCCGCTAAAAATAATGTAAAAGATTCTGTTCTAGCGACCGGAAAATAATGTTTGAACATGTGTTTTTACGTGCTTAATTAAAGAACGGTGTATTTGTGCAAGTATCGAGAGATATGAGTCTCGTGTTCGCTCATTAACCTAAATATATTTTTTGTATCACATCTGCACCCGTGCCTGTTTTGTCTTCTGTTTTCAAACAGAAAATTATTATCTCCTGTCTGGTATTCTCAAATCTGCATCACATACTAAGGGTAAATTCTTAGAGCTCTCAGATTCGAGGCTTAAATTTTAGATGGACTTGCTTCTTGTAAGGTATTGAATATCGGTCCCGAAAATTGTCTTGTATTACAAACCACTCGAGAGAAAAATCTTCATAAGGTCACCAAATCACAGGAGTGTCGTGTATTTTACTTTTATCCTTTGCCTTAAATAAATTGATTACCTTATTATATACCTTATTTTCCGGCGTATAACGCGCACCTATAATTTTAAACTACATTTTTTAATTTTTAGGTATATTCTCCGTATAATCACCCTTAGGTATATTCACCCTTTTCTTGACGAAGAAAACCTGTAATGTCATGTGCGATACTCTTATCTTTTGAAGTCATTCATTCGAAGGATTTTCCTACGCTTTCAAACAATGGTATACTGAATTGACAAGCGATAAGAGAACATATGTGTGTGGGGAAATCTTGAAGGAGTAATAATTCTGCAAATAAGGGGTAGAACACACTTCTAACCTGAAAAATCTTCGTGGAATTAGGAGTCAGATGTTTTCTCATTCAGAAACAGAATTCGATGATGTGCCTTAAGATATGACGGAAGACGATATGACGAACTATTTATGTATTCCGATAATTAAAATTTTTAAGTTCATAATGTAGTAATTTCTTTTAAATAAACAGCATTGGGTACATGTAGAAATGTAATTTTTTATGTTCTTTTCTTCCTTATTTTTAAATCTATCATTTTCATATCATTTTTATATCCGGCGTATAACGCACACCCGTAAATTTCGATCTTATATTTTGTATTAAAGGGCGCGTTATACGCCGGAAAATACGATATATATATATATATATATATATATATATATATATATATATATACATGCATACACACACACACACTGAAGAGCCAAAAAAACTGGTACAGGCGTGTGTATGCAAATAACGGAGATATGCAACCAATCAACGTAACGCGATGCTGTCGGTAGTGTCTATATAAGACAACAGGTGTCTGGCGAAGCTGTTAGATCGGTTCTTGCAGCTACAATGGCAAGTTATCAAGAGTTATGTGGCTTTTAATGTGGCGTTATAGTCAGCGCACGAGAGATGGGACATAGCATCTCCGAGGTAGCGATGCAATTTGGATTTTCGCGCACGATCATTTCACGAGTGTACCGTGAATATCAGGTATCCGGTAAAACATCAAATCTCCGACAGCGGTGCGGCCGGAAAAAGACACTGAGAAGACAGGACCATTGACGACTGACAAGAATCCTTACGAGTAGACGTGCAATGTTTCCTCAAATTTCTGCGGATTTCAATGCTGGATCATCAACAAGTGTCAACATGCGAACTCTTCAACGGGCCGTCATTGATACGGGCTTTCGGAGCCGCAGGCCCCCTCGTGCGCCTCTCTTGGGCCCGCAAACACCTCCATTGGACTGTTGATGACCGGAAACACGTTGCCTGGTCTGACGAGTCTCGTTTCCAATTGTAACGGGTGGATGGAAGTGTACGAGTATGGAAACAACTTCATGAATCCATGGACCGCACGTGTCAACATGGGACTGTTCAAGCTGGTGGAGTCTCTGTGATAGTACAGGGCGTGTGCAATTGGGGTGTTATGGGACCCCTGATACGTCTAGAGATGACTCTGACAGGTGACGGGTACATAAGCATCCTGTCCGATCATCTACACCCATCCATGTCCCTTGTGCATTCCGATGGACTTTAACAATTCCAGCAGAACAATGCAACACCCCACACATCGAGAGTTGCTACCAAGTGGCTCCAGGAACACTCTTCTGACTTTAGACACTTCCATTGGCCACCTAAATCCCCAGACAAGAATATTATTTAGCATATCTGGGATGCCTCCACCCCCTCGCACTACTATGGATTTGTGAACTGTCCTGCAGGATCCATGGTGTGAATTACCTCCAGAATACCTTCAGACATTAGTCGAGTTCATGCCACGTCGTATTGCGGCGCGGCACTTCTGCGTGCTCGTGGGGGCCCTATACGATATGAGGCAGGTGTACAAATTTGTCTGGCTCTTCAGTCTATATACATATATATCTTGATTATACAAGATATCCCTATGTTAAAATACGAATGGCGAAATTCTTTTGACATTTGGGAGTTAAAAAATACATGTAATCTTTAATATCTCTTTTGAGGAATGAAATTCGGAAAATACAGGACTAGAGGCTAAACTTTTTGACGTATGTTTGCATTACGTGGAGTCTGCGAATTATTGTTAAATTATTGCGGTTAGAAGTGTAAATGGATTTTCATATAGGAAGTTCTTTGTAAAAATTTAGAAAACTCTATATTGTAGGGGTTAATTCTCAGCTTGAAGCTATTGAATTTAACGTGGCACATTTTGGTGCGTAAAGCAGGACAGGGGGATTAACTCGTACTCTTTAAACTTAATTGAGTATTTGTAGGTCATTTTAATAGAAATATAGTTTGCTGTAAGCTTATTAAGGATGTCAAATGCATCTTATGAAGTCTTTAGAATGTAATAGTAGTTAAGTTCTTTGATACTGTGACAGGAGTCATCTAAATTAATAGACATCAGAAGGTGTTTTGCATTATGTGGAAAGAAATTAAATTATTCGAAATGTAATCTTTCCTTCTCTGTGAAATTTATGTTATTATTTACTACTTTTCAGAAAATAAATTACAATTCGACGCTTGTGACTGAACAAAATTCACTTTAAAAAATTAAAGCAATTAAAAATTTAAACTTTATATAGTGGCCTAAAATTTAATCAATCCTTTTTGCTTTGTTTTTTCCCTGTTCGGTTCTCATTCTTGGGTTGACCTCATAGTTAATGCTTATTATTTCAGTTTTTTTCCTCTGCAACTTTTTAATAGTTTGGGGATGAAATACTGCAATTTTTACTTGCACTAGAAATATAAAACATCATTGAGAAATAGCTTTTTACGAAAGATTCATAATCAAATTCGCCTGAGTTTTCGAATTTCTTTAAAACATTAAAATATAGAGGATAAAAAAAGGTTTCACATAAGGATTAGTTATTACGCAATCTTCCTAAATCTTAAGATGTAACTTCAGTATCATAGTTTTTAAGAAATTGAGTTAAAAGTTTACTTTTTATAGCTTTCGGCAACACTGAACGATTATTAGTGATTTCTTTAGAATATTTAATTTCTGCTTGATTTGCATAACTAAGGAAATTTCTTCTATAAATATCCCTTAATAAAACTTAGTAAAATTACGTTAAGTACTGCGCCTGATGACTTTAAGTGACGTCAATATTAGGGCATACTTGTTTCATAGTAACATGCGTTAGAGTAAAAGGCAAGATAAAAGTCTGTGTTACTACCAACCGCGTTGCTTAGGGAATATTTATCTGGAGGTTTTAATCAATATCAGGAGAATTACTAGTTTTGCGTTGAAACTAATTCCGCAATGCAGTAAAAGAGTGTCTGTTTTGATAAATGAACAGGAATTTATTCACCGCAAAATAAATGAGAGTTCAAGAACCGTAGTATTTTCTTTCAGGTTTGATGGATATAATATGCTCATCTGAGAGAAACTTAAGTGTTGTGCGAATGCAGAGTATAGGGGAAAATTAGTATAAAATATAGAAGGATAAACGGAATTGAAATTTGGTATTTGGAGAGTGAGAGTTTTTTTTTAGGGCAAATGATAAGAAGAATACTTTTTAAAGTTTTTAACATGAGAATTTATCAATTTGTCATCAGAAAATACAAGTTAGTTGTTTGGATGCTGGTTTTCAGTACAGGAGTCTGCGGGTTCGAGTCCCAAGCAAGATGAGTACCAAGGAAGGATAGGAGTGAGATTACCCGATCCTGTGAGACAAAGATGCCCGGAGAGAATCTTTACTATAACGTCGGCTTTTGACACCCTGGTCCAGCGGTAGCCATGGATTTTTCAGTTTTAAAATTTAGATCCTAGTCTGTCCAGCTCCATGAAGAGAAAGTTGGCCAACAACACCCAAATATCCAGCCAACCAACCATTACAAGTCAGTTAATTCGCAGTTTTTTTTTTTTTTTTTTTTTTTTTTTTTTTTTTCGGGGGGGGGGTCGGTGGGGAAAGCTATAAACGGCCGCACCCCTAGATACACGATGGAATCAGAAATTAAATACAAGTGATAGAATAATTGTTTCACAGAATACAAAAATGGGAAGCTATAAACGTCGCACCATTAGATTACAACGATGAGTCAGAAATTAAATACAGTGATAAAAATAATTGTTTCACAGAATACAAAATGGGAAAGCTATAAACGTCGCACCACTAGATTACACGATGGAGTCAGAAATTAAATACAAGTGATAGAAATATTTGTTCACAGAATACAAAATGCACTGAATTGCAAACGAAGAATCTGAGTAGAAGTCAACAAGCTTTTGGACAAATTAGGAAAAGAAAAAAGTTTGAATTTTTAACTCGGGAATAGGATAAGGAAATAAAGTTTTCTTTAATTTATAGTATGATTATAATTTTAGGGTTGATGTTATTTAATTAATCCTTGAATGATCCACAAGACTTTAACCGTTACAGGTTACTTGTGGATTCTGATAATGAAGAATAAATCCCAATTTATTAGATATTCTTAGAATCTGTATTAGCCAAAAATTAATTTTTTAAGGGAATGTAGAAAAAACCTCACAGGTGCATCGTTGTGTGATTGGTTCACGTTCTATATGAAGAGGTGCGTCCAGAGATGATTTTCAACTATTTATATCATCCTAAAAACAAATTCCGATAAGCTACTTAATTGTATGTTCAGAAAACAAAATTTTTGAAGCCATTTCAGAAGGGAATAGGATTTTCTAATTCTTTAGATGCACATTTAGAATAAGCGCGCAGGATATTTCTTATTATATAATGCGTATAACTTAAATGATAAAAGATTACCAAAAGTGTTTTGAAGCATCTATAAGTCCTGAGACAATAAGGATTGTTAATTGCAGTTTAGAATCTATACTAAAGGAGGCGTTTATATCCTAAATGATCATATATATTTCAAATATCTTATCACAGATTCAGAACTCTGAATAATAATGAAAGAATCTTACATGTACCAACACAACGTCTACACCTGAGAAAGATCTTCTCTAGAGAACATTGTAAGGAAAATGCATTTTTGAAAAATTAAAATTCCTCACATCGCTGGGATGGCTAAGCTGCAAAAGCACCGGTCTTGAGTGTAGAGGATTCAATTCCCGGGCCTAGCAGTCGGTTGTTACTGTGGCGCTTGATCACTGGAAATAATACTTTTCGGCAAACGTGACGAAAATTTTCGGAGGAAAAGATTCAGTGTTTACAAAAAGATATAATAAAAAGTACATGAAAAGCGTATGAAAAGTAAACATCTTGACGCATTGGCCTCAAAAGGAAGGGGTAGGTAAGCGAAGAAAAGCTTTCAGAAAAGTTAGAAATCCTGACATAAATGAGATAACTCATTCAAGGAAGTGCGAGAGTAAGAGATCCGGGATCCAACGCCTGGTAACCGGTAACTACAACAACTGTATTTTATTCCAGTAAGGAACTAGGAAAACCCTGGTAAACTAAACATGGACTATCGCCACTATTTCTGCAGTCGGATTTCGAAATTCCGATATCAGATTTTTTTATCTACCAGTATAATTTTGTTGAGTTCTTCAGAGTTTTTGTTCAATGACAGTGTATTTTCACTCATCCTTATGTTTATACGGGAAAGCTAATTAAATTTCATATTTATATTCTCACTAAAGGATCCAAGTAGTTAGCGCGTCGGTACTGAGGATGCTCACTTCGAGTACCGATAAACGTCACCGAATGCTCTCGTGTTTACGTTAGCTATCTATATGTATTTAAGCTGCTAAGCCGACTTTTTGAGCAGTCCGTGAGAGAAAACTACTGCATCAATTTACTTCATTTTGGTCTTAAAACGAAAGATTGTAATCTGTAGATTTGTCAAATTTGGTTTTTGTAACTGCAATTTTTATTAATGAGCTATAATTTACAATTAAAATTTTATTTCTGCGCATACCTGAGCGGCATGTTTCAATCTGGCTTTAGAACTCACTGCTTTCTGCGCCATGCTCAGTGACGTGTTTCAATGCCGAGAGTTCTCTCTAGATCTCTCTAGATCTCTCTCTGCCATTTTTATTTTTATGATAATCTGTATGTTGGGAAATAGAAGATTAAACCTGATGGAAATTGTTTATTTCGCGCTGTTTAAATTAGCGATAATTTACAATTAAAAATTTGCTTTCTGCGCATACTCAGTGACATTTTTAAATCTGGCTTTAGATAGTAACTAAGCACAAGGTCCGCTTTAAAACATTAATTTGTTTCTGGAGCATTATTATGATTTTCAACTTTGGCAATAATGTGTTGAGTATAATTTGTGTATAGTAAATTTATTTTACTATCTAGCCGTCATGTTTTGACGGGTACCAACTAATGGGTACGTTAAATCTGTAGGCCAGAAAGTCCCTCCGGGAGGTTTTGTGGGTGTGGGAGGGGGTACGAGCCCTCCCTCCTTCAGATTTCGACCCTGGTAGTACAATCGAGAGCAATGTTGATCCATCTGCGTGGTGTTCCCATGGGGAAGTGACGAACAATTTCGCGGCTTAAAATAATCGAACAACCTCGGCACAAAGTGCCATCCGCATTCGAAAAAAAACATTATTCTCTCTAAAATCCTTAGTTTTTGTCTTTCGGCTTTTATTATTCTACGACTGACGAAAATAAAAGCTATTTTCCGACTCCGACGCAGTCGAGAAAGAAATGCAGTCTCGGTGAGCTAAAAGGACTTTAAAACACACTGTAAGCCCTTCCCCAGAAACGCCATACGATTGCGGATGCCTGTAAAAGGGACTGATAATCTGGAAACAGGAAACGCAGAACTAGTGCCTCTGCGACAGAATAAACGGGACGCTGTTCTGTACCTTCTTCAGTTGAGGGGTTTGACTAAATTCCCCCTCCCCCATCAGATTTTTGCTGCAGTTAAGGCAGCAGGTATTCGGAGGTATTTCGAGGGGGAACGAGGGGATTTTTTATATTTATTTATCTATTCCCCAGAGCGAGAGATAGGGAAAAGTGGCTGAGAGATGGGGAAAATGTTTAGGAGATTGTAACCGGAAAATTAAGTTTGCCCCGGGCGACAGACTGAAAGCATCGTCGGCTACCATTCAAGCAAAATACGTACAATCTACCACGTAGGGCCTGAGGTACTGACAACTGACTTTTTCGGCAAATGACTCAATCAAAGATTTAAAAGGTGCTTATATAAACTAAACATGGCGAACAGTTAAAAAGTTTTGGTAAGATTAGAGATCGGATAATGCGAGAATTCTAAAACAAAAAATTATTTACCTGACTGCATACAGAAACAATGAAGTTTGAAAGCAAATACATAATCTATATATATAACACAGTTCCGTAACTGACTGACTGTGAGATAACGCACAGTCCAAAACCGCTGGACCTAAAGGACTGAAATTTGCATGGCGATTCTTCTTATAGTGTAGGGGGTGCACTACGAAAGATTTTTCAAAAATTGTTCTTAGATTTTTAAAATTACATTTTAAGCTCTTTAGTCACTTTTTTAAGTTTGCATTTAAAATAACAATTTGAGGGTTATAAAATTATATCACGAGAAAGATCCTAAAAAATTCCTTTAAAATGAAATCGTTTTCGAATCTTTACCTCCCTTTTCTGATTTTTGGTGAATTGTTAAAGATTAATTTTTAGAATTTAATTTATTAAATGTTGATCATGTGTTTTCTTTTCTTTTTGTGATACTTTAAATTCATTTTGCGTCACGTACATAACAACGAAATAAAATGACAAAAGAAATATTAAAATACTGTAAAAGATAAAATTTAACCACTAGACTGATTGAGATGGGAGTTTTTAAAGAATTTAATTAAAATTAGTACGTTTTATGGATATTAAACATACAAATTAATTGCATATATTGACCGTTGTATTTAATTTGAATATTTTCTTCTACATTATTTTGTCCATAAAAATATCCGTTACGATTTTTTTTATAAATATGTATACACACACACACACACACACACATATATATATATTGATTGATTGATAGTGGCATTAGTTGCATACATTGGCCGTTGTATTTATTATAATTAGAAATATAATATATATATTCTGTATATATATATATATATATATATATTGGTATTAATTGCATACATTGACCTTTGTATTTAATTTGAATGTACTTCGTAAGGAAGCACGGGTATTCAGCTAGTATTTATATAGAGAGATAGGAGCAAGAAGAAAAATAAAACATGGTGAGAGTTCGTATTGCTCTTAAACTGGAAGATGGGTTTTTATATGATTGTTTTCAATATTTAGTTGCGTGAACAAAAGAATATGAGCGTTTCAACCAGAAACACAAAAGAGGTTTTAGGCAGTGTTTCCTACATTATCAAGCTGGGATTCCTTGTCTATTGTCCCAGTAACTTATGACCCTTCCCCCGCTACATTTGCATAAAAGGCAAGGGGTAATTTAATTTAATCGGGTAAAGGAAACATTCAAAATAAATAACCTCAGCGACCAATCAATAAACACTTTGCCCCCTCGGGTGGAAATCCGGACTCAAAGTTTTAACTCAACCTTTCCAAGAGAGAAACCTTTCAAAAAGGTAATTGTAATATTAATCCAAGAAATGTATTCTGGGTGCTCCATTAGTTTAGATAATGCTTTTTGGGGCCTATGAATTTCCGTCTTTTTATGTAATTATTTATAATTTTTAAAATGTCTTTTTTTTAATACATTATTAAGTAGTTTTAAGATATGTTTTCCATGTCTGAACTTACTCGCAATATTTTTATCTACAGACATATATTAACGTATTTTGGGATCTTTAAAGTCATAGGTCGAGTTCAAAATAAATTTATCAGAGAATTGAAAGATCCCTAAATGCAGGATTTATCCTAAATTCTTCTGTTATGATAGGCATTTTTATCTTCCGTGAGAACTTCTGAGGGCAAATTTACAAGTTTATCTAGAGATATAGTGTATATTTGTAATATATTCAGAGAGAAGAATCCGAAATCCTTACAATAATGTGTAACTGATGAATGAAAATAAGGAATTATTTTGTCCTAAGGTGTGACATGAACCAAACTGCCCGCTTTGTTGCAGCATCTATCATTCAGCTATGAACCAGCTGCAAATTGCTGCATCATCAACAACAACAGCTTCAGAAAAGATTACCCAATTAGATAGAGAGGAAATTTTGTAACCTAAATCAAAAGAAAAATTGAAAACAATGTTTTCCTATATTACCGGAGTTACAATAATTCCAAATACATGCTTATAAACGAACAGTAATAGAAAGCCAGTCATCCCGAGCTAGACATCTGTGGGAAAGTTGAGACCCAATAATTGTGAAAGAGTTTCTCGTATACCACATTTATGAGAGACTTCACATATGAGAATCCGGAAAGAATCGAGCTCGGGTGTAAACCCTAATGAAGTGTATTGATAGCTATCTCCTTCTGAAAAGACTAGCAAGTTTTATTACCTACCAAAGGCGTCCTAGAATGGGTCTTGCGTAGTATAAAACATATGAGTTCGTTGTTTCTTATGAATGAAAATTTAGGAACCTATGAAGGTATTGATAATGACTTTGTAAAAACTGAGAAAAGAGTCGAAGGATTCTTGACTTGCGCACCAACCCCTCGTGCCTTAGTAATAGTTACATGTTGAATCGGAGAATCGATTCCAGAAACTAAATGAAAATGGTACTGAATCGAATGCCATTTAAGTTCATGGGGGGAGGGTGGGAAATAAAAACAAAAATATTCTTCTTCCGCCAAGGAAATAATTCATGCCGGATAGTTTTACTTTTAACTGTGTTATGTGTCTAAATGGATTTCAAGATGAGTTACATAAAAATATCAATGATAGTATATATTTATTTAAGACTGTACTAAATTAGCTCTATGCTACGTTACAAATTAGATTTTTTTCGCAACCAATTACATTTAGGAAATTAAAGAAGGACCGATTCTACCAAAAGAAGGGGGAAAATATTAAGCGAATGTGAGAAGATTAAAACCGTTAAGCTCGTTCCGGGGAATTCAATCCTTCCGTCTCAAATTTAAAAAAAAATTTCAAGCATCTTCACCTCGTTCCAAGTTTCATAATTACTGTTAATTATTTACTTTTTCATGAGAATTTTCCCTCACTTCTAATGATAGGTTTTTATTAGGGATTAGAAGAAAATTTATTCGTGCAAGTGAGTTTATTTGATCGTATGTATGCATTCTCGTGGACATTTGTGTCTCTATGAAGTTGCGAACAACTCTCGATTACACGAGGTTTACGACTTAAAGAGAAACGAAATAAAGGAACGTTTATTTGACATAATGACCTTCTAGATCTTTATCGAAATGGGTGAAATATTTCCTTTTATATAACACCTATGTTTGTAATCTTGTTTTCTAAACGTGTAATGGGCGATCAGCTCTGTTGAGAAAAGGAAAAAGAAATATTTCTGATTTTTAGTAGCACTGAAACACTTTTTTTGTTTCGGGGAAAACCACGGGTTAAACAGATCGCAGGTTAAAATATTATAACTATTTTTTCTCCCTACATATAGGGTTTGCAGCAGCTGCTTTAATATTTAAATTACCACAAAACATAAAAATGAATTTTTTTTTTTTTTTTTTTAAGCCTGAAATTGAAAACTTGGTGTTAGTAACAGAATTAGAGTATACTTAGTTTTATCCATCTTTAATCGCAGGGAATTTCCTGATTTTCTTTCTCTTTAATGATAATTTACCGATAAGGTCCAAAAGTCCTACAGTTATATATTTCAGAAAAAAATTTTGAGGCTACTAAATTTATTTTATTTTTTGTGTGGCAACAAAGACGATGACGGGGTCCTTTCAAAACAACGGGAAAAGCCTCCGTCGAAGTTTTTCAATCTTTCTTTAAGATTTGAATGTACATGAAATCCTCTGAAATCGATCAGTTACCAAACACTTAAAAGGCTGCTGTGTGCTAATCCTATTGGATTTCCTCACCTCAGTGTTAACCTATGGAAAAAATGTGTCTACTATTTACAGCTACATAAATGCTGATAATCAAATAAAAATGGTATTTTCAGATAGCCTGAACTTTTCTGCCCCTTACAACATGACTAATTTCAGAAATTTTGTCCACCAAAGGATTTATCAGAGTATGAAACACACAATAAAAGATTTTTTCCCCGAATAATTTAAATTTAAAAATATTATTTGCATTTAAAAAAACGAAAAATGCTCTAAAGTGTAAAATTTCTTTCTCTATTACGGAGTACAAATTTTAAAAAAACATCTTCCAATCCAAGTCGACAATCCTTGGACAAATTTTCTCCATTGGTTAACATTGAGGCTAGCGAATCCGATAGGGTTAGTACACGACAGCCTTAAATTCATATGTTATATCCTACCCCCTCTTCAACAACAGGAGGTTAAAATACGGTACTACAAGGCTAGAGCCAGGCATCAATGATTCACGAGAGGAGTAATGATGTACCCATTTCTAGATGATTCGTTGAAAATTGAACTACAGAGGAATCTCGATCTATAGTTTTTCAAGGGACCGACTGAACTGAACTATAAATGCGGGAAACCGATAGATGCGGGAATATAACAAAGCAATATGATCGTCGGGACTGGGTGGAGCAAACGACACATACGGGAAAACGAAGTTTCGGGGAACGATCGATCGAGATTCCACTGTATATAACTATGCACTAATTTTTACATGTTTTTATTAACCCGCTTTCTTGTTTGTGTTGGTGTGTTTGTCTAGAACAAATTTTGCAATCAATTTTTAACTAACTTCCCGACTAGCTAGACTTTTGAAACTTTTAGAATAGTTCAGAACACGGTGACAATGCATTCTTTTGATACTTTTGGCCATCTTTAAGTAGTTTTGAATTCATTTTCAGTTAATTTTGTTTTGTAGACTGGTGCAGCCATCTATCGGCAGGTACGGGAATGAAAAGTTAAACGCAAGTTAACTTCCAATTCATTTTCTTTAAAGTTTATGGGATAATTCATCAAAAAAAATTTTTAAACTATTTAATAATACATAGAATTGTCAAGTTTATATGATTCAACAGAAAATTTAAAAACATGGTATATAAAAAGTTCTTTTTATCTTGTAATTATTCTTTCTCACGTTCACTATTGTAAGCGCTCAAAAGAATGGGTACAGATGCTTTCTTCCACCCTTTCTTAAACGGACACAGGACTTTCAAAGTGCTTTCCTAACCATATGTGTATGGGGCAAATTAATATGTGCTTGTTGCTAAATAAAAACAACTTCTATTTTTACCTGGATTTATAACGAGCGGTTTTCATGTGTAATACGAAATTTTAGTTTATAGATTATTAACTTATTTATATGTTTTATAATGCAGTTTCTCAATTTTGAGAAGTTCGTGCCCTTTATGTGCTTGAAATGTCCCATGACCATTTCTAATAATCGGGTTCATTTCAAACAGGTTTTTTTTTCGTTCACCGTACATAATATTAAATAAATATTTACAACTATGCATGTAATACGATCGTGATTTGTGTAAAATTTATTATATTATAGGACACTGTACGATGTTATAGGACACTGTACGATGGCTGTTGGCATTTTGAAAAGCAAAATGTACTACTCAAGTTTAGAAAGAAAAAAAAAAGTTCTTTGTAAACCCACGGAATATTTACAGTTATAGGACAGGAGTTTGAAAACTCCTGAGAAAATTTTATAAACTAAAAATCTTCCATTTAAAGTAAAAGAAATTAGCATGGAGCATTTTAAGTACAGAAAATTATGTTATTTTAAAATTTTGAATTTTTTTTAATAACTGAATATATTCCTAACATATTGACTTATACAGATTTTGATCATGTTTATTTGAGCCTATTAACAATAACATAACCAAGTTTCTATATAGTTTCTGAATAACTGAAAAAATAGTTTGTGTAGGTCATTGTCCCCTTACCCAGGGTTGATCGGAAATGACAGTTGTGTATATGGTATTATAATAGTCCCGGTAAGGTGAATCGACGAGGTTGTAATTCGTCGTGCCTCTATAGAACTAGACACAAAGCAGAGACTCCATCAGAAGGCTTTTTTAAACACATTTATTCGGACAACACATTTCAGTAAGCCGCTCGGCATAGCGCGTCCGACCTGCGAGAGATATTTCTCCTCGACTCCCACGTGACGGCGCGCATCTCCCCAAAGGAGGGGGAAAGAAGTGATGTCACGTGGTTCGCCTCTCGCAGATTGGAGCGGGAACACTACAGAGTATGCCCCCAGTGACGTAGTCACGATTACAGAAAATTGGTTATTAATACATAGGTACATAGTGAGAATTATACAAACAGTCTGGAGTACAATTGAAAATTCGTATGATGCCTAGAGGGAAATTGGCATGATGTACAAGAGAGATAAACAAGGTTACATATGCATTACATGAAATAAAAGGATAGGTAGATAATGTACAATTGATATTACAAAATTTTTTACACAATATATTCAGAAACAAGGTGTTGTGGAAAGCGAACTTTACGACCAGATCTGGTGGTGGTCTGTTCTACAGGAGTTTGAGCATTCATGGGCTCAGTTGGCTTTTGAGGTCCGTAAGGTTCAAGAGAATCTGAAAGTTGATATGCAGGTTTGATACGATCGATAGAGACTGTACTCTGCTTTCCGTTTAATTCCAAAACAAAAGTTTTGTCATTTCTGTCGACTACTAGATGTGGTTCCGTGTAAGAAGGTGATAAGGGAGGATTGATTTTATCTGATCTTAAAAATACATGTGAACAGGTTTTCAATGAGGGATTGACATAAATTTTGGGATTGCCGTGTACGGCAGTGGCAATAGGATTTAAGGTTCTCATTGTTTTAATTAACTCGGACACATAGGTAAGGGTAATGGGTTGTTTGCAAGTATCACTGGTAATGAGATCGGAAGGTAGTCTGAGATTGGTGCCATAAACAAGCTGGGCACAGGTGGCTTTGATGTCACTTTTGAGAGCAGTGCGCAATCCTAGTAAGACTATGGGAAGGATCTCAGTCCATTTAGTTTGGTTGTGCGCTTTAAGAGAGCTTTTGAGATGACGATGAAACCTTTCAATGATACCGTTTGACTGTGGATGGTAAGCAGATGCTCGGATTCTGTGGCATCCTAACATGTTAGTAAGTTCTTTGAAGAGAGTAGATTCAAAATTTCTACCCTGATCAGTAGTTACAGTAACAGGGGATCCAAATCTGGAGATCCAACCGTGAACTAATGCTCGAGCAGTTGTTTCCGCAGTCATATCAGGTGTAGGGATAACTTCGGGCCATCTCGTGAACCTATCGATGATGGTCATACAATATTGATTGCCATCTGAGGGTGGGAGCGGTCCAATAAAGTCTATATGTATGTGGGCGAAACGAGCATCAGGATCAGAGAAAGTGCCAATTGGTGATTTGGTATGTTGAAAGATTTTAGCTTTTTGACATTTAGTACAACTGCGAACCATAGATTTTATGTCTTTACGCATGCCAGGCCAAACGAATCGTTTAGAGATTAAATCTAATGAGGCTGATATACCTGGATGGGAGAAAAAATGCAAGGTTTGAAAAACAGATTGTCGCATACTTTTGGGAACAAAAGGTCGAGGGTGTGTCTGTGACATATCGCAGTATAAATATATATCTTCGAGGGGAAAATAGTGTTTTTCCAATCTTAAAGATGAGGTGTCAGATTCGATAAGCTGTTTCAGCTCGTCATCAACGGTCTGAGCAGTGGCGAACTCTTTAAAGTCAAGCACATTAGGAGAAATTGAGTTGATCTCAATGCGAGATAGTGCGTCGGCCACGCTGTTATCAGAACCTTTGGTGTACCGAACATCGGTAGAAAACTGCGAAATATAATCTAAATGGCGCAGCTGCCTAGGGCTACATTTATTAGGGTTTTGTTGGAAGGCAAATATAAGGGGTTTTTGGTCTGTATAAATAACAAAATTGCGACCTTCTAGCATATGCCTAAATTTTTTTATGCAAGAGTAAATAGCAAATAATTCACGATCGTAAGTTGACCAATTTCTCTGAGCCTTATTTAGTTTACAAGAATAGAACGCTATGGGTTCCCACTGATCTTCTGAGAGCTGCATTAAGGATCCACCAATCGCGACATTACTAGCATCAACCCATAAACTTATCTGGGCACCAGGTACAGGATGTCTTAATAGTGTAGCTTGAGCTATAGCTTCTTTTGAAGCAGTGAAGGAGAGGGTTGCTTCGTCGTTCCATTGTAATTGCTCAGTGTTGCTAGCACTGGAACGGGGATGTTTTTTCTTATTTTTCTGTCCTTCAAGGAATTTAACAAGAGGGGCTAAAATGTCGGCAGCTTTGGGAATGCATCGCCTATAAAAATTGAAAAGACCTAAATAACGCCGTAGTTGAGTTAAGGTAGTCGGTCGGGGAAATTCCAGGATGCATGAAACGCGATCAGGAAGGGGTTCAATTCCTTCAGCTGAAAGCTTGAATCCTAAGAATTCAATAGTGGTTTGCCCAAATTGACATTTATCAACATTAATGCATAGTCCATACTCTTTAAGTTTGGAAAACAACAACTGAAGATGTTGCATATGTTCTTTTTCATTATCTGAGGCAACAAGCAAATCATCAACAAATGCATAAACAAATCCTAAGTCACGAGTTACTTCATCTATAAAGCGTTGAAAGGTAAGACGCATTGCGAAGGCCAAACTGCATGCGCGTGCTTTCAAAAAGGCCAAAGGAAGTACAAATCGCAGTTTTATGTACATCATCAGGATTGATGGGAATTTGGTGGTATGCTTTTATCAGGTCAATGTGACTGAAGATTTGTTTACCATGTAATTCAGCAGTGAAATCTGCAATACAGGGAATAGGATACTTCTCTTTAATAGTTTGTGCATTTAGAGTACGATAATCACCAACAGGTCTCCAATCGACAGATCCTTTCTTCGGCACCATGTGCAAAGGCGAAGAGTAGTTACTTTTGGAGGGTCTCATGTGACCAAGCTGTAGCATCTGCTGAAATTCAGCTTTAGCGAGTTTTAGCCGATCTGGAGCTAGCCGTCTAGGCTTAGCCGCGACTGGAGGTCCCTTGGTGTTTATGTAATGCACAGTATTGTGCTTTACCGGTTGGTTAGGATCCGGTAATTTTGTAATTTCAGGAAATTGTAGCAATAGTTTACCATATACATTATTAACACAATTAGGTTTTACAGAGAAAATATTGCAAACACTTAATTTAGCAGGAGTGTTTAAATGAGTGATGGAATCGATAAGACGGCGATTCCGTAAATCAAGATTTAAATTAAAATAATGCAGGAAATCAGCTCCTAAAATAGCACATAAAACATCACAAATGTAAAAAGAAAAAGTAAACGATCGGCGTAAACCTAAACTAAGAGTAATACTCTTTCGACCATAAACATTAATTTTTGTGCCATTAGCGGCACGAAATGTTTGGAGAACTGGCCGTTATTTATCTTGTTTGGTAGCAGATATCAGACTGGCGTCAGATCCAGAGTCAACAAGAAAACACATACCCGTATTTCTGTCTCTCACGAAAAGGCGACGAGACGTAGCGGGAGAGAGGTACGTCGCTTCTACTCTTCCCGCGTCCGGTTTCCCGCAAATGAACAGGGCGGATTGCATTTGTTTGCTTTTTGTTGGAATTTTGCATGATACCAACAAATTGTTGAATCCTTACCGCGTGACTTACAGCGGTATCGAGGATGATTGTATTTTCTAGAAACACTTCTAGAATGTCGAAGTTCGACGACTTCTTTTCGCAACTCTTGAATTTCTTTCAACAGCATCTCTGTGGTCGCTGGCGTCTGAGCGGCGGCTGGTGTAGGCGTGGGAATCGAAACTGCGCTGATGTTCGACGGTGTTAAATCCAAGATGCGATCGGCAATCTCTGCCGCTTTATCGGGAGTGATGGGGTCGAGTGATGCGAAAATAGTCTGCACAGGGGTCGGCATTTGCTGGGTAAATAATTCCAAAAGAAGTGCATCGCTGATATTGTGGTTTTCTGCTCTTCTTTTCATTAAACGCAGCAATTCGGTGGGTTTCCTATCACCGAGGCTTTCACCGGCTAGTAGCTTACGCATTTCCAATGTTCGGCTTTCTCCGCATCTTTCTATGATTTTCGTTTTTAGGTCCTCGTATGGATGTGTAGTATCCGGCTTCATTATAACGTCTCGCACCATAGTAGCAGGTGCAGGAGGAAGGTGGGCGACAACATAGTTGAATTTTGTTTTTGATTCAGATATAGCTTTGGGAGTTGCTAACGCGAAAGTACTTTCCAGCATGTGGAACCATAAAGCGGGGTCCACCGATATATACGGAGGTATTACGACTGCAGAGGCTTCTGTTGTTGATCCAGGGGAGAGAGACATGGTTGCTGGCGAAAACGAAATCGGAAGTCCAATGACGCAGTTCGAAGGCGCAGGCTGTGTTCGATGGCCGGTCACCAATATAATAGTCCGGGTAACCAATATAATAGTCCGGGTAACCAATATAATAGTCCCGGTAAGGTGAATCGACGAGGTTGTAATTCGTCGTGCCTCTATAGAACTAGACACAAAGCAGAGACTCCATCAGAAGGCTTTTTTAAACACATTTATTCGGACAACACATTTCAGTAAGCCGCTCGGCATAGCGCGTCCGACCTGCGAGAGATATTTCTCCTCGACTCCCACGTGACGGCGCGCATCTCCCCAAAGGAGGGGGAAAGAAGTGATGTCACGTGGTTCGCCTCTCGCAGATTGGAGCGGGAACACTACAGTATCCTCTTTGATCAGTGGTTCTCAAACTGTGATACGCATATCCTTTAGGGATACGCGAGCTTTCGAGGGAGGCAGAAATAAAAAACAGATCGTGAGAGTACATTAGACTTTTTGTGATGGCCAAGGAGCGCATTAAAAAACAGTTTCAGAATCACTCTTATAGATGAAAGCTTCCTTGGGACATTTGATATATTTTCAGGAGGAAAAATTAATATATAATCCTTCAATGAAAAGAGTATTTTTTTCATATTATCGTCTCAAGTTGTAAATCAGCCTAGCCATTCCTCTTTGTCGTTAATTTTGTGCGTAGATCTACAGAAAAATTGCTGTAGCACTGTTTCTGCTCATGAAAATGTAAAATGTTGTTATAATTTAAAAGTAAATTAAGTTTCACTATCCTGTAAAGAATATAATTACTGTTTTAAGAGTCTGACGAATTTTTTTTAATCCAAAGGTTTCGAGATTATTTTCAGCAACTTTCCATTTTTCGTATCATAAATATTCCTCTCTTTCTATTTCGCCCTATGAATTTCATCTAAATGGGAATGAAGTATGCTTATTACAACAATGATACATAGATGGCGTTACCAGTAGGCATCCCTTGTAGTGTACTCTGGTGGCACGAAGTCTCATAATTTAGAGAAGTTTCTTACAACTTCACCCTGCAAGTGTCGTTCTGCTTTGCTTACGATCCATAGCCATTTAAAAAACACATAACATACTCTACCCAGGATCCAAATGGATTTTATCTGAAGCAGTATCATTTAAAACAGATTTCATGATCCAAAAATCTGGTATTAGTGAGAAACTGATCACTGCGTGTACACGATTTTGTCATGGGTAGTTTTCGTATTCGCAGATCCGAATTTAGATGGAAATAAATTAATGCGCAAAATATGAATTTCAAATAAAGTATCTAGCTTCAAAACTGTACGTAAGGTACTAAGTTTTAACTTTCGAGACACCTACAAAATAAAAACCTGCAAAATATATACTGCGGATTATTTGCCATTTGAAAGTTTAAAATAAGAGTTTCCCCAGATATCTCGAAAAATTTTAACAATTGTTAAAATCTTCTTTATATTTTCCGGAACAGACCTTTGCTCATACATTAATTTAGCGGAATCATAGGACTTTCAGTTTCTGAAATATCAAATTGTGATACAATTTACGGTATGGATTCGTTGGGTTGAGATACATTAATACATTCGTCTTATTATAAATAGAGAGTTTTTAATCACTATAGATCCCAAAGGAAGAGTAGTATTTTGTTACATTCGAACATATTTGATTGAATTTAATTTAATGAGCAAAATAACAATCATAATTTAATGTTTCAATTATCATTAAAAGATGGCAGCACTGCATAGTATTTTCTAGAAACAATGAATTTTGTCCAATGAGATTAGCCTTTTGATATCGAACATGAAAAAAACTAGAAAAGTTTTAGCCAATAACAACTAAGTTTATAACTTGGAAAAGAAACCAAAATTGTTTTCTGAAAATAGCGCTTTTAGACGAATACTTAAAATCGACAGTCGCTGATCGTTCAAAACTGATCAGTCTAACGGCGACATCAAGTACTTATGACAGACAACTATGAAATTTCTTACAGTATGAGGAGAAAATCTTGAAATATATTTATTGTACGAGAATATATTTAAGACGCGATTTCATCACTTTTCAGATTGCTCATTTTTCAATGAAAAGTGGGAAAATTCGTCGCTTGCAAAATATTTACTAGTATTTAATAAAAAAAAAATATTTCACTAGAAAATAAATTTCTTCCTTCTGGGCTCGTTATGCAGGGGAAATATTGCAAACGGGACAAATTTCGGAAGAGAGTATTCATGGAAATAAATGGTTAAGAGGGGGAAATGTATTCATTCGATTCTACTTCCGTTTGTCAGTAGTGAGCTCTCATACGGTTGAGCAAATCGAACGGGATAGTTGATTATTTATCGCCTAATCCTTTGAATGTTGGTTATGACCAGTGTGGAGCCATTCTTTATTTTACGATTAAACCCCAAAATAAATAAAAGAATTGAAACTAGAAAAAAAATTAAACAAAACAGACAAATTACCCTAGATATTTTCTAAAATAAACCTAATCAATTCTCAAATAGAAAAACCAAAGGTATAAATCTTTAAAAATGAATGAAATTAATTTAAACGGCGATGTAAAAGCGCGTTTCAGTCAATTGGTTGAAGTTGTTGTTTTTTAAATAATAAATAAAAGTGCAATACATTTTAATTTTTTTCATGTAGATGTTTGGCAGGCTGCCTACATTTGCTGCCTCAAGTCTTTTATCCTGTGCACACGTATCCTGAGTATTTTAAAATTCGTAAAATTCCTTTCCACTTACAATTGAGCTTATGGCTTTTCCTCTGACCAGTACCTTTGACCAATTTTCCTCTCCAGTACATCTTTTCTCTGTGGCAGATCAGCAATAGTTTTGTAAACAGTACATTCATTAAAAATTTTCATGAGGGATTTCTTAGTCCGTCTAAAGTTTACATCCGTATGTTATATAATAAGCACAACTAAACGTCTGTCATTATTAACTTTTGATGTACTGATTCTTTAAATAAATATTCTGAAACCAGTATATCGTACTGTCATACGATTTTTCAAAGCTTCCATTCTACTATAAAACTCCTTCAACGCGATACTGTTATTCAAAAATGTTATTGAAATGATTCAATATAATATGTAAATAGAGAGACAGATGGTGCAACAATAGTCATATCAGGCAAAGTTCTTGCGTTGAGCTACATTCTGTCCTTCTTCCAGTGATTTTTTTAAAATGCTGTGGAGAGTGAGTAACGGGGTTCCCCCTATATATATATATATATATATATATATATATATATATATATATATATATATTGAAGTCTGCTGAACAGGTAAAAAACTTGGAGATTTACTCTTCAATTTGACGTATACTTCACTTCTCCACAATGCTTTGTTCCGAAGCTATAACCATTTAAAATACCCCTATTGATTTTCGAACACACTATATATATATATATATATATATATATATATATAGGCTGTTCACACATTTTTTAGACGATGTATATTGTATTCACAAAACTAAATTACATAAAATTCTTGTGTTTTAAATGTTCTATTTGACATCCCCTATTCTGAACTATCTTTCGACACCGCAATTTCCAGGATATTAATGCCTTTTGAAGTGCCAGAAAAGGTATTCTATCCCATTCCTCCTGAACAGCTTTCCAGAGTCCTGTAAGGATTTTGGGACGACGTTTGGATAATGCAGATTTTAAAAGTCCGAAAGCACAAAAATCCATAGGTGATACATCGGGAGATTTAGTAGGGATATCAGTAAAGGGTATGGCCTTGATACCAGTTTTTGTTCCATTTCTTTTAGGAAATTTACAGTGGATTTTGATGTGTGACTGCTAGCTTTGTCCTGATGGAGTCTCACAAATTGATGGCACTGTGGGTAAAGCGATGGTATTTCATTCAGAAAAATTGGCCCTAAAATATGTTCCTGATAGTTTTTGGAGTTAATTTTGACATTTTTTTTCCACTCTCTTTATTTTTAACTTGCCATTATAAGAAAAACCAGCAACAATCATGAATCCCTTAGAAAAACTTTCTTTCGATTCTTTGAACCATGTACTTAAATTTTTTTCTCCCCTTTTATGATAATAAATGGCTCTTTTTTTTGTTGCAATCATTTAAATACACCCATGATTCATCTATTGTGACAATTGTTTTCCATTTTTCTTTGGATAAGTGTTTCTCATATAGAATTCTGCAGCGTGTCCTGTGTTCATTGATATGATTTGGAAGAAGACGATGCACATTGCGTTTTTTCGCTTTCTTAAGATTTAAATCAACGTTTATCATTTTGTTTACAGTGGACACCGAGCATTTTAATGATTTTGCAACTGTCCTTTGACTAGGGGGATTTTCTTTTAACATTAAACAACGTACCTTTGCAATAGTCGAAGATGTCCGTTGTTTCCTTGGATACTTGTTTGGAATTTTTGTCCCACTTGAGGCTCCAATTTGACGTTTTTTTCCTTTCTTGTTGACGATATTACCTATCGACAATTTAGATATCACAAAACCATGACTCTCACATCGTTTTTGGATAACGGAGTATGCAAATTTCTATTCGGAAAGAGCATAAATGTAGCCTTCGAACCACTTCTTTGTTAAAAACGCCATTTTGAATAAAAACAAAACTTTCAAGCCGCAGAAGATAATTTTGACTTTTAAAAACATAGTACAATTTCAATTATTTCTTTTGCAGCAAACAATTTTTTATTACCGCTTACCAAAATCGTCTAAAAAATGTGCGAACAGCCTCTGTATATATATATATATATATATATATTGTCATGTCGGCAGCCCCTTTTTCACAAGCGGTGGACTTCATTGTCTTCCCCCCACATGTGCTCTTCTAAGAACTTTAAGGAACGATAAAGGAAAGACATAATAATGACATTTTTCCGTTCCAGAAAGTCCCATCTGTTGCAGGTTAACCATGACCCGATGGCGACTGCCAAGTAATTTGGAAACAGAGGAGTGATGAATGGCCGATGAAAGATAGGACCCCGCGCCTGGACAATAGGCATTCCTGAGTGTCGCCTAAGTGAAGGATGACAGCCCGAGTAAGGCACGAGCGGAAGTGACGCAAAGGACCCGGAAATGAGGGATATAAATCGTCTCTGGAAGATTCGAGGCATTTCGAGAAAGAATCGGAGGAGGTGTTAAAAAGGGCGATTGCTTTTGTCTCGGGGGACTCTTACTACGCCGACGATGCGGTGTGCGGTCGTGTTGTAAAGGCTGAGGCCTGTTTTTCAGAGAGATGCACGGGATTGCTCTTGCTTGACACAGAGACCGTGGTGTAATCTGATTTTGGCTTTGGTTAGCCATTGAATTCATGTACAATATACTTTATTTTAATTACTATTCGAGGTTTTAATAAAGCCTTTTGTATATATATATAGTAAGCAAGTCTCAGTTTCATGTTTCTGAATTATTTTCATCAAGTTTTGGTAGCTTTGGGTCACGATTCCATAATATATATATATATATATATATATATATATATATATATATAACATATATATATATATATATATATATATATATATATATATATATATATATATATATATATATATATATATATATATATATATATATATATATATATATATATATATATATATATGCAATGTGTCCGAAAATTAATAGTGGGATTTTAAATGGTTATAGCTTCGGAACAAAGCATTGTGGAGAAGTGAAGTATACGTCAAATTGAAGAGAAAATCTCCAAGTTTTTTATCTGTTCAGCAGACTTCAATATGTCTTCCCTTAGTTAGTTGCTCTACAGATGTCAAGACGATATTCAGTCTCTTCTTATACACGGCAGAGAACATCCGGCGTAATAGACGAAACAGCTTCACTGATCCTTTCTTTTAAATCATCCAGATTTCGAACTTCAATAGAATACATTTGTGTTTTTACATAACCCCAATAATAGAAATCCATGGGGATTATATATATATATATATATATATATATATATATATATATATATATATACTAGCTGAAAACCCGCACTTCGCTACGGAGTACATTCAAATTAAATACAACGGTCAATGTATGCAATTAATGCCAAACAAAAAAAAAATAAATAAATAAATAAATATATATATATATATATATATATATATATATATATATATATATATATATATATATATATATATATATATATAATAAATGCCACTATCAATGTAGGCAATTGATGTACAGTCCAACCCGCTTAATGGAATATCGGTTAAAATAATATCCCGTTTAATGTAATAAATTTTCAATGTACCAAACCGTAGTAATTTGTTTCTTTGTTAAATTTCCCGGTTAATGGAATATCATGTTTTGAAGCTATCCCGCTTAAAGGAATAATTTTTAACCATGATGATATCGTTCCTTTTCTATTTCCCACACTTCTTTTCGGAATTTTTTTCTGTAAAGTGCAATAATAAATGTGCAGTAACTGAATGTCTTTCAACTCAATTTTGTCACATCGCAAAAAGTGTGCAATCGCGGGAAATGACGTTTTCGTGGATTTGAAGGGCAATTCACTGTTGTTTTTCTTTTGCTACCACCCCCCTCCCCGTATTGCTCGGCCGCTCAGCCTACGTTTCCCTATTCAGAGAAAGAACAATGAGATTCACCCCCAGATGAGAGTTAGAGTGTGTGTGTGTGTGTGTGAAGGAAATGTGAAACATCAACAGGTCCTTATCTTGAAGGGGACGGGGAATACCAGCTGTAACGAATCCCTTCGGAGAAGCGCAACATTAACTTGTGGGTCTCTAACCTTGAAAATTTAAATGTACATTTCCTACGGCGATTAGTTCGACAGTTCGTTTTCGTGAAATCAGTCATCTCTCTTGTGAATACAATGTCTTCGAGACGAAAAGATCTTAGTTTAAAAGAAAAAGTAAAAATTATTGAGTTTGCAAAAGTAAATAAGTGTACGCAATTAGAACTCTCAAAAAAGTTTGAGATATCCCAAGCTCAAGATTCAAAATTGTTAAAAAATAAAGAAAAACTCTTGAACGACTGGAAATGCAACAAAAATCTTAATCAATACTGAAAACGTACTAGAAAAGAATCTGAAGTTGAACATGCTCTTCTTCAGTGGTTTCCTGAAAAACGAGCCTGTAATGTTCCTAATAGCGGATTATTATTTCATCAGAAAGATGAAGATTTAGCACAACCGTTAAATATAACTGATTTTAAAGATACAAATTGTTGGTTGTGCAGATGGAAAGGAAGAAACCAAATTTCTTTCAAAAAAAATTCACGGTGAAGCAAGTGATGCTGATGAAGCCGCTGCCAGTTCTTGGAAAAACGCAGTATTACCTGCTTTATTACAAGACTGCAGTCCTTCTTGTATATATAACTGTGACGAAACAACACATTATTATAGAGCAATGCATGATGGGACTTTGTGTTTAAAAGGCGAAAAAGTTGTTGGAGGAAAAGTCCCGAAAGACAGACTGACAGTTTTATGCTGTAGTAATGCTGACGGCAATCATAAAATGCCTCTTTTTGAAATCGGGAAATCGAAAACGCCAAGTTGTTTTAGAGGTGTAAAATATCTTTCAGTTAAATACGAAGCGAATTCAAAGGCTTGGATGACTGCTCATTTCTTCCAAAACTGGTTAGTCTCATTTGACAATGAGATGAATAAGATGAAAAGAAAAGCTATCCTTTTTATCGATAATTGTCAAGCCCATAAAGTCGACGTAAGACTAGAAAATGTATCACTTTATTTTTTGCCTCCGAATGGTACAGCTATTTTACAGCCAATGGACCAGGGAATTATATCACTTTTTATGAGGAATTATAGAAAAGAAGTCGTTAAAAAGATCATCGCCTGAATGGATGATACTAGTGGATTTTCTATCAATAGTTCAACTATTAAAACAATTAGAAATATTTCAATTCTTACAGCTGTTCATATGATGAACAAATCATGGAATAATATTTCCTCTGAAGCAATAAAAAAAATTTCGTAAAATGTAAATTTTCAACAGAAGTAACAAATGATGAATTAAACGATGAATCAATAACAAATGCAAATGATTTACCACCACAAGGAATGACAGAAGAAAAGGTTTCCAATTTTGTAAACTTCGACAATGATTTGGTAGAATGTAATGAAACTTCAGACTCTCAAATTGATCAAAGCAAAGTCAATGAAGATGAATTTCATGAAGAATATACCGATAAAAAGGTGCCGTCACATGTTGAAGTTAATAACGCTTGTGATATTATAAAACGTTTCTTGGAAACGAAGCCAAATACAGACTTTCATTTATTTTATAAACTAGAAAAGCAAATAACAGATTTGCTGCATTCACAGAATAGCAAACAGTCTATAATATCCGACTTCTTTAGCAACAAATAAGTAAGTAGAATTGTAGCTATTTTCCCAAAATTAAGAGAAATATGTATACTCTACAATAAAATTAGCTCATTTTTCATGAAATTTCTAAATTTTAACGTCTTTAAAGTGTTTCTTTTAATTAATAAATTTTTTGTTAATTATAATAGTTTAAATATGTCTATGGTTTAGGTAATTTTCAATTCTTTCTTGGTTTAACTGTAACTTGAAACATTGTGGAAGTGTCAATGTGATCCCGGATAATGGAATATCCCGCTTATTAGAATAATTTTTCGTGGCAAATTGGCTATTCCATTAAGCGGGCTCGTATGTATATATATATATATATATATATATATAAATCGTAATGGATATTTTTATAGACAAAATAATATAGAAGAAAATATTCAAATTAAATCTAATAGGACATACTAAAGAATATAGTGCAGTTAATATAGTACAATTTGAGGAACATATCTTTTACTGTATTTTAATATTTTCTTTGATAATGTCCAATCGTCTGCCGCATTAGCAAGAAAAAAATTTTTTTTGTTTATTTCGCACGTGACAGTAAATTTATTTAAAGTGCCAGAAAAAGAAATCACGTCATCAGTATTTAACAAATTAAATTCTAAAAATTAATCTTTAAAAATTCACCAAAAATCAGAAAATGGAGGTAAAGATTCGAAAACGATTTCATTTTAAAGGAACTTTTAGGATCTTTCTCGTGATATAAATTTTATAACCCTCAAATTACTATTTTAAATGCAAACTTAAAAAAAGTTACTAAAACAGCTTAAAAATTTAATTTTAAAAAATCTAAGCAGAATTTTCCCTTTCTTAGTGCATCCCTACACTATAAGAAGAGTCGCCATGAAAAATTTCAGCCCTTTAGGTCCAGCGGTTTGGTATATACGTTGTATGTCAGTCAGTCAATCAGTCAGTCAGTTACGGAACTGTTTTATATATATATATATATATATATATATATATATATATATATATATATATATATATATATATATATATATATATATATATATATATATATATATACATATATATATATATGTATATATAAATTATGATGTTAAACACAAGCCCATTTATTTGTATGTGGAGGAATGTTAGACGCACTGAATTATAAAAATCTTGCAAACTTGTACTACAAGCGAATTGGTGAGACATGAGCAAAAATTTCTTTTGAAAATAGAGCACGGAATATCTTCTTGGAAATCAAGTTTTCCCTCGCGTCTTATCCTGCCTAGAAAACTTGATTCTGTACCGGCCGCATTTCTGATAAGTCCGACTGGGTAGCAACAGGATGTAATGTAACCGACACCTAAGTTTACGACTTGTATCTCCACTTCTCACCGAGTCTACAGCTTAAACCTAGGCGACATTGACCTAATGTAACACAAATAAAACCCCGTTTTAATTTGCGCCCAAGATTTTAAATCGAGTTCTCTTGCGCAACAGCGGATACGGGTGGAAAAAAGGAAATGAATTTATGCTGCTTCCGGACCTTTAATAAATGCCATTCATTGCGCGGAGGACAGGAAACCATGACGTTCCGAAATGCTTAGCGCGATTTATTTGGTATTTTTCCTCGGGATTTTGCTCTCCGTAAATGGATATAAACAGCCTCACATCGTTTTCATCGTTGCTGATGATTTAGGTAAGCTACTGAATCTTCAATTTACGAGGTTCTTCATATGCACAGTTTTAAATTACTTATCAGACTGTGGAAAAATGTGTTGTTAAAATGATTGAATTATTTGGTATTTTTCCTTGGGTTTTTGCTCACTGTAAACGGATATAAACAGCATTACATCGTTTTCATCGTTGCTGATGATTTAGGTAAGCTCCAGTGTCTTCATTTCTACGACGTTCTTCCATTCAAAATTTTAAATTATTTATCAAAGTATCAAAAAATATTTTAATATATATATATATATGATGCTTCATAATTGAATAAAGGTGATTTCCTGGATATCATCGGAAATGTGTATTCCTCTTCTATGGCTCCATGTGTTTACTCTCCTAAATTTCGTAAGTGTTTTCCTGAATGAACACTCCGCCCGACTGCATCACTCCTCGTACCCTTGTGCTAAATTTTCCAAATGTGATTATTATCACACACATATATATATATATATATATATATATATATATATATATATATATATATATATATATATAAACATATAAACACATTTACTTATTTTTCTACAGACCAAATTTGAAAGTGGTATATTCTACTTACATTTAATGTAATGTTAGCAAAAAAAAATTGTCAGATTTAAAATTTAGGGATGTATTAGTTTATGATTATAGCTCTGAGAATTTTTAGCACTGATGGAGTTTGAATTCCATCGAGCTTGACGGTATCCCAGCTATTGACAAATCTGGGGACCTTCGAGAATTAATGTTTATACAAGTAAAAAAAAATTGTTTAATACTAAGGAACCAAAATAGGTCAGTTTCTTAATTCAGAGCTGCATTAATCTGTGATTGTAATAAATCTGAGAATTTTTAGCACAGGGGAAAAGAGGATCACATGCAGCTTAACGAGAGTCCTAGCCATTGACACATTTGGGGCTTCTTTAACGATTGTTGAAACTTAACAAAAAAATGTATATATAAATAAAAATGTTTTTTAATAGTTGAAAAACGGAGGTACAAAATAAATTTGATGTTTACCTTTGAAAAAGTAGACATCTCATAATGTATTTTCTTACATTAGAATTAATACAAAATAACTATGTTTATGAATTATTTTTAAATTGCCCTTGAATATTTTGTTTTAATTTCTCAGAAGTCAACTTCCCGTTTATAATAAAAATTGAAGTGAAGCTCATTCAATCTCCCCTGAGACATTAGGGAACGATGTTGAAGTTTATAGATTTGCTTTAAGACCTTATAACCTCATTCCGCTGACACAGTGGAAGCACAGTGCTTAAAAATATACTAAAGAGTACAATCAAATTTGAAAAAAATTCACTTAAATATGATTTTAAAATACTTCGAAGCAAATTTAATATAACAGGTTTAATGTGTCTAAACTTTTTTGTAAATTCAAGGTGATCAATATTTTTTTGAAAAAAAAACCTCTTTGCAAATTAGGTTAAACTGATAAATTAGCTCTGCAATTTTTGGTCAAATTAATTAATGTCATCTTCGTTCTGAAGTTCAAATGTCCAAACAGTAGAAAATAATTCGCATACTTTGTATAAAGATTCATAAAGTCTATTCAGCCCGATAGAAGGAATAAATAAACTTATCAATATATATACGTGTGTGTATTCCTTGATGCCAAACTTCAGGACTTCTCAAATTCCAGGGTCTAAGTTAAATGTCTCACTTAATCCCTTGACACCCCCCGGTTGTTTCTTTGGCGGGGGGGGGGGATTCACTGGGGGAATCTTAATGTATGTGTTTGGGTAAGAACGGAAGGAAAAGAGTGTGCTATTCCTGTGGGTGATTACACCGTAGTTAATTTAAATTTTATAGGAAAAAAATTTCAATTTTTAAAAAATCTTTATTTAATCTGTATTAAAATTAGTTCTATAATGCTTTTTCTATGCAAAATTATTTCTCATTCTCCCCAAGTCTATGAATCTTTCGTGAAAATAAAAAAGCAAAATAGACCTTAGATAAGACAAGACATTATGCCAATGATGCATAATGCAATGATGCATATGCCAATGATGAATATTAACAATTACCTTTATTTAGTTTCTTTTTCAAATGAGTTTGTTGTATTCCTATATAATATGCTGAAGTTAGAGATTAATCCGAAAGAAAATTAAATATCTCCTATGTTTTGAAAACGAAAAAAATTTCACGTTCTCTTAAAAACACTACAATTTCCTTAAAGACTAATATCTATTTAAAAAATATATTTTAAGAATTAATTTGAGTAATGCTATTATTCATTTCTTATAATGAAAATGCTATCCGTTTTTTATTGAGAATAAATACTAAACTTTATGATAAAGAAAAAAAAACAGAAATTTCACATAGAAGTTACTTTAAATTAGCAAGTTTCTGCAAAAAAAGGTATCCATTTCCTGGTAATTAAAACTTCAGACTCTGTTGAATTGATAAAGTTTTCAGTTTCTAAGTAACTTTTACAAAATTTAAATTTTAATTGCAATCGAAAACACCTGTTAAAATTAGTTGAGTTTGTTTTCGTGTTGGTAGTCTGTATGACAGTTATTGTATAGGTATTGATTATATAACTGTTTGCCTTCAAGTTAACAGATATGTCTCCTTAAAATGTTCATAAGTGTTTCACTATCGATCTCTAATCTAAGAACTATTATCAGCAATTTTTGATAGAGATTTATGATATTTGTTAAAGGAAAAAAATATGTTTATCTCATATAAAATTTCTTTACTTTTGTTATATAAAATTAGGTTGGAATGATGTAAGCTGGCAAAATCCCAACATATATACACCTAACCTGGAACAGTTGGCTAGAGAAGGCGTTATTCTTAATCAGAGTTACGTTCAAGCAGTATGCACTCCGTAAGTACATATATACTCTAAAAAATTCCTTTTCACTAAAATCATAATTTGAATGCATTTGTATGAGAAAAGATTAATCGGGAATCGGGGATATAAATGAGGCCCAAAATATGTTGACCTTGGGTTGTCCGAATCATTTCTCCTCAGAGAGTGTGTGCTTATATATATATCACTTGTGGCATGCTCATTTGTGTTATTGCCGATGGTAACCGTTTTTAAATGTCTTTTTGAACCGTTTTTAAAAAAGGTTTAGACCAGGGGCTAGTGGCAGTCATGCCTAGCAACTCTTATGAATCGTAAATAGCTTAACGGTTACTATATATATATTTCTCTCTAAATATGAAATACTTCGTCAAAATCGTCACTTTTAGTTGATTTAAGAAAATAAACAGGAAAATGAAAATGGCTGAAGAAAAAAATACCGGCAAAATGTAAGGAAGCCTTCAAGGAACGTAATTAGCAAACTTCCAGTTGGTTAGTTGACTGCTCAGTTGGGTAGTTGACTGCTTGATCTTTAGGATGTACATTGTAAGCTTAATTTTATTAGACATATTTCTTAAGCCCCTTTTTATTCTTTAGTATTAAATCCTAAAAAGTTGCACTGATATGAGAATGTTTGAAATTGCAGTGACTAAGCAAAAGGCCTTTTATTTCGTTACAACGGCTTGAAAGGAAGCTCGAGAAATTAAGTCTGCTGTATTATAACCCTATTGGATTCGCTCACCTCAATGTTAACCTATGGAGAAAATTTGTCTACTCTTTACTGCTAAATAAATGCTTATAATCAAATAATAATGGCATTTTCAGATACCCAGAACTTTTCTGCACCTTGCAACAGGATTCATTTTATAAATTTCGTCCACCAAAGGAATTGATTAGCGTTTAAAACACACTAGTCCAAATTTTCCTCCGAATAATTTAAATTTTATAATATTATTTGCATTTTTTAAAACGAAAAATGCCCTAAGGTGTAAAATGTTTTTCTCTATTACGAAGTACAATTTAAAAAAATCTTTACATCCAAGTCGGCAATCGTTGGACAAATTTCCTCCATAGGTTAACACTGAGGTGAGCGAATTCAATAGAGTTAGTACACAGCAGCCTTAATACAAACGATTAAAACCAAACCTTAAACCCACTCGAAATTTACGAAGATTTTATATCAATTTGTTTGAATCTTTCATTTAACTCAGTTAGGTGCATTTTTTATACCTCTTTTTAAATAAGCTCAATAAAGGTTAACAAATATTAGGGTAGGTGTCCCAAATATCACCTACTCTAACTTTTTTTCGATATTTCATCTACTTTTTAGTTTCTGATTAGGTTGGAAACTCAAAGAACATCCCTAAGAACTATTTCCTTTAGTATCCTGACATCAACCAGCTCCAAAACCAGTGCCAGTTTAAGTTATGTAGCTAAATTGAAAAAATTTAAATTTCCAGTGAACTCTAGAGCGGTTCCTAATATCGCCTACCTCTCTTCCTCTTACCGCCTACCAGGCGAAATTAGGAGCACCTGTTAAAAGGTGTTGCTAGCAAAGTCTCTGTTTAATGCACTTTCAAATGGTATAAGCAAAATTAAAATTTGGATGCACCTACCTGGTCATTCACTGGATTCTGATTCTTTGGAGCCAAAGTTTACGAAGACAACAGCCAAAACAACTTCAGACGCCATATAGTTTCTGTTGTCAGTCATAAGAGCGTTGTCGTCATCTCCGCTGTTAGTACAAACACAGAACTAAGAAATTACTGCATTTTCTCATACATAGCGCGAATCTTACTTTCGAAACACGAGTATACGATATTAGGCCCAGGGGCCTAAATTTAATTTGCTTTAGATGCATTTGTTTATACTTCTTGATGAATACTTATTAGCTCTGTGAATTAATAATTATTAAAGTATTTGCTATTTTTAGGTCTCGGGTTGCTTTTATGACGGGATATTATCCGTACAAAGTTGGTCGACAGGTAAGCGAGATATTTCCTTTTAATCAGTTTTGTATGGAATTGTGCCAAGTTTTAAAAAATAATTGTAGATTCATGTTATAAACAGACTAAAACCAGCTAAAGCAATAGAAGTTAAAAAACACTATTTGTAAGTTTAGTTTAGACTAAGAAATGAAATGCGATTACCATAGCTACTGTGATTTAGCAGTTTCGTATTGAAACTATACCGTTAGGATTAGCCCATTTTTAAAAAAAAAAAAAAATTTAAAATGTTTGTCATTAGTCTGGCGAGAAATCTTGTATCCATACAGGGGAAACATTTACAATTTAAAATATGATGACATGTTTTAATTTAAATTTTTCTTATGAAACTTCATATAACACAAAAATTTTATTTTTTTTTTCCTTTAAGGGGATGAGGGACTTTCAACCTTGAATTCTTAAATTTATATATAAAATGAGAATAATTTGTATTCTCTTCTACTACATTAAAGATCCTTAGAATTCAAAATAAAGAATTTTTGGAAGAATAAGGACTGTTTTTTAAGAATTTCATCAAAAATACTAGCATTTTTCAAAATTCTCTATGTACATTCCAAATCATTTGAAAACCTTAAATTTTTTTAAACACGTTTACCATATATATATATATATATAAATATAACTGTACATTGATTTTTTTGGGGTATGAATCTAAAGCCATAAATAATCATTTTTTATAATTTGCCGCTATTTTTTTATATTTTTGCTTTATTTCATGGTCTATAAATTTGAAAACTATTTTTGATTTCGAAGAATAATGCCCAGTTTTGAGGAAAACACTTGAACAAAAAATAATGCGCCTAGAGCATTTTGAAAAATTCTAGGAAAATGTGAAAACAATTTTGAAAAACAGATCTTATTCTTCCACAAAATATTTATTTGTGAATTCTAAGTGTCTTCCATATCGTAGAGAAAAATATTAATTATTCTCATTTTGTATATAGACTAAAATATTGAAAAGTTAATAAAGCGAGGTTGAAGATCCCTTGTCCCTTTAAATCATTTGAATGATATTCAAAAATTATCAGGAAAAGGTACTATGCAAGTTCTACCTTAAGCATATATACCTCTTACTCAACATTTTACATTTATATATGCAACATGAAAACACATCTTCCTAAATTTCTTTTAAAGAATATTTTTTTTTAATAAAGCACAACCCATTTTCCAAATTGAAACCTAAAAATAATGTAAGTTATAATTTATATTGGCCCTGCAAATCATTAAGCAGGCATGTGAAATATCTGAACTCAATAACATCCTCATGTATCTGATCGGAACCGAAGACCTTCTTAAATTTGTATATAATAAATAAGTCCTGTTTCCAAATTCTTTCTTTTAATAAAACGCAGATCTAGAAAGTGTGTGATCTAGCAATTAATTAATCCCCGGAGAACCACGACGTGGACACGTGAACTCCACGAGACTAAATTCGTCCAATTAAATAATAAGTAATTTCGGCCCTCTGGTGGCAAGATAAGTAAACAGTCGTTTGATAATTTCCTGAACAGAAGACTTCTGTATCTTCTCACCTAACTCTCTTGCTGTCAGATCTGATGTCCGCGGACGCCAGAAGTCCGGTGGTCACGACGTCTCTTCTAACTTTGACATGTAAACACTGCTGTTTTCTCGTCCCGTCCAGGCGAACGCCGGACAAGTCCTGTTGCATGGACGCCGCAAGTCCAGTGGCCATTGCACCCTTCGTAATGCTTACTAATAAATAAAATACGTCTATGGAACTTCGCGCCAACTGCATCTCCAATAAATTGTACCCAGCTATTCATTCCCCCATAGTGTGTATTATCACACATATATATATATATATATATATATATATATATATATATATATATATATATATATATATATATATATATATATATATATATATATATATATATATATATATATATATATTCCATTTATTAACTGATAGTAGAGACTACTCTCTTTATAAGGAGAGAGATTTCTTTTAACAATCTTTACTACGTATTTGTCTCTTCTAGACTGCATTCCCTATTCCTTAGGTGCACTCCTTTGTAGTAGGATTAAGACACGCTATCGTTAGTCTTTAACAAAGGCATGTCGTAATTTCAAATGTTTTCGCTTCATACGTCTGCAAGAGTTCCAAAACCGCAGTTTAATCTAACATTCAAAGGCGCTCAAACTATGATGCCTTTTAATCAAAATTCATTTATTTCATTTTTACACGAGTTCCATTTTTAGGATTATTTTTTGGTGCGCATGATTTTCTACGACGGAGGAAATGAGAACTAAACTCTAATTTAGAGAAGTCGTACAATTTTCTCTTACAGAGCAGACGCCATCGGTTGCTACATTTCCATAATTAAATGATTTAATTTATAATTTTTCGTCAAATTGAATTTAAAAGCACTCTTAGGTAAACATGTAGTCTTAACTTTAATTTCAAAGCAATTTCAAAAGAATCTCTTACAGTAAATTCCTTTTCCTCCCTAGAATCATGTTTTACATCCATTGGTACCAACTGGCGTTCCTCTACGATTCACATTCCTACCAGAGAAACTTAGAGAGGTCGGTTATACCACGCACCTGATTGGAAAGTAAGTCTATCATTCGGATATATCCCATTTTCTTTTCTATGCCTTAAACAAATACATATTTCCCAAAGTTTCCTTAAATAATTACTTATGATATTTTAAATTACAGTAGTCCATGAATAAATAGGATGTTCAATGTGATTTAAATACACTTTTAAATTAATTATTTTCCGAGCAAGCTCCAGAAATTCAACATAATTCTAATTAATCGGTTGGGAATAAAATTACAATTTTAATAGTCCTTATATGTCAATCACTTGCCACTTTCGTACAACGTCTTTCCGAAAGGTATTTTAGAGAAAGGAATCCTATCTTGTTTCTTTAAATCTGCAGATAATATTGCTGTATAGTGTAGGTCTGTAGTTGTTACTATTTGTCGCTCAAAAGTTATTCGATTTCATGGTGACATGCTTTGAGATGCTTTGTGAAAGATCTCGCTATTATTGACAATCAAGTTTAAGGTTTGATGATAATTTTTCCATTAAAAAACTGGTGTTAAACAATACAATTCAGTTTTACAAATTTCAGATAATTATTTGATACTTTGGAAAAACCAAGAGATCTTTTGAGTTGCGGACACGTAAGTTGTATTGTCTGATCCTTGTTATGGAAATCTGAATTTCAGTGTTAAGACCAATGTCAATTTTAATGGATTAATAAGGTAAAACTTAGGAACGCTAAAAAATAACAAATCATATACATTTTGCCGACGCTTAAAGAGAAGTTGAAATGTAATGTCCTTTTCCATTATCAGCACTGACTGAAACTAAAAGAATTTATGATATAATTTATGATTCTAAATTATAGCTATGTAATTTATTAAATATGATAATGGTCTTCAGTTCTTTTCACTAGAATTCAGATTTCCATAACAAGGATTAGCCAATATTGCTCTTACGTAGAGTAAATCTCTCTGTCATAATTAAGATTAAGTTATGAGGATTTTAATTATAAATAACTAAACAGGATGTTTAAGATCTCTGAATAAATTGTCTAAAAAGAAGAGATTTTCTTGATAAATTATTGATATTGTTTGCAGTGCTATAATTTTCGGCATCATATTCAGCTACTAAAACAAGCATATAAAGTATTCAAAGGTGTTTGTATATGTCATATTTTAAAGTCGACATTCAGTCAACTTGGGCATTATTATTTTGTCTTTTTTTCTGAATTATGGAGATGCGAGAAGAATATTTTAATATTATGTGAGGGTCTTATGTATATAACACAACACAACGAATTCATGAAATAAGACTTTTAAGTTTTGCACTCATAAAAAAACTGTAGAATCAATGGTTACATTGTTATGCATCACAGAATTATTGATTCAAATATCAGTTTTATGGCAAGATTTGACTACACAAATCCCTATAAAATATTCAGAAATTCAGAGTTATTAAAGGGATTCAGGTTCGTGGTCCGTAATATTAAATCAAATCTTAAATTTAATAGAGTTAAGTCTCTTACCTTTTTTTTATAGGTTTGAAGTAACAAAATAATTGGAATGACCCTGTAATGTACACGCATTGTGTGGAATTAAGTGCCAAGTATTGTTTGGTTAAGAGCGCTACGGCCATATTTTAATACACGAGGGCTAATTAGATCGGGACCTACAGCTTAAAGCCGATACCGAACGATTACAAACATTCATGCCAATAGTGGGACTTGAACCCACAGTCTCGGGTACCGAAAGCCAGTGCCAAGTATGAAATAGTGGGTCATCCCATAAATAGTGCGGTATTTTACAGGTATTTTTAAAATGAAACAAAAAAATTGACTGTTTAATTTTAAGGTGAAATATATTTACCGTTATCATTGACTACTTCTTCCGATACTAACTGATATTAAGCAATCAATACTATAGACCAGTGGTGCGCAAACTGTGGGTCGCGACCCATAGAGGGGTCGCCAAAAAAATTGGAGGGGTCGCGGATAGTTTGGAATAAATTTATCATATTCAAGTATTAAATTATGCGTGTAAAATTTTCCATAATTACAAACTTTTAACTTCTTTTTTGTTAAAAATATGACGTATTTTTTTTAAATGTTCAACCCTTTCCGCCCCATTAATCTAATCTAAAGCTGAACTTAAACATTTAATTACAAAGTTGAAGTATTTTAGTTTTAATATGAATAAACGGAGTTCATAATTTTTAATGTTTTGGTATAAAGTTTATAATTTTGATATCAAGCTGTTTTATAATTTTAATTTTTAAATGCATATTAATATTTAAATCTGAAGTTTTAGCCACATGAGATACGCCGAAAACAAGTGCAGAAGGCAAGCGAGACTTTTTTATTGTTATGCAATGTTAAAATTTTTACCCCCAGTTATACAATTCATTGATTTTTAAAAAATTTTGTTAATATTTGCTTATTCCTCTTTTCAGTTTTTTTGTTAACATTTTCATAACTGAAACAAAAATTGCTACTTTCTAAATATTTTCATTGGGGGTCGAGTGATTTCTTATTTAAAGAAAGGGGGTCGCAGTCTAATGAAGTTTGCGCACCACTGCTATAGACCGCACAGTAGTAAACAAGCTTCCCACCTTTCTGCCACGATGACGCAATACTGCGTCATTTATTTTAGGCGAATTCAAAATACCGCATTATTAATGGGATGACCTAATTAATACTTTTAGCTCTAGTCAGCGCTGATAAGAGAAAATGGGCATTACATATCAATCTCTCTTAAGCATTGACAAAATGCATATGATACGGTACTCTTCAGGGTTACTAAATTATAGCTTTTTAATTGATTAAATATGACAACGGTTTTTCTCAACTGATACGTGTCCACTCCTTTATTTTATTTTTATATTTTTCCATGATGGACTAAATTCTTTTAATAACTAAATTCTTTAAATGGCTACAACTATGAAAGATGTTCTAGCCAAGAAGAGAACACAAAAAGCAGTTTTGACTAGGCTAAAACAAAAGTTGTCTGGACCATACTAAGGTGCTAGTGAGTTAGAATTATTACTCACTAAATTGAAGAAGCTTCAAAATGAGTTTCACAATATTTTTGATTCAATCATTAATCTGAGTGAAGAAGAATCCATTGAAAAGTTAACAGATGAGCAAGAAGAATTCAGTAGTATTCTTAATGATTGTAGATTGTCAAAAATTGCTAAAGACAGTAAATTGGAGAATAGCAGTTGTAATGTTATTTCTGAAAAGTCAGCTGTGTGGTTACCTAAAATTTCGTTACCCTCGTTTGGAGGTTAATTATATTCTTGGCTTTCCTTTAAAGATATTTTTTCAAGCGAGTATTGGTCAAAACCAAATTTACCAAATTGGATTAAGTTACAATATTTAAAGTCAGCTTTGAGCGTTTAGAATAATTTCAAACTACTTTTAAATAATATGTGCTAATTAATTAATTTACTTTTTAATGTTAATATATAAATTCATGAGATTTTCTTTTGAAATTCAAAATAGATCACAGTCTGTAGTTATTACAACCCCCTCCCTCCCCCCCCCCCCGCAAAAAAAAATTTAATCAGAAACGCTTACCGATGTACGTATACTTTCACTATAGTGGGTCCACTGTGCCCCACCAAGGATTTTTTTCTGTATCTACCACTGCCCTCCTTTACTGTATTAACCAAAAACCAAAGTCGATGTCAAGCCCACAGCCAGAAATTTTTTTCTGAAAATGATGATAGAGAGTGCAAAGTGTAGACTGGAAGAGAGGCTTTTTTTAATATAAAGACAGAAAGCAGAAGTAAAATTTCATTGCACACAAATGATAAAGAAAATATTGGAAAGATCCAAATATTGGGCTTTTTCCTCTTTTACATCACATCACACCATTTTTTTGTGTGTGTGGAGAGCAATACCTATAATCCGATACCCTCGATATGGACTTGATTTTGCAACTGAATTTGAAAAAAACATCTATAAACAAACTTTAGGAGTGATGATAACAATCAAACGATCAGTATTTGAATCATTTTCAGCATTCATATTGCTAAAAAAATAATCTAATATTGTTAAAATTAATAGAAATATCTTTTGCAAAAGTAGTCAAATAAAATCGAAACTTTTATAATTAGATAGGTCAAAATCTTTGACTGTTTCCATCATTATACTTTCAACCAGATTAATATGGATATAAATTTTTGATAAAACTATACTTACCAAAACAAAAAAGAGAGAAATTATGGTCATTAAGACAGAAAATACGGAAACCGTTTTTAATTTGCGTACATATAGGAAATTTTCAAAAATATGTACAACTTAATACTAAATTAGGGGGGCCCATAATTTTGGGGGCACTTAACCATGCGGGAATCTGGGCCTGGAGAGATATACTAACAGTAGAGAACAGATTTATACGCAGCTTGAGAGATTTATGAATATACCTGCAGTTCAAAATGAGTCAGCATCTGCAATTTTACATTAAATTGACATAACAAGTGAAGTCGTAAGATCGTTAGAATGTTAAGAATAAAAAATAGAAGGCTTTTCATCGACTATTTTCGCTTTCATTTTGAGTCAAAAACTTGACCAGAATACGAAGTTGTGGTGGGGAAGAAATTTAAAGAAAGAAACACTGCCTACTTTATCAGAGATATTAGAGTTTCTTAAAGATTATGCTAGATCTTTAAGTGTCACTAGAATTCCAATAATGCCAAAAACGAAATGCCCCCAAAGTTTCTACAACGGTTTCATGAAATTTGACCGAGAAACGTGCTTATATTTCTATAATGCGTAATGCAGATCACAAATTATTTAAATGTCCAAAAATTCTAGAATTCAGTGTCGACGATAGAATCGAGTTTGTGAAGAAACAAAATTTGTGCTTTTGCTGTTTCGGTTTTCATGCAGCGAGAAATTGCTCTTCTAATTATTGCTGCCGAATGTATTAAAATAAACATAAGTCATTACTTAGTTATGAGATTAGGAAGGCATCTGTTCCGCAACAAAATAGAGTTGCGAGAATTCTGATTCAGAACATGCCGCTAATTAGTCGCAAGATCTCAATGTTGATGCCAGCCCGTCCGCAAATCCAAACAAAAGTGAGTGATAAAAGACATCGGCTGACAGTTTTATGGCATCGACTAGGACTAATATACAAGTAATAATGTAAAAGAAGTGTTGTTAACTAGCTACAGCTACTACGTGTTTAGAAAGGGGAATGATGGAATTTTATTCCCAGCTAAAGCCTTACTAGATAGCTGCAGCATGATTCATCTGTGTTCGTCTCGATTAGCTGACAAGCTCCATTTGCAAAGAGAAAATGTAAACATATCAGTGGATTGTTTATCAGGGATATCAACGACTATGAAATCAAAGATGAGTGATATTATTTGTAGCAAGGATAAAACATATTCTTGTAGATTAGATTTTTTTCGTAATCCCCAAAATAACCTATTTGATGTCTCCAATATTGTGATTTCTGAAAGGGTTAAATTAGACTATCCTTACTTTTACAAACCAAAAAAAGTTGATTTGTTACTGGATGTTGAAACATTTTTTGATTCAATCAGATCGGGGCAAGTTTGTGTACCCATTACAAATTTAGTGTTGCAGAATGTATAGGCCTCTCTTTGAGACAGTTGTCGGTTGAGCAGGATATTGTCTGTGCTTCTCTTTTGCGGCGGGGCCTCTTGGACTTGGTGAAGGCTTTCCTACACCAGGGGGATTGGAAACAACAACAGTGTTGTAGAATTCGGTATTTGGGTACTGGTGAGCGGAAGTATAGAAGACTTGTCAAAAGAGAAACAGCGAGCTAATTTATGAGAATGCCGAGACTCAGTTGAAAAAGTTTTTTGATTTGGAATCGATTACATTAGATATGACCCTAATTGTTACGATGGAGACAAAGCATAACAGATTTGAAATAAAACTGTTAGTTTCAAAGATGCCTGTTATATTGTTAGTTTACCCTGGAAGAAAAACTGAAAAAAATTAGAGAATAATTTTAGTGTTGTAGGAAAGCGAATGAAAAATGTAGTGAGAAAAATGCAGTATGATAAAGTATTGTTCTCATTGTAAAGTGAGGTTTTAAATTAGTATTTAGACCAAGGCGTAATTGAAAAGGTGTCAGATCATGCAAAGCCAGTGAACAAACCAGTTTTTTATTTGCCGCATCAGGTTGTTTATAGAGAAGAAATTATAACTATGAAAATGCGCATATTGCTCGATACGAGTTCACATGAAGTAGGTCAGTTATCTTTCAATGATTGTTTGTGGCCAGGTGTTAATTAAAACCGAAATATTTTTCTCTTGCTTATAAATTTCAGACTAAACAGAGTAGCAATTTTTGTTGATATTGAGAAAGCCTTTTTGAAGATTTCCTTAGAAGAAAACGATAGAGATGCTGTAAGATTTCTTTTTGTTAAGGGATATGACACAACCTTTCAGAATTTTTATGAGCAATTACAAGTGTATAGATTCAAACATGTACTCTTCGGAATATAAATTCAAGTCCATTTTTGCTGGCAGCTACTATAAAGTTGCATATTCAAAAATTTAGAGATATCTATCGAGATGTTTTAAAATTTTTGACATATGTGTGTATGTCGATGACTTGGTTACGGGAGCAAATGACGTAAAAGAAATTTCAAAAATTTCTCGTGAAGTAAAAGAAGTTATGAGTAAATCAAGTATGAACTTCCATAAATGGGTGTCAAATGATATTTGTTTGGTTAAGAAATGGGAGAAAGATAAATTTGATATTCACCCAATAAGTTCAAATGACAGGAATGCAAAAGTTCTTCAAGTTTTAGGAATGTCATGGGACATTCAAGAAGATAATTTAAGAATAGAAATTGCTTCTTTGATACAGTCTTAGAGAAGAAAGAAAAATACTAAGCGTTTTATTCTTCAGACAGCGGGAAAAATTTATGATCCTCTTGGACTGATAACTCCATTCATAGTTAGATTAAAATTTTTGATGCAAAAGCTGTGGTTACAGAAACTACCATGGAATGCTGAGCTTCCTTCCGACATGAGTGAAGAATGGTCCCAATGGTGCTGTGAAGTCTCCCAACTGAGTGAAATTAGTATTCTAAGATTTGCTTTGAACCAAAATGATGGTAATATAGAGATACATTGCTTTTCAGATGCAGGTCAAAAATTCTATGGAGCAGTTGTTTATGTTAGAGTGCAGATTAGAGAACAAGTTTTGGTAAATTTGATAGCTTCCAAGAACAGAGTTGCACCAGTAAAAAGAGTTTTCCTGCCTCGACTAGAACTACTGGGTGCTCTGATTGCCGCTAGATTGGGAACTGAAGTTAAAAAGGTTTTAGATCTTAAAATATCGTCTAACATCTATTTTGGGGGTGATTCGAAAATACATTGTATTGGAAAGTCCAGTGGAAAGTCGTTCATTGCTAATCGTGTCACCGAAATTGAGAAGTTAACCAATCTTCAATCTCTGGATTATTGTGAAACCAAGGACAATCCTACCGCTCTTCTCACGTGGGAAGTTAATGCCCCATCCTTAGTGAAAAATTCAAGATAGTGGAATGGTGCAAATTTTCTAGTGAAGTCACACCTTTCTGATGAGCACATGCAGCTCAAAGTTCCACAGACGGAATGCCTGACCACGAGTGAGAAGGAATTATGCCTGCACGAGAAGAAGAGTACTGCGGATAACGATGACTGCTTTGAGAGAACTATGATAATATCTAAAACTGAAAGCTCTACCCTTTTTTTTACAGACTCTTGAGTAGTAGTTACAATTATTATAAAATTATAAATTTTTTCTTATATTTTTAGGCTTTTGTTTAATTGTAGGAACAAAAATAAGAGAGTAGGACCTTTAAATCCAGAAGATGTAAGGTCAGCAGAGGAGGAAATCTTAAGATATGAGCAAAAGGCCCTATGTGGTAAAAAGGGAATAACAGGTAGTCTTAAAAATTTACACCCCTTTGTTGACAATAAAGGAATAATTCGTGTTGGGGGACGTCTTTAAAAAGCGTCTGTGCCATTTCCCCCAGAAACATCCAGCGATCCTTCCCAAAACTTCTAAGTTGAGTAAAATTTATTTTTATAGTGTACACCAGTGCTCCGCAACCGCTGTGCCGTGGCACACTAGTGTGTCGCGAGGTGATCTTGACTGTGCCGCGGTGATTTTATCAATTATGATAATAAAAAAATTAACCACCGCATTAAATATAAATTTTTCTAAGTAAAATATTCCTCTAACTTTTTGTTAATATGTAATTTTTCTGGGTCGAAATTATACACAAAACAAACACATGTTGTTTGCCATACATTGTATGTATGCTCTAGCGTCATATTTCTGGATTTCAGTTAAGAAAGAATATCCACAAATTTCTGACAAGGCCTTTGCAATTTTGCTCCCATTTTCTACGACATACTTATGCGAACAAAGTTTTTCGACACTGGTTCTAATTGAAAATGACAAACGATCATATTTAAAGGGCCTTGACCATGAACTGTAGCTCTTTCTAATATAGAGCCAAATATAAAACGTGCAAATATAAAACGCACATTTATCAAAACAATCTCAAATATCTCATTAATAAATTAGTTATATTTAAATTAACTTTGATTTATTAGGCTTAAGTAAAGACCAAAAAACAAATTTTAATATAAAAATTTAAAGAGAAAATTTTTTTACTTGTAAACTATAATTTTATACTTTTGTTCTTGTGTTGGTGTACAGTTCGAAATGATTTATATAAAACTTAAATGATTATAATTATCTTGATACATAGAGCTATTTTGTTGTTTTTTTATCTAATAAAAAATATACGTATTTATTGTAATTTATATATTTGCAAGCTTTTTCTTGTGGTGTGCCACGGAATTATCGAAAAAATGTTGTTGTGCCGTGGAAGATAAAAGGTTGCGGAGCTCTGGTGTACACAACTGATTACTGTATGTTGGCCCACATGGATTGTTAAATGTTGTACTTTTAAAATTTTGGACTTTAGGTGGCAGATACTTAGCGCGAAAAGCAATACATCTTTGTGTTACATGTTTCAAATGCAAACCCATTTTGTCTTCGCAGATTATGGGTAACTTGCCATATGAAAGAGTAGATAGGTCACCCAAACTTAGTGTGACAGGTTTAGTCCTATGGGGTTTTGTTACCTACAAGAAAGGTATGTTGAATAAGATTTTCATATGTATGTGCATATGTTTCGTTACACGAACTATCCATCTTCAGCTTTTGTCAGATTTAACATCAAATGCTTTGATGGGCACATTTCACTACCTATTGAAAATTGATTTTTGCTAATTGTGTTTTTGAATAAAAAAGTTTTTGTATTTGTTTCAGCATTTGTTACATAATCATTGCTTGAAGGTAATATGTAATCATGTACTTTACTGTATAGTTTTGTGTTGAGTAAATGTGTTTATTGAGTATTGAAATTTTTGTAATTTCAATTCGGGGGAGTGTTAAATCTCTATCCGAAAAGTTGTGCCAGATGGTTCAGCCATCGTGTCGATGCTTAAGGAAATTGTCATGTTTGTTTTTTTAATAAGGCAGATGGCAGTGTAGATATATGAAGATATGTAGTATAAACGCCAGAGTGCCATTCCATCCTTTAGTTTATAATAAATGTTCCCTAATAATGGAATTAGTTTTAGTTATTGAGTCAATTAATTTTAATATTTTAGTTCTGGAGCTATCGAAAGTGAATATAGACCAGCGACCGAAACAAGTGTTATTTAAAAAAATACTTTAAATTGTCCATAATTACACCAGCATTCGTGCACATAAAATCTTTTGAACCTTTCTTATTTATTTCGAAGTCCATTTCCTATAAATAGCCATTTTTATTCGAATAATTTACGAATTCACAAAGGAGTACATTTACCACATATTTACTTGGTTTTCGTTAGTAAAATACCTGATTAAAATTCTGCTTTCCCAACATTTTCTCTCTCTTTCAGCAGCGAAGAAAAAATAAATACATCTTTTATTATTAACACTACATTTGAGACTTCTTTTTTTTTCACTTTTATAGATGGCATCTAGGATATTGCAATCTTTCTTATACTCCAACAATGCGTGGTTTCAACACATTTTTTGGTTTCTACAATGGAGCTCTGGATTATTTCAGTCATACTAGGAGTGCAAACCGAAGGGGTCCAAATGCTATATGTAATCAAGTTTAAGTAATTTTATACTTTTCTTCGTAGTCTAAGATGAAAGCTGCTAAACAATTTTTCTTATCTCAGGGAATGAAGTGGATACTGATACAGGATTTGACCTCAGAAACAATACAAGACTAGCAAAAAAGTTCAATGGCATTTATTCTACGGTAAGATATCTCTATATTAAAGGATTTGAATGAATTATTTATACGTGACTCACAGATATATTCTTTTTGACAATGAAGACAATGTAAATTTAATTAGTGATTTGATCTTTTTATAAGGGTGGAGAAATATTATTCTAGTGATTGAATCAGGAGAGAAAAGTGTATGCTATAATTTATGTTTTTAAATATATTTCAAGAATTTTTTAATCAATCTTTATTAACATTTTTAGACCATTAAAAATGTATTTACTTTCATTGGTTCCCATTAGTACTTTCAATAACACCAGATTAAGCACTTAAAGCATGCACATCAGCTGTGTGGGCTCTAGGCAGCCCAGTGATAGCGCGTCGGCTTTCAGGATGCTCGGATCGAATCCTGACAAGCGCAATTAAATACCTCTATGTCTAGACCGGATAGAGACACATTAAATCCATAGACCAGAAAGTCCCTCTATGAGGCCATAGAGGGTGGGAGAGGGTAGATCCCCCCCCCAGTTTCCGCCCCTGGGGGCACTCGGCCAAAAGTGCGGTGGCACCTGGCTAAATCGGACTCCGGAGTCCGGTTTATAATGAACCCTTGTGGTGCCATTATAAACCGGAGCTGCACCCCTCAGCCCGCTACCCTATATGGACCTGGTCTGGATTACTTAAAGCCATGGGGCATTAGAAACAACAGCAATATTTCTTCTACCTATGTGTGCTCCACGTCAATAGACGAACAGAAGCTGTACCTTTCTCCTTTCTTTCCATATTGGTCTCAGCGGCAATGAAGCGGCTAATGTTCTGGCTAAGGAGGGAATTACAATGGATTTGACCTCTAAAACTTTAACTTTTTTAGAGATCTGCTCAAGAAAGTTAAATCTGCCATCGCCCTTTCATGGCGATCTCCTCCAGCACATGACTGGTATTGTGGCAGACAGCAGGGAGGAGCTATGGCTTTTGTGGCCAATCGTGCTCAGCAGACTGCTTTGTCAAGACTCCTAAGTGGTCACCTGAAGTGCCTTATATTTGATCAAGGCAATAAGATCTTCCTCATTTGTGGAAAATGTAACATCAATCATTCCACGCCTGATCATCTTTCTTGCATGGGGCTTGAAAAAGAGGATTTGACGCAGAGTCACCTCCTTGTTTTGGATTTTTTAAATGTTTTTGATCTCATGGATCTGATATAGCCTTATACGATTAGTAACAGCAACAACAACACAGTATTTCTTTCATTCTGATCTTAAACAGTAGAGTAAAATATGAAAAGATTTTTAATAGAAAATAATCGCGTATCAACTGATTGAGTTCTAGATCCTACATGACTTGAATACGACTTTTTAGTCTACAGTTACATCACAGTAAAATTACTGTAGCTTTACCTCAATAAGTTTAGATTCCAGAAATTATTAGAGTTTCGATAGCATATATCATAATAACATTCCACCCTGAAGGTTATATTATATTTTTAAATATTTGTTTCCTGGTCAAGTACGAACAATCAACTCTCCGTCATTCAAATTGAAAAGCGTGCATTAAATTTATTAGGGATAAAAAGTCAATGTACAGCATTTTCAACTGATGTGTAGAAGGGAGAATTGTTAAATGATAAATAATTATTTTATTTATTCTACAAATACCGGTCATTTGGCCACTAGGCCATTAGACCACGGGATCTCCAATGCTTCAAAACAAGGGACTTAAAATTCAAAAGTGCAGGGCACACGTGACGATGTAATGCAGTCATAGATTGGCCCAAATGGCAAAAGACGCAGTTGGGCCAATCGGCTGGACCAGGGGTTCTCAAAGTGTGTGCGAAACATTGCTAGGGGCTCCGTACCTCGGCATACGCCATACGGCTAATAAGAATAAAGCCCTTTTCACAAACTGGAATTTTTTTACCTTCACTACCTCATATTTATAGTTATACAGTAAAACCTTGTTTATCCGGACTAACTGGGACCATAGGCAATCTGGACAATCGATAATCCGGATAATCCGGGTAATAACTAACTCTGCTTAACTAAGCAGACTTGCCGTTTATTACGATAAAAAAATATGTTTTGTAACAAAATTACATAGCATTGTTTACAAGACGTTAAAAGATATAAAAATAGCTTTTCATATCAATTCTTAACAAAGAATTGGTAAGTCTAGTAAAGTTTTCTTAACAAAAATAATTTTATTACCATAATTTATTGTACAATCTATGCAGGGACTGTACATTGAATCAAATGAAAAGGGGAATATTTGGCGTACTTGTAGTTACGTTATCGCTATCATAGTTAAAAATTATTATCTAATGTGAACATTTAATAAAAATAATGTCTGCAAATCTGATCCGGATTAACGACGGCCGGATAAACGAGGTTTTAAATGTACTATTGAGTGAAAAGTAATCTAGTTAGAAATATAATTAAAACTTTTCTGTATTGTACGATAGTTGGTTGTTGTTGTTGCTTATGCCCCTTGACCGACAGTAACATCAAATCAAGTCCCGAAGGCTATGGGCGATGAAGATGCGGCTCCTGAATTGAATTAGCACCACAAGGGTCGGAGTCCGACTTGGCTAAATGACCGGTCGAGTAATTTTGAACCGAGTCAAGTGACGAGACCGGAACACTTGACCCCGCACCTCCAGAGGTAAATTTGAGAACTTGGAGGACATTGTAGCCACGCCCTATTTTACGTGCCCCGGCCACCATTAGTGAACACGGCGGTAGATTTGCAGCGACGAGCATCGAACCAGGGACGTTCAAATCACTGGCCCGCTGCTCATGCCAACTGGGCTACCGCGCCCACACGATAGTTGGTTCATAATAAGGGCACCGCCGGAAATTATCTGTAGATCAAGGGAGCCGCGGGTCTAAAAAGTTTGAGAACCACAAAGCTAGACCAATTCGGAAAATGCCCGGAGACAGTCGTGGCAAGTCAAAAGTCTAAAACATGCCACCGCAGCAAAACGGGGAAAGTCAGGAACAAAAGAAGATGATAAGTAATTATTTAATAGTATGAATTCAAGGTAAGCAAAATTTGTTCCTACCTAAACGGATTAGATTCAGATATCACTCCGATCATTCTTCATTCCGAGTGAAAGTTTTGATTAGAATTTCATCTTTTAGAAAGAGTTATATTTAACTTTTTATGAAGTGTGAAAGCCAGCTACAAATAATTTAGTGTGCTTCCATTTATTTTATTTTTTTCAGACATTGCTGACCAACGCTGCCGTGAATTTAATTGCCACTCGTCCTCCTGATGACCCAATGTTTCTCTTTCTCTCTTTCCAATCTGTTCACAGCCCCCTCCAGGTAAAAATTTTGGGAATCTGAAATCAATTAATATTTATGTAACAAGTCAACATATCTAAAAATCCCTAACCATCATTTTGAATTTTTTAGGTTCCTAAAACGTATGAAGACGTCTACAGAAACATAAAAGATGATAAAAGAAGAAAATATTGTGGTATGTAATTTTCAGAAATTACAACTGTTGCTGAATTTTATAGACATTACTTTCATTTTGCCCTCACTATTATTCTTATTGTATTACATGTAACATTCATTATAATTTATAACAGATTTAATATACATACATGCCATTGTATATACACTGTTACGTCTTGGCCCTTTTCGGGGGAAAAAGGCCACCCAAGCAAAAGCCCATCCCTTTGCGAATTCTTCCCGTTTCCAAGAAACGATCGGGGGTGGCTTCTGCAAACCCCCTCCACGCCGGCCAGCTAGCTGAAAAAGAGACGCAGAGGATTTTGGGAAGCAAGGAGAGAAGGTGGCTGTATATTGAGCCTCGAATTTGTCCGTCGAATACGGTGCGGGAATGCGCCGTTGCGGACCGAGTGCCTGAAAATTTCCTCTCTCGGCTCCCGTTTTTACAAGTGGAGAGATACATCTGCTATTGTAAACATATTTAGGTTCCTATAGAACCTCTCATATGCAGAGGAGCCTTGACTCTCTGTCTTGTACATAGTGTACAGTTTTATTGGTTTAATACAGCTCTGTGTTACGAAATTGTCTCTCGTGTGTCTTCTTTTTCCACCGAAGACGTTACAGAGTTATAATTGGAGGCACCGGCGAGATACGTGCAAATCACGCCAAGATATCATTTTGTGTTCAGTTCGAACGTGTTTAGGACGCTGTCCTGTTTGAGAGTATTACCTCTCTGGAAATCGAGATTTTCATCTCGGGAGATACGTGCAAATCACGCCAAGATCTCATTTTGTGTTCAGTTCGAACGTGTTTAGGACGCTGTCCTGTTTGAGAGTCTTATCTCTCGTGCTATCTTCGACTCTTCGACTTCCATCTGTGTATCAAGTTCCTGTGTATCATCGAAGTATCTTCAACAACAAAGAAAAAAACTGTGCGTGCCGTGAACGTGTAAAAAAAAAAAAAAAAATTTGGTGCTATTTGAATTTACAAGAACTGTCTCCTTGTTCAGTAGAAGTGTGGTGCCTGTCCTGCTGATGTGTTCTGCAAAACGGGGTAAGTGCTTAGCTAATCATTAAGGCAGTGACCATTTTTTTAAAATTTTGGATAGGAAATTTTATGTTTTTTTTGTGTTCTAAACTTATTGCAGTTCAAAATTGAAAGTTATGTTTAAGTGTTTTAGGCCATTTGAAAAGTTAAAACCTGATAGTTCTCTTTATTTTTTTTATTGTGTGAAATGTTAAGAATAGGATATTTGATTGTGTTTTAACTGCTAGTTTAAGAGTTTTAAAGTTATTTTGAAAGTTATGTTTAAAAGTTATGTTTTAATTTTTAACTGAGTTACTCTTGTGGTTTCTCTAAAATCTGTTTTATCAAATTACTATTAAGTATATTTTGAGGGTATGTTGTGTAACACAGTTCGGTCTTTTAAATTAATTTGTGAATGTTAAAGAGCAAGTTTTGTTTGGTTTCTGGGTATTTTTAAATTTGAGATGGCTTTCTTAAATAAAGCACGGCACCACGAATTGGCGCATCTCGCGCAAGAATTAGGGATTGAATCGGAAAATAAAAGATCTATTCAATTAATTTCTCTCATTAAAAAAAGCCCGGAATTTGATGAAGAAATAATTCAGGGACGTCTGGAAGCTTTTCGGGACCAATTAGAGCAAAAACGTCAGGAGGAATTGTTAGAAAAACAACGTCAGGAGGACAGAGATTTTGAACTGGCAAAATTGAGGATAGGGGTAGAAAATTCCTCGGAGCCTAGTTTTAAAGAGGTAATCTCTAAAATGTTTGAGCAATTTGAATCGGACCCCGGATCGTTCAGATTAAGCTATAAGTGGGTGCTAAAAAGAGTTGAGCATGACCTGGAATATGAGTCCAAATACTCTGTTTGTGATTCGGTTCGGAAGCAGAAAACGGAAGAATTGATGTTTTTGAGAATGCACTTGCGAAAGTTCCGGGAAACACACATGAAGTCTTCTTCTAGTGAGGAGCAGACAAATAATAGTAGTTGCTTAAAAACCGTTTCGGCTAATATTAGCGACGGACACGATAAGTTGTCTTTTACGGACTTGACCGAAAAAATCAAAACCGTAAATCAGCAAGCTGAGTTACCCTGTAAAATTATGGAGGGAAAGGGAAATGACTCCCCGTTAGGCGAAAACGCTGAATTGATCATTCCTGTGGAGAGTGAATCTCCATTGGACGAAGGGGCGAACTTTTCCGTTTGCGACAACAACAAGGGGGACCTTGCGGTTAGTTTTCCTGAAAGTAACCCCGAAACCGGAGGCCTTAATGGTTCAGGATCCACTTTGCCCCGGAGCATAGAGGGTTTTCCGCTCGCTCCTCTGCAAGAGGTGAAAATTGGATTGTTGTGTCCAGAGAAGGGGGAAAATGAGGGTCAGATAATGACCACGGGATATTATGCGGAGACAAGGGACGCGAGTCAATTAAAGACCAACGGCTATTGTGTTGAGTCCGGGGATGAGGCTTTCTTGTCTGTGGGAGTCGTCTCGTGCGGATTCCGCGGGAAAATCGAAAGCAGTGATGAGAAACGGGTGCCCCACTCAATTAGGGACCAGTGTGGAAAGCAGAGTGTAGTTAAACTTCAGCATTTGTTGGTTCAGAATAATGTCAACGAAAGGGAGTTTAGCGGAAGAGAAAAATTGGGGAAAGTAACGTCTTTTACGACCCAGAATTGTCCGCTTGCGATTGAGAAATTTAGAGTACAGGTGCTTAAAGAGAAGGGTTTCCCGACTCGTGCCTTAACGAATATGTACGCTGAAAAAAAGGGATGTCCACTGAGGAGTCGGAAACGACTCACGGACATAACTAAGAAGTGGATTGTACCACCGGGAAAGTTACGGAGCCGAATGGTGAGCCCCTGTAGTGGCAGAAATTTAAAGTTTGCGGAGAAAAGCTGCGGGAAGGATAAACCACGAAATTATTCTGTTGGATTACGGAGGTACATTGTAGAAAGGGGAATATTGAAAGGGAGTCTGACACGACGTAAGGTTCCAGAAATGAAATGGTTTGTGCCTCCGGGAAAATTGCGAAACCGATTAATGGTCCCTGGTAGTAGGAGAAATTTAAATTTTTGGCAGTTTGGTCTGGTTAAAAAGAATAGAATTTTGGATTATCAGGCACCTAAAGGGAAAAATTTATCAAGTGGAATTTTAGAGCCAGTAGAGTATTCCAGGCTGAACCAAGGGTTGTACGATGTTCGTAACCTTTATGGCATTACGGGAAAAGCGGTTGCCGTGTTATTTGTTGCCTTGAAAGGGTTATATTATTTTCTAGATAGGCAAAAACTTACAATCGTGACAGCCCACAATCCATTTATGTGGTCCTTCAAACGCGGACAGTCTGAGCTGTCGGCAATTTATTAGGCTCTTGACAATATCAATTGACGAACCATGCTCTTGATTTTAAATTTATGCCTATTAATGTACAAATTAATTTAGGAATTAATTGTAATAATAATGTGTACTGTGTTTTTTTTTATGTTTAAAAGAGAAAAAAATTGTTCTTGAATATATATAAAGAGTGGAGTAAGTTAATTGTAGGTTAAGTGGAATGTATAAATATATATTTTTTAATTTCTTAATAATGTGTTTCGCATGGTAAAAGTACTAGTACCATTATGTTTTAGTAGGTCACTTGCCTTATGTTTAATGCTAAGTGCTTTTACCGTGAATATCTTCATGGGCACTTGTGTTTGTGAGCGAGTTTTCTTCCAGCCCTGCAAGAAAACTTATTGGAGGGGGAAGGAAAGACTGTTACGTCTTGGCCCTTTTCGGGGGAAAAAGGCCACCCAAGCAAAGCCCATCCCTTTGCGAATTCTTCCCGTTTCCAAGAAACGATCGGGGGTGGCTGCTGCAACCCCCCCTCACGCCGGCCAGCTAGCTGAAAAAGAGACGCAGAGGATTTTGGGAAGCAAGGAGAGAAGGTGGCTGTATATTGAGCCTCGAATTTGTCCGTCGAATACGGTGCGGGAATGCGCCGTTGCGGACCGAGTGCCTGAAAATTTCCTCTCTCGGCTCCCGTTTTTACAAGTGGAGAGATACATCTGCTATTGTAAACATATTTAGGTTCCTATAGAACCTCTCATATGCAGAGGAGCCTTGACTCTCTGTCTTGTACATAGTGTACAGTTTTATTGGTTTAATACAGCTCTGTGTTACGAAATTGTCTCTCGTGTGTCTTCTTTTTCCACCGAAGACGTTACAACACACATTATAAAATCAGTCCTAAATTTTTATTCATTACAGAAATTTAGGGCTGATCTTCCTTTATGAGGCTTCGCAGGGATTACAGGACTCAAGGCCTTAGAATGTTACGGCTATTAAATCTAGTAACCGATCTGAATTATCAAATAATTTTTCACTGATTAATCAAACTTTGATTGGCTAAAAACAAAAAAAGGAACTTTTTAATTTTTGTAAATGAAACTATAATGCCCTACATTTCTTTACCCAGTCCACTATCAACAATTAGCAATTTAGGAAAGTTAAATAGTCATTTACAGTGAAAAGTTATTTTAAGGGCTGCATAATTGATGGTAATCACGATTAATCTAATGATATACAAAAAAAAATTGAGGCTCTTTTAGTTCCATTTCGAGTTTAATATCGTAAATAAACACCTGTGATGTTTTCTCTTTATAATCAACAACGTTTAAGGCCCGGGTTCTACGCCAATGTGTCGTGATTCCCAAGCGGTCATAAAATGTTTTCTTAGGTACATACTACCCCATTGTTTCCATTTGCAACTATATATGCAGATAGCAATTTAACATTGCTGAACAGGTCAGGAATATAATACAAAAAAAAATTCCTTCGTTTGTCAGCATCCTATGATTGATTCGCGCAAAAGTAATAGAATACTCAAAAAATCCCCCCCCCCCCAAAAAAAAAAAAACATACCCAATCCAAAATGGCGAACACTCAGGAACTGTATTAACTTAGAGTTCAACTTTATCCTCTTCATGCCGAGGACCTTGCATAGGCATATATTAAGGTTAGTCACGATCTACTGGGATTTTTGCAGTTAACTTGGTCAATAATCAAAATTATTCGCATTTCACGTATTTAGGCACCGTTTTTTTCAATCGGACAACGGGGGTACTACCGAAAGGAATATTTACCGACTGCCCTGTGACGTAGGTAGTAATAACGACAAGCATTTCGCTTCAATTACTTTACTACGCCACCTTAAACACTTACAACTACAACTACAAAAAGCAAAAATATACAGCGAGTTAGAATTTACATGTTAGAGATGTCAGGACGGCTCGGGTTCACAGCCAACTCTGGCCTACAGAAGGCCTCTCGGACCAGAGAGCTCCGTCTCTCTCACACTCAAAAACAGCTCTCTCCGTCTCTCAAAAACAGATCTCTCTCCGGAGTATTGGAGGGTCTTCTTTTTATACGTCGGCGAATTCAAAAGTGTTCTCCGGCGTTTTAAGTGCGCGTAAGTGTCCAAAGTTTATGGGATTCCACATGTCGCTATAGTGTCAAAATCCTGGAGAGCCCTCGAACCACTCAGGTATTTATTACTTGTATAACGTCAGAAATCGCATATTACACAAAATCTATGGCCTCTTATCCGAGAGTTTATGAGACCGCTCAGTTTAACATTTCGCCGATAGATGACAAGTTCATGCTGAGGGGTAGGAACGAGCAACACAGACTTATATAATTACAAGTTCGTGGAGTAATGGAGACAACGTCACAACTCCTCCCCTCTTTATAAGAATTTTTCCTCGGAAAAATTCCATCCTAGAGACACTCCATTTAAATTCAGAGTTATTGCATATAAGTACAAAGCCATAATTTTGTCTTAAAATGTTAACAATTTTAACGTTATGACCTTTTGAAAAGTGCTAGAGAGAAATCCAATTCACAGACGATAATAAACACACATTTTCATAATTTCTCATATTCCTCAACTAACACTTAATTTCATGTCTAATACAATAACTCCATTTCATGTCCAATACAATTATAACTGAGTATTAACAAGTAAGTATAACATATAACATTCTTTAAATCTACTCTTTTATCTAAACATTTGGCATACAACATAAAAAAACTTCTTATACAGCAAAATATCAAAATTCTCATACATATTATTCTTTCTAAATCCTTGAATACAAACATTCACGTTGTTATATCTCGACATAACAAGTATTTAGTTATCTACTACAAGAACAAAATAACGCAAAAGTTTCTTTCCTTACTATGACAAAAAATACACAGTTGCATGATTCACTAAACAAAATAACATAAGAAAACATAAGGTACTATTGCCTTCTTATCTCTTCAAGGCTTACATCATTCGTGAGTATACCTTCCACAGGAGGGGAAATCGAGTTCGAATTCTCTTCCCTAACACTAGAGGGGTTTGCGGTGGTGTGACCCAATTCTTTCGGGTCGGACCATACCCGGCTAAGACTGTCTGCATTCTTGTGATTTCTGCCCGATTTATGTTTTACTTCAAATTCATACGGTTGTAATGCAAGTGCCCAGCGCATTAATCGGGGGTTTGAACTGGCATTTGTACGTAACCAACGTAAAGGATTGTGGTCGGTTATGATTGTAAAATTTCGACCATCCAAATAATAATGTAATTTTTTTATTGCAAACACTATACTGGCGCATTCTCGCTCAGTGGTACTGTAACGTCTTTCAACGTCTGAAAACTTTTTGCTCAGGTATAGAATAGGGTGTTCTTCTCCGTTTTCTGACTCTTGGCTCAAAACTACTCCTATTCCTGAATTCGAAGCATCGGTTTGCACGATAAACTCACTATTAAAATTTGGGGCATGTAACACGGGCTTATCCGTAAGACTCTTTTTCAATGCGCGGAACGCTTTTTCGCATGCATCAGTCCAAAAAACTTCACCTTTTCTAGCTCTGCCCTTCAATGCATCTGTCAGCGGAGCTGCAAGTACGGAATAATTGTTTATATACCTGCTGTAATATCCGGCTAATCCTAAAAACGCACGGATTTGAGTCTTGGTTCGCGGCGTCGGGAAACTTTTTACACTTTCAATTTTTGCTTCCGCTGGAGTACGCGCTCCATTCCCAACGATATGACCCAAATACTTTACATGGCTTTGCGCGAATTTACACTTAGCGGGTTTGATTTTCAAATTCGCCCTTCTTATTCGCTCTAGAACTAAACTTATATGATTCAAATGGGCTTCCCAAGTGTCTGAAAATATAGCAACATCATCTAAATAGGGGACGGCAAAATCTTCCATTTCCTTTAATACATCCGACATAAGTTTACTAAAGAAAAATGGTGCATTCTTTAAACCGAAACTCATTTTTAGACATCTGAAAGTTCCGAATGTTGTACAGAACGCAGCATATCTTTGCGCTTTTTCGCTTAAAGGAATCTGCCAATATCCCTTAGCCAAATCCAATACTGTAATATATTTTGCCGATGATACTTTTTCCACTCGCTCTTCGATGTTTGGAAGGGGGAAATACTCTGTCCTAATGATTTCATTCAGCCTTCGGTAATCTACGCATGGTCTAGGGTCTTTACCTGGGGCCTCTACTAAAATTAACGGTGAGGTGTAATCTGACTCACCTACTTCAATAATCCTTAACCGTAACATTTTTTGGATCTCTGATTTTAATATTTCCGTTTGTCTCTGTGAAGTGCGATAGGGTTTTGATCTTATCGGTTTATCGCTGATTAAAGTAATGTCGTGTTCTACTAAATTTGTGGTACCAGGATCATTTGAAAAACACGAAGCAAACCTATCCAATACTTCTTTTAATTGGTCAATTTGACCAGCTGTCAAATTTTTCTCTAGCTCACTAAATCTAACTAATTCTCGAAAATCAAAATTCGTAGGATTGTTTTCTAAATACGGGATATCTAAATCATGATCTTCCTTCACTTCAAGATCGCCTTCATAACTCATCAAATTTACATGTTCGCGATTCCGAACTAAAATTCCACCAATGATCGAATACGTTTTATCTGCTTTTCCTGCAGTTGTTTCGCTTACTCGGCTAACTAATTCTTTTACCTCTTCACACTTTTTCTGCGCTTCCAAAAAACCTTTCTTATCTATCTTTAAGAGGTCTAATTCTGGAGCTTCTGCCTCCAATGCTGGAATTACTATTGACTCTTCCGTTTCTATCGGAATGCTATTTTCCTGTTCTTCGCGATTATCTATCCTCAATTCAACCGTGTTTTCTGTATCTCGTTTGACCGTTTCGGCCTCTTTTCGCAAGCTCTTCGTATGAGAGCGCGTTTGGACTGCATTTAGCTGTTCTACCGAAAAAAAATCATATCCATATTTCTCTCGTATCATCTCGGCCGTTTTATTACCTAATAAATACCGATTTTGGTCCAAATGATTTCCGCATACAGCCGCCTTAGTAATAATTTTCCCAAACTCTCCCGCTATCTCCACACGAGCTAAAGGTAAGCAAATTAACTCTAAACTCAGCGGTTGTTTTAACCAAACTGTCTCACCTGTAAATTCTTGTGGACAAATGAATCTTCTACTAACAATGTCAAGAGATGCACCGCTGTCCCTAAGAATGTCAATCTTTTGGTCATTCACCTTACCTGGGAATGTATAGGATTCTAACAGATCAGGCGTTTCACTTTCTTGCACATTGTTTACGGAACCCGACGTTGTTTTTTTCTGAAATCGTGGGCAGGATGAGCGAAGGTGCGTTTCGGAGCCACAACCGAAGCACTTTAAATTTACTCTCCGATCAAACGCCCTAGTTCGGTTTACTGGACCATGTGCTGTTGACGCACCAGGGGGATAGAACTTTGGCTTATTTTCCCGGGGCTTCTCTTGTATGAACGGACGCGTTCTCTCTACCCTACTATCCCTCGCATCTTTAAATTTTGGGCCCATTGCTCTTACACTGTCATACCCATCTAGTAACTCGACCATTTCCGATTCCGTTTTTATATCTGACCATTTATCTATGAAGTGTTCGCGTACCTCCATCTTTGCTCTTTTCTTTATTTGATCTGCAACCAAAAGATCTTTCAGAGATTCAAAATTATCTACTTCTAAACCATCTAGCCATTCTCGTAAATAGTTCCGCAACTCGAACGCAAAGTCCTTCCAGGTCGACAGGGGATTCTTTTGATGGGATACAAATTTCTGGCGAAAAGACTCCGGGTTTAATTTGTAACGGAGTAAGAGGGTCTGTTTTATGTGATCATAATTTTCTGCGTACTCTTCTGGTTCTCTGGCTATAACACTAATTATATCAATCGGTAGGAGTCCTACAAGGTGCGAAACCCAATTCTCCTTAGGTATTTTTGCGCGTTTAACCTGTCGCTCAAAAAGTACTAAATATAAACTAATGTCCGTTTTATCCGGATTAAATTCGGGAATTAATTTTTTCAAATTTAAATCAGTGGGTCTCGAATTTATACTTTCTGCGGTGGACTGGGAACTAGAAGTTCCTTGTGCGATTCTTAATTTTTCTAATTCAAAATTTAATTCCAATTCTTTGGCTTTTAACTCCGCCTCCCATTGCAATTTTTCTTTGTGTAGGACTTTTTCCCTCTCCCAGTTATGTATACGAGATTTCTCTGCTTCTCGTCTTTCTAACTCTTCCTGATTCGCCTTCAAAATACTCTGGTATAACTCAGCCACGAATTCGGGATCATAATTTTCTTGGCTTGTAACCAAAACCTTCAGTTCCAGTATTGTTTCACTTCCTTCCCGAGGAATCTCCAGTTCCTGAACCAGTTTAACTAGATCCTCTTTTTTTCCTTTGCCCAAAAACGCCATTGCTACCCGTTAATTTACCGACTTAATAATAATAATTATAATAATATCTTGTAAGTTAAAAACTCAATAGAATCACAGTACTATTAAAATTTACACAAAATTAAAAATCTTAAGACCTTAAATATTTCTTTAGAGAAAAGTATTTAACAATATAAAATGAACTTCTTTAAAATAATATTAAAAAATAATTTTACAAAGAGAACAATATATCATATACACTCTTTAAACAAAACAATTGAATCTCATCATATATATATATATTTTTTTTTTTTTGGATTTCTCTCTAATCTCATGAATCAACAAAGATATTTCCGATAGGTCTTCAAAATTTTTGAATATTTTAAGAATTTTAACTACAGAATTTTAAGCAATAACTTCTAGAATTTTTGGAAATAGACTCACCCCTTTTTTTTAGCTGCTTGACTCTATGATAATCCATAGGCACAACACAAAAATAATCTTCAGCCCTTAGGCCCACAATTAACACAACACTTCACTGCACCGAAAACCTTTCCAGAGACAGAATCACATAATCTCTTTCTCTCCCGCAAATATAGGTCAACCACCTTTTTTTCGCTCCTCTCGACTCGGGGAAACACGAACCACACGGGGAGAATCAGCTGTACCGTTGACCTCCGACCTCAGAAGACGAAACTTGCGGCGAAATCTAAACACTCGTTCTTAGCGCTGCACTGGAATGATACACTTTTCGGAACCACAGGAGTAGAAAAAATTTTCTTGCTTTCTCCTTCCTTCTGGCAACACAGCACGGCAAAATATCTCTTTTCGGCCCCGGAGCACTAAGTTATGTCGTACCGTAAATTCCTCACAATCACAATCTTCAACAATTTTTCTTACTGGCGTAAGTTTCCGTGAATTTCTCACATCAAAAGCTTCCACAATTTTTCTTACTGGCGTAAGTTTTTCTCAAAATCACAAGCTTCAGCAACACTAATTTTCTCGCTCCAGACGAATTTCTCGTACATTTTCTTCTAAAACTCTAAATACTGCCGTATTCTTCTTATAACAATATCTAAATACTGACGTATTCTTCTTATAACAATATCTAAATACTGACGTATTCTTCTTATAACAATATCTAAATACTGACGTATTCTTCTTCTAAAAACCTCTAACTAACTCTAACTCAATAATCCTACTTCTTCTGACACCAGCTGTGACGTAGGTAGTAATAACGACAAGCATTTCGCTTCAATTACTTTACTACGCCACCTTAAACACTTACAACTACAACTACAAAAAGCAAAAATATACAGCGAGTTAGAATTTACATGTTAGAGATGTCAGGACGGCTCGGGTTCACAGCCAACTCTGGCCTACAGAAGGCCTCTCGGACCAGAGAGCTCCGTCTCTCTCACACTCAAAAACAGCTCTCTCCGTCTCTCAAAAACAGATCTCTCTCCGGAGTATTGGAGGGTCTTCTTTTTATACGTCGGCGAATTCAAAAGTGTTCTCCGGCGTTTTAAGTGCGCGTAAGTGTCCAAAGTTTATGGGATTCCACATGTCGCTATAGTGTCAAAATCCTGGAGAGCCCTCGAACCACTCAGGTATTTATTACTTGTATAACGTCAGAAATCGCATATTACACAAAATCTATGGCCTCTTATCCGAGAGTTTATGAGACCGCTCAGTTTAACATTTCGCCGATAGATGACAAGTTCATGCTGAGGGGTAGGAACGAGCAACACAGACTTATATAATTACAAGTTCGTGGAGTAATGGAGACAACGTCACACTGCCCGCTTTTCGCTGTACTCGAACCTGTTAGTCGCTGTACACGTCAAGAATATATGACAATTTCTCCATTTTTGTCCGTCCGATCTCGTGACACTTGTACAATGTTAAAAAAAAAATATCCATTAACTTGCCAGACTAATGTTCCTTTAAACCTGCCTAAACACATTAATTACGAAAGGCTTTACTTAAAAACAAGATTGGTTCGTGGGGCTACGCTATTGAGCCAAGCGCGGGTCATCCGTACCTACTTTCACTTATAGCTCACATTTGGCTGCTAAATGCCAAATATCAGGACGATACCGGGATTTTTTCAGGCTAACTTAACAAATATTTATCTATAGTCAAAATCAGAAAAACATCAGAAATTTATCAAAAACATCCTAAAAGTATCCAATCGAAGACATAAACGGGCTACCGGCCGACGGGTCGGGAACTACATTTCCGTCAAACGCCCGTTTATACGCCGTTATACATTCCTCAACAGTAAACGATTCCGTTATTTTGCTACAGGTTTCCCGAAAAAGGCGATTTGTCCATAAAATGTTAATATTTTTATGAAAAAATGTGTTAAGATGGTTTATTATGATCGCCAGAGGCGCTCTTTTACCAGATCTCGTTGTCCTGGTTACGTGTATTATGAGTTATTCTAAAAATATTTGTGAATAAATGTGGTCGTCTATTAACTGGGCTGAGTCTCGTAACTTCTTTTCTGTGGAGTTTTTTAATTCTAGTAATTCAAGCATAGTGATGGTCATCGTGATCAAAATAAATTCCTTCTCACACCTATACACACACAGATAAGACAGGTCGGCCTATTAAAAAAAAACTAACACAAAACTGTTGAAACTCAAAAATAATAATTAGCCCTCAAAACTCCACCTCCCCCTGATATGCTAATAGTTCTGTTTTGTACAGTATAACACATTCGTATCTCTTCGAAGTTCATCATGAAATCTAATCCAATACGATCGGAAAACAGTAAATTTAAAGAAAAATACGAGTTTATTTTTAAAATAATCGTCAGATTTTTCAAGAGTTTTAAACTAAGGTCATGACTAAAAAGTTCTTTATAGGAATGGTAACTGCAATGGATGAAGCTGTTGGTACGGTCGTAGCGACGCTGAAGGACCACGGTTATTGGGAAAACACTGTTCTCATATTTACTACAGATGTAAGTGAACCTCCTCACATTTTAAATAAATGAATTATGTGGGATCATGTAAAAGCTTAGATTATATTCATAGAATGGAGGTCAAACTATAGCTGGAGGTAACAACTGGCCTCTCAGAGGAAATAAAGGAACAATGTGGGAAGGAGGATCAAGAGCTGTGACTTTTGCACATGGGCCATTATTGAAGAAAACTGGCTACGTTAATGACAAGTAATTAAATTTATTATATCATATTCGTACAATATTCAGAATGTACTGTAATTACTTGAAACTAGCGTACTGTGGGATTAAATGCGCATCTCGTGCTTCCAGGTCTGAGTTCAATTCTTACAATATATCTTCCGCATTTGATTCAAACATGCATCAATACTTTCACCACTCTATTTCTGGATGAGGGTCTTTAGATTTGAGAAAATACGATAATTTAACCATTACAGATGCGTTTTTTCCCCTTTGCTTAAGGCTGCAGTGTGCTAAAACTATTGGATTCTCTCACCTCAATGTTAACATATGGAGAAAATTTGTCCAAGGATTGCCGACTTGGATTTAAAGTTTTTTTTTAAAAAACTGTACTCCGTAATAGAGAAAGAAATTATACACCTATAAAGCCAACAATTTTTTCACACGTTTGAACATAGAAGGCAAGTATATTTTTAAGGTAAATTTAGAATTAATACAAATACAGCAATTTTAGACTAATCATTTTTATTACTTTGTTAACTTCCCTGTAGATCGATCCTTGCTTTTGTGATTTTTAACAATTTCCTGAAGCTGGAGAACATTAGCTGAAGAACTAATGGCTCTATTATGTTTGAGTTCTCTAAAGTTGGGCTTCCACTAATGCATTCATTTTGTGAGTTCACCGGATAATTCCTTAAAAATTGAATTTCAGATCCTGTAGGAAGTTTTTTTGCTAAGCACATCAGAAATTTTTCAGCTTGTAAAGCATTAGGTACCATAACTGCCGTTTCTTTAAAAAGATTCGAAACAGACTTTTAACTCTTTCTCAAGAGCTGAAATTACGTCTACATTTGCAGGAATTTTATAAATATTGCCTCACACAAGTTCGTGAACATTTTATGCACTTTTATGTATTGTCATTTAACACTTAAGTTCCTTTTCAAAGATATTATCATTTCGTTGACATAATACATTCGTATTTCAACAGGCTTTTTCATGCTGTGGACTGGTTTCCTACTTTATTAAATATTGCGAGAGCAGAAACAGGTATGTAGCGTTGTGTTCACTATTTTCCCTTTTCTTCTTTAATAAAAATATTTGTGCGGTTTCTTATCACCATAAGAATGCCCTTCTTTTATATTAGTTGGGATTAAGTTCAATGTCAATGACATTTACTTGTTAAGGGTATAGACATCATGTGTTCGATCTCATTACTAAGTCAATTTATGTAACTTACATAATAGGAAATGGCATGACTCAGTTATCACGTATTTTCAATTAATGTGGCAAGATACTTAATAAATAACTGGTGTATTTCGGTAATAGTCATTTCTTTGTTTTTTGAACATGAAACCATCTTGTTTACAACTGCGCAGCAACAATCTTTTTTTTTTTAATATATTTATCTTTTCCCTTATAGAACCTGTTGTACCCTCTTCATACGATAAAAATGTATAAATCCTAGTTTTCAGATCGTATATCTTAGTTTTCAGACTACAAATGGGGGAAAATTCAGTAATGCATAATTATAAAAAAGAATTTCAACTACATTGTGTCATCGTAAACAGACGCAGTCAAAACTTTTTTAAAAAGAAGTGACGCCTTCTTATGATACCCAAAATATTTTTAACAGCAGGACTGATTCTTGAAAAGTTCTCGAAACTCAAAGAATCTCTCACTTTGGTTATTTTTTGCATCATAAAATCAAACTTTTTCTTTCATATTGCGACTCTTTTATTCGTGGATGCAATATATTATCTTAATGGTGTTACATATTGGTGTTATACCAATATGTAACACCATTATTACATATTGGTGTATTACATCTTGATGTATTACACCAATAAGTAATAATGATGTAATACATCAGTTTGGTATCCATTCGCTACAAGATCAAAATTATTGAGCTCTATGTCCGGTATCCCTCTTTTTAGGTTTTATTTTTTTATCGTTGTAAATTATTTTCTAATCTCTGTTATCACTCTTTACCAGTTTGATTAAGTCAAACGTTGTTGAGAAAATTTACTTTCGTCAAACACTGAGTCAAAACCAATATCTATTTTGCAGTTACGGGTATTGATGGACTAGATCAATGGAAGACAATCAGTGAAGACGGAAAAGAACTTAGAAAAGAAATGGTGTACAACATTTATGACATGGATCAACCTAGAGCAGCAATAAGGTATCACATTTAAATTTATATTTTAAAGTAATTTTTTTATATCACATTCTTTAAAAAGAACAAACATGATGTTTTGGGACATTTTGCCATACTATGAAAAAGTCTAAAAAGTGTTTCATTTATAATAAATTTTACGAGACCGATAATTGCCAAACCTACACAGTAAGTACATTTTATATCGAGCAAGTTCACTGTTGTGTTTTGAAACGGTATTGCTTGGCTGGAAAGAAAAAGAATTGTTTCAGAATTACTCACATGGACATGATTTGTAATACAAATTTAAACTGTGTTATTTTACTTAAACCTATCTTGAACGGCTGATTGGTTTGGTTTGGAGCGCTACGGTCAATTTTTGCTACACGAGGGCTAATTAGACCGGGACCTACTGCCTAAAGCCGATTCCGAACGGCTAGAAACGTCCATGCTAAGAGTGGGATTCGAACCCACAGACTTCAACCGAATGCCAGCGCCCTAGCTGTTCGGCCATCGTCCGGCTTGAATGGTTTGAAACAAATGGTACTTAAAGCCCAAATTTATGGTGAAGTAAATTTCAATGACAAACAATCACCTTACTAATTAATAACACTTTTATGTAATTCTTTAATAGATTGTCTTTAATGTAAATAGCATATTAAGTTTTTTGGCTAAAGTTTTCTGCAACTGTAAAGTATATGTATATAACAATTATCGCAATGAATTTTATTCTCCAACAGCACGAGTGATGAAAATTTTCCTTGAAATTACCTTTTTCTATTTTGGTGGACTGATTATCTACGTTCAATGGCGGGTTCGATCTCACCGTGTAACTGCGCTACTGAACTGCACAATGAGCTTGAAAGTTAACTCTTATCTCACATATTATAAGTGTTTTAATCTGAACTTTGTACTGATGCTTCATAAACTTCAAATTTTATAGTTGGAATAACCAAGCGTAAAAAGGGCTGAGAAATAAAACTACACGTTGATATGGAGCTTTTCAAGGACAAAATTAATCCTTAAGTTATCCCTTCAGCGGGCGTGTCCGTGTACAAAGTGCAACATTTTCGTAATTTTGAATGGTTTGCTTTTACATATAAGGTTTGAATGCTCTAAGCAGTTTCTATTTATAGCTACACCCTTTCTAATGCACGTCTGATTTTCTGGCTCTTGTATTCCTTTCCATTCATTGTTAGCCGCGATTTAACAGTGGTAAACCAGCCATTATACTGGATTACAATACGGCAAAAGCAGGAGTTGATGTAATCGATTAAATGTGCAGCTATTACACGGTATCCCGCATATCACGAAGATGGACAATCTCATTGTTTTTTAGGTTTTTGGACATAATAGGAATCAATTCGCAAGTTGTCCTTAAATCCAATAAACCGGACAGTTTTGAAATAAGGCGATTGTATCTGCATTCTTTGTCCTTTAATTAAAAATATATCTCAATACTATCAACATTTTATATCTTGCCATAAAACGCAGAATTATTATTTTCAATTTCGAAAAAAAAAAGTTTATTACAAAAGGAATAATAAAGGTTGAAAGTGACGTTGCACTTTGTGCCACGCGCGCCTGCTGGTGTTCCAAAAATTGGCACGCCGCTGAAAGGTTATCTGCCAACATTGAAATGGCTGTTTTGGTGCAAATTTCGAAAAATATATTTATTGCGCTATTTCAAAGGCCGATCTTATAGGATTCTAAAACTGCTTTGTTTTTATTCGTACGATCATTGGATGAGAATTTAGGGCCAATTTAATAAACCGAAAGCGATATTAAAAGACTGGAATTAGCATCTTTAAACGCCTTTTCTAGAAAACTCATTTTTCAGTCCCTTTTGTAAACGAGAAAGCTAATAATTTTAAAAGTTTTCAATATATTTCAATGAAATATACATATTGCTAACATAATACTAACATACTTTTCTTTTGCAAAATCTCAACTGAAAATAACATATGTAAGGAATGTTACCATTACCCGTCATCATAAATATACATTGTTTAGGGGTATCCTTTATAGGGCTGATTCTAAAACATCGTGATTAAAAAATGTGAATTTCCATTGCTTCAGAACTGAGTTAAAGATAAGACTGAGAAACCCAACACCAATGATTTTATCAATTACTTCCCTCTCTGTATGTTCTATTTTTCAAAATTAAGATATCTACACTTTTTCATTGCATCAAATACGGAAATTGTTGGGAAAATTTCTTCACTTATAAAATGGAGTAAAAATTCAGAAAGTACTGAAAAAAAGTGTAGAAAATTAACTATTACTGGCTATCGGTTGCTATGCCGGTGACGGTTAAGCCTAACCTCGCCTCATTTATGCTCTCTCTTAGTGAATTATTTCTTCGCTTTCTTTCTTGAGACTGTTGCCAATTTTCACTTAATCGTGCAGCTCGCTTTCGAGCATTTCTGATTTCAGTGCGTAAATCCATGTTGACACGCGGTTGCAAATTGCGGATTTCCCGCTAATGTTTACATCTGGTAGTTGCAGCCGTTGCTATTCGGAGTGTAGAAATATCGTCGATTTTTGTGCCGCATACCTACGCGTTTTATATAAATAGATTACTAACATAACTAAATTTACAAATTACTAACTACGTTTTGGACTAAAAGCCAAGCTATATGTGTTAATTAAATCATTCTACAGGTACCAGCACTTATAAAAAAAATAATTTTTAAAAAAAATCAGTGTTCTTTCCCTTCTTTGGTATATTTCAGTGATTTTTGGAAATATTGTAAAACTTTTGCTTCAGGGCACAGGTAAATGTCACAGTAGTACATAGTATAAAGGAAATTAAAATATATATTTAGTTGAATGGAGTGTAGGGTCTCTGGCGTAAGCACTAAATTGTACTAAAAATTTATAAAAAATCCCCTATATTTTAAAATGTTATGAAATTTTTGCCAAAACTTATTTGTTTACATGATTTTATATTATATGTGAACTAAAAATATATGTATTTAATCAGTACTGTATAATTTTGAAAAAAAGTGCTCCGAACATACTCGGATACCTTAAAAGAAAGATGGATAAGGGCCTGTTCACATAGGAGTCCGTTGCGGAGCGTTAAAGTATTGAAATATATTTAATCAATGACAAACCTCCAAAGGATTAGCAATGAAATTTTTAACGCCTATGATTGGTTTATTATCGTCTGAACGTCATCTTTCCCTTAACGCTACGCAACGGACTCCTATGTGAACAGGCCCTAAAACTCTACGGTTTTCCTTCCATTAGTAATCGAACAAACGTTTTAAAAGTAAGATCACATAAAATATCAAAAACACTGTTGTTTCTATAGCAATTTTAAACATTCTTGATTGTATCTAAATTATCTGAACTTCCCAAGTATTAATATGCAGTAAGATATACCTAAACACTGTTCGATAAATCAAATCCAAAATGATCCACAAAGTCAGAATAAAAGACATCATCAACAAATCTAGAGATTATCAGGGCCCGATTTAGAAAATTCTTGATTATAGGCACAACTCGAGAGGGGGCCCCCCTAACACTGATGTGGGAATAACATTTCCAAAATTGACACAAAAAAAAAAGTAAATAATCATTGTGAAAGTACCATTTTACCAAGAATTGGCTATTTGAAGCATAGAAGCCTAGAACATTATCAAATAACAAAAAGCAATACAACATATCAACTTCATCATTAAAACACCAATACAATGTAACCAGAAAAACTTATTAATCCCTTAGATACATTATAACATACATATGATGAACTATACATATAACTATACATATGATGAACCAATCAATCAAATTTGAAAGGATATATAAAAAAATGCTATTTAAAAAAAGGTAAAATTTTTTTAAAAAATTGAATTGGGAATTTTCTATTTTTTTCTTTTAAATTAAAAATTTTTTTTTGGGGGGAGGCCCTACATTCAGGGGCCCCTAGACCCGGGCCTACCGGGCCTAATGGAAAATCAGGGCCTGGAGATTATCACTTTTTAGGTATTCACAAAAATTTCTGTGCTCACTACATAATTCAGCGAAACAAGAACTTCTTAAAACATCCCCTACATAAAAAAATGCTATAAAAATTATTTAAGAATCGCTCATCCTTTCCACTGCAAACCACTGCAATGTAAGAAATTTTGCAACTTGAACTATAGAAATAAGACAAGAAATAAATAATCTTAATTCACAATGATTAAGCCTATCTTACTGTTAATTAAAGTGAGTCAATTAAAGTCCTCATAGCATTGTACTTATTTTCTTGGACTCAATTACCGTATTCTCATACGAAATTTAATTAATATATCGCACCCCGGCAAGAAAAGTGACACGAGTCAAAAAATGACAATTTTCAAGTTATGTCACTGAAAAAAAATGTATGAAGTGCTCCATCGTGCATGATAAGCGACACATCTCTATCTCGCAATTTGTCCACCTGAGGGCAGTCGCATCAGTTTTATTGTAATGCTAGTTGAAGTTGTATTCTTTAATTTGATTTTTCTCAAATGCTGCATTTTTGAGTTGTGTCACTTTTCTTGCTGGGGTGCGATATATTAAAATGTCTTTAGTGATTGTAGCATAACTAGGCTATTCATTTTGAATATATCTAAAACTCCTAAATGGCAGTAAAGAAGACTGAAATGTGTTTGAAAATTGCCAAATATACATAGTATTAATAGTGACTAAAAATAAAATGTATGCAATAAATTTTATGAAAAAAAATCAAAGTAAAATCCATTGTAAGTCATTTATAAGTTGTTTTTGGAGAAATGTAACTCTACGCGCAATTTTTCAATACAAGCAGAATAACTGCATTCAAAAATGCAATTTTCAGTTACATACCATTTAATAATGACATATCGAAAGTGTCAGTGATATCTACTTAGTACAGAATAAAATAGTTGGAATCCATCTCCCGAAACTTAAAAGAACCCGGATTGGCTTATCTATATATATAAAACAGTTCCGTAACAGACCGACTAACAGACAACGCACAGACCAAACGGCTGGACCTAAAGGGTTGAAATTTTGCATGGCGATTCTTCTTATAGTGTAGGGGTGCACTAAGAAAGATTTTTGAAAAATTCTTCTTAGATTATTTTTAAATTAAATTTTTAAGCTGTTTTTGTAACATTCTTTAAAGTTTGTATTTAAAATAATAATCTGAGGGTTATAAAATTTATATCACAAGAAAGATCCTAAAATTTCCTTTAAAATAATATCTTTTTCGAATCTTTGCCTCCATTTTCTGATTTTTGGTGAATTTTTAAAGATTAATTTTTTGAACTTAATTTATTAAATGCAAATCACATGGTTTCTTTTCTTTTTGTGATACTTTAAATTATTTTTGTATCACGTGCATAATAACGAAATAAATTGACAATTTTTTTTTCTATCTTAAGCGCAGACGATTGGACATTATCCAAAAAAATATTAAAATACAGTAAAAGAAATGTTCCTCAAACTGTACTATATTAACTGTACTATATTCTTTACGTTCTATTAGATTTAATTTCAGTATTTTCTTTTACAATATTTTGTCTATAAAAATATCTGTTAAGATTTTTTTATAAATATATTTTTTTGTTTTTTGGGGGCATTAATTGCATACATTGACTGTTGTATTTAATTTGAATGTACTCCGTAGCGAAGCACGGGTGTGTGTGTGTGTGACTGTGTAAATAAGAAATTCTTCTCTTCTTCCAATACCCATTCTATAAGTCAATACAAAACTATTGGATGAAAGTAACGTTATTTTCGGCAATTGCCTTAAAGCAAATAAAGTCATTTTAGTTTATTTCTCGAGGTCTTAGAATAAAATCAATGGAACGCAAACACAACGCATGGATAGCATGTGTGTTGTCCAGCATTAAATAAGCAATTAAATTGTAATATCGGGATGTACTTAATTACTAGCTCATAAGTTATTGAAATATAATATAAAACAAATGACCCACTATAAAATTACGAACCTTTCTTATGCTTGTAACAAAGTTGTGCAATACGTCTGTACTTGATAGTGAGGTTTGTATGACAGAGTGAGAAGGTCTATTACTAAATTATTCTCAACTTTATTACTAAATTATTCTTTTCCTTCCAGAGTTGGGGATTTCAAGTTGATCCAAGGCTTACCAGGTAAACCTGCTGGATGGGTAGCACCAGCTGAGAGTCCTCACATTGAAAGCGTTCACTGCTCTGTGAAAAATGACAGTGAAAAACATGGGACCAATACACTCAGGCTATATAATGTTAAAAGTAAGTTTTTATACGTACATTAACATATTTTTTCCGGATTGCAAGACACAATGCCTTTCCCCCAAAACATGTCATCTAAAACTGGACAGCAGTTGTAAAAGTTAAGATATGCTTCTCAACTTTTCGATTTTTTTTATTACTTTTTTTTAGTCAAAGTGTTTTTAGCCAATATAGAACTTGTTATTATTTCCTTGTATCTGCCGCATCTCCAAACGAAGATATGGAGCGAACAGAACCACAATTGTCACAATTACATATGATTATTGCTAAGCATAAGGAAAGCAGAATACTAATACTCGGCGACTTTAATGCAAAATCTACGTTATGGGGTCAAAGAAGAACAAATACAGGAGGAAAGGCTATTGTGGATCTGATATTACAATATAATGCAGTGATACATAATACTCCTAATAGTAAACCTACCTATAACGGGCCTTTCGGGCAAAGCTGGATTGATTTTCACATAAGCATAGGGATTTCAGAAGAGGAAATTAAGAAATGGACGGTTAGTGATGATTTCACATTAACGGATCATAATGCTATTATGTTTGAACTAGAAATAGGAAGGAATATACAGGGTCTTATAGAGAAAAAATATGAACTCAAAAAGTTAAATTGGATGACATTTAGGGGAGATTTAAAGAAAGAAATTTATATAATATCAGAAAAGCTAGATAATTTTCATCAAGAGAAGTTTTAAGTGAATTAAACACAATTATAGTTGAATTATGTGAAAAACATAAGAAAAAAGGTGGGAGAATTCAAAAGAGGGCCTATTGGTGGAGTGAGTCCCTGGCTATAAAAAGAAGCAGAGTCAGAGCTTTACGAAGGATAGCACAGAGGGAGAGTGATATAGTGGAAAGACAGAGGAAAATGCTAATATTCAAAGCTGAAAAAGCGTGCTATAAGAGAGCGTTAAAAGAGGCCAAAAAGAGGTCATTTAGTGAGTTTATTCAAAATCTTACAGTTAAAGATACGCATGGTAAAGTTAAATATATCATTAAAGATAAGAAGCAACGTGTTATCGTAAATCACGAGGGTGTCATATATGAAACAGAAGATAATATTGAAAAGGCACTTACATCGCATCATTTTAAAACTGAAGAAGATACTGAACTGAATGTCGTTGATGATGAGGGAGAAATTGAAGATAATGAAATAACGAAACGAGAAGTAGGCTTAATTTTAGAGGAAACGCCAATGAATAAAGCACCTGGCTATGATGGGGTCACTTTTAGTATAATTATGGAAATTTATAGGGCAGATAGAAACTTCTTATGGAAATTCTATAATAAAATCTGGAAGGAAATGAAGTTTCCAGCAGTTTGGAAAATAACTAAGGTTATTTATTTTTGAAAGGATGGAAGAGATCAAAAGAGCCCATCTTCATATAGACCAATTTGTTTGCTGCCTATATTGGGTAAGGTAATGGATAAAATAATAACCAAAAGACTGGTTTACCACCTAGAAAGCAATGGAATTATCTCTGATAACCAATTTGGTTTCAGAAGGAACATAAGTACTAATACGGCCCTACACAATTTAAAAGGAATAATTGAGGATAATAAAGCTAAACAGGAACATACCTGTATTCTAACTTTAGATATAAGTAACGCTTTTAATTCAGTCCGCAAAAATAGCACTGTCAAAAGTTTAAAAGAATTAAAAATAAGTAAGAATCTCTATAATATAATAATTGACTACTTGCAAGATAGGAAGATTAAACTAAGAAATAATGATCTAATGGATTATAATATTGGGGTTCCTCAGGGGTCTTCCCTGGGACCTATACTTTGGCTACTGGTAATTAACCCGCTGTTACAAAAGGAATGGGAAGAGGCAAACATTGTGGCGAAATGTGTGACGTCTATTGCAGCGCCCCCACCTTGTTTAGAATTTGACGAGTTGAATCTGCGACTCCATGTAAACATGGCTCTTAGATTAGTGGCATTTTGTAGACCTTTAAACGTTGTACATTTGTAAATAAATTCAGTGTCGTTTGTAGACCTCTTGTTTAGAATGTTGATTTCATCCATCGATGCAACCTGGATCTTAGACTATTTAGATATCCCTTTGAATTCGAACATTTTCCTACATGGTGCATCGCAACGGGAATGCTATTTAGAACTGCTAGTATTTGAACAATAGATTTTCAACTCATCTTGTGGAAATAGACACATAGATCATCGAAATTTTACATTTTGGATTAGCACATTTAAGTGCGAAGACTGCTCACGGTAAGATCGTTTCAATTATTCAATCAATAATGAAGGACGAACTCACAAAATTGAAATCGAAACGGAAAGTTATTAGATCTGCAGTTTCCAAAGTTTTAAAGAACACCGAAACAGAATTTGGAAAGGAAACTGCGGATGAATTGATCTTAGAAGAAAACTTAGAACTATTGACAAATAAATATGATGAACTAAAAGAGATTGATGCCGCTATTGAACCACTTGTTGAAACTAAGGATCTCGAATCAGAAATTTCCGCTGTAGGAGATTATAAGGATAAAGTTATTTTATGGAAATTTAAAATTAATAGAAGATTGAAAAATAGTAAACCAAATATAGCTGCTACTGTAAACGACAACGATTCCGAAAACGCGAAACCACAAAGCAAAGTAGTTCGTCTGCCAGAGTTGGTTATGCCGAAATATTATGGCGATTATACGAAATGGACAGATTTCTTTAATTCATTTAAAGTTGACAATAACAATTGAAATAACAATGACAATGAAAATTGACAATAACAATGAAAATTGACAATAACAATGAAAATTGACAATAACAATTCACTATCCAAAATTGAAAAATTCCATTATTTAAGCTCCTTTCTAGGGGGAGCAGCATTGAACGCAATAAATCTGTTTTAGATGACTATGAATCCTCTAAGGATACGAAAATTGGGCAAGTTGTCCTGATTGACGGAATATCAAAGTCCAAACTCCTGTGGGACTTGGGTGTCATTCATGAATCGTTTACGGGAAGAGATGGACATGTTCGGGCTTGTATGGTGAAAACCTCAAAGGGACTGTTTAGAAAGCCCATACAACTTTTGTACCCACTCGAAGTAAACGAACTTTAGACTTTTAGACTTTGTTCCAGCATTAATTTAATCAGAACAATTTTTTAACTTTTGAGTATTTAGTAATTTCTTTATTTAGTTGATTAATTTGTCTTATTTGTATTTTAATTTTAGTAGACATTCAAGAACATTTTTTAATTTGTAAGAATTTGTAATAGTAAGTAATTGTAAGTATTTTCATTATTTTAGATTTGATTGTTATTCTTCTTCTTTATTTAGTGAACTTAAAATTTAGTTTGTTGATATAACTTTTCTTAATTTTAAAACTTTAATTTACAATTTGCATATTTGTTTATAATGATTCATTTTTGATTATTTGATTTGAATTTAACATTCATGTGTTAAATATTTAGAATTGAAATTTGACTACATGAACCACACTGTAGATTTGTATCGATGTGTATAAATAAAGGGGTGAACTCGTGGAGTTAAGGTGGGGAGTGTGGCGAAATGTGTGACGTCGATTGCAGCGCCCCCACCGTGTTTAGAATTTGAGAAGTTGAATCTGCGACTCCGCCATGTAAACATGGCTCTTAGATTAGTGGCATTTTGTAGACCTTTAAACGTTGTACATTTGTAAATAAATTCAGTGTCGTTTGTAGACCTCTTGTTTAGAATATTGATTTCATCTATCGATGCAACCTGGATCTTAGACTATTTAGATACCCCTTCGAATTCGAACATTTTTCTACAAACATTAAAATGCAAGCATTTGCTGACGATCTGATTATTACAATTAGCAGTAAGGTATCTTATAAATTTACTGAATATGCTGCAAATATCTTAGACTTATGCCTAGAATGGGCAAATAATAATAAATTAAAATTTAACACGGATAAATGTTTCTACACGATAATAGCTTTTAAAATACAAATCAAACGTAAACCAACAATCAAATTGGGTATGCATGGGATTAAATATTGTAAAGCAGTAAAGTATTTGGGTATACTCTTGAATAAAGACCTAAATTATATACAACATCTTGGGGAAATACAAGAAAAGACCCTTAGAGTGATGTACAGTCTGGCAAGGTACAGTAAGAAGACATGGGGTTTCAGGTCCAGTATATTGAAAGAAATATATAAAGTAATAATAGAAAAAATTATCCTTTATGGAGCTCCATTCTGGTTCAAGAATACAGTAAGACAAAACAATTTATTAAATAAAATTCAAAGACCTTTCTTATTGAGCATTACAAAATGCTATAAAACAGTTTCAACGAATGCATTGGCTGTACTGGCAGGATGTATGCCTTTAGATCTCAGAGCTGAAATTGAGTACAAAATGTTTGAAATATATTACAAGGAACAAGGAATAGAAGTTATGGATATAAAATTTAGTAAAAATAATTGCGAATTGGCGAACAGACCTATAAAACGTGAGACTGACTTATGGACAATAAACTGGACATTTGATTTAATTCCAATTACCGATATTAATTATTACACGGATGGCTCCCGCATGAATGGAAAAACTGGGGCAGGTATTAATAAATATATTAAGGATTTAAAAGTATTGGAAATAAAGCAAAGGCTATCTGATAATGCGAGTTCCTTTAGTGCTGAACTGTATGCAATACAATTGGCTATTGAAGATGCTATTGGACAAGGTCATAAAGCAAATTGATATATATTCAGACTCACGTAGTTCATTACAGGCGTTAAATACGCTTAGTTTTAAAAGCGAGATGGTAGATTACATCAAAAAATTAGTTAAAACTTCGGGACTTAATGTCGCACTGCATTGGATAAAAGCGCATATTGGGATTGATAAAAATGAAGCAGTTGATCAGACTGCAAAAAAGCAACTGAATTAGAAGTAATAAATAAAGAAATTAAATGGACTTGAAACCAAGTGAAAGCAAAATTATTTCAAATGGCGGAACACGTCTGGCAAGATAGGTGGAACAATACAACTGTTGGAACTAGAGTAAGAGAAATTTTTCCTCAAGTTAAAACTGACAGGCTAAGTGCAGATTTTTACATAAATCAAGCAATCACAGGACATGGGTCGTTTGGTAGTTATCAAAGCAGGTTTCACGGAAAAAGTAGCACTTGCTCTTGTGGTGCTGAACAATCGGTGGAGCACTGTATAATAGTATGCAGTAAATTTAATAATATACGCAGAGGCTTACCTACAAACATTGATATCTGTAATAAGAATAAGTTTTATAGTGATTATTATTGTAGAAGAGCCACAAGGAAAATAGTTATGGCCCTTATGGCTGTTCATTATCCGCTTACATAGTTATTCTACTTCGTTGTATTTTACACAATTAGCACAAGTTCCCCCCCCCTTTTTTTTTACGCAAAACCGAAAGGTTGGGTCGTTTATATTTGTATCTTATTACTTTTTTTACTTCACATGGCAGGAGTTTGTATTTGGGTACCAACACATAACTAGGTGAAGTGAATCGTAGTATGCTTTTATTTATGGCACCTTGTGTTGTAACTTTACGTTCTTCCAAACTTGACCTTCCATGCAAAAGTGGTAGTGAAAAGTTCACTTACCTAATATCTGCTGATACACGGAGAAATGTGATTGGAGAAACTATTTCTTCTAACATCTAATCCTGTGAATAACTGAGTAGTCAAATCAAAATAATGGCTAAATTTCAAATGATTTTATATCATTATTAAAACACAAAACAAAACTTGGACAGTTAAAATTATAGTTCTCGGACAGTCAACATTAACACAACTAGTAAGTAGAGAGAAGTATCAGGAAGTGTGTGTGAACCATGAAGCTATAAGATCTTATAGCTTTATGGTGTGAACAAAACAGACACACAGAGCTTATTCCAATGCCATCTGGTGGTTACTAGACAAATTGTTCGATTAGTTATATAACACATAGGAATTACTATTCCCAACACCTTGTACTTCATGCATATAACTGCAAAGTAAGTGCGATTTCAAGTTTTCCGAATTTTGCCTATGTACACTCCATATGAAAATAAAATTGGCAGTAGTTTAACATATTTGTAGCTGGATATTCATTTATAAAAATAATATTGGTAATATCCATTTACCCCTGACATGAAGCATAATTTCTTTATTTACAACGAATGAACCTTAAATATAAATGGTAAATGTAATAATTTGCTATTTTTTCTCCTCACGTAAATGCCTAAATTGGGTTGTGAAGTCTAACGAAGCAAAATCATTAATCTTTTGTTCTTCATAAGCACTGCTGCGGCAACTTGCATACTTTACAACTCATTCTCCAGCACTTTTATAAATATATATATTAATTCTACTTTATAGTTATTTAACTGGCGGCATCTGCGCCTCAGTTTTGAATTTCGCAGAAGATTCTACGACTATTTTGCGTGTGATACACGGGCTCTAGTTCAAAAGACTAGCTCTCTAGACTTACGACCAGCTTTATATATTATTATTATTAAACAAATGCCAGGCCATTGACCATCATGACATTCAGGCAACGAGCTCTCCAATATTTTTCAACAATACAGTCCAAATCATTTAGTGCAGAACACTCGTCCAGATGAGCAGCAGTCATGTTTTGTCCAGAGTCACAGAAGACAATCAGATGAATTAGTCAAATTAAAACGAAACAAATGAGCACTAAGACAATCGTGTCCTGTCAAAAGTCTAAACTCGGCCACTGCAGCTGCACGGGGTGAATTTGGGACATAGTGAGATCCACAAAGCAACCTCCAGGACCTATCTCCAGCAGCATGGGAAGCCATGCTACGAAACGATTGTTTGAAGTTTCTCTTTATCTCTAATTTAGCAGAATGGAATGGCAAGTCTCTACAAGACCTTTGAAGAATATTAGTTCCCTTTTTTTGTCAAAAAGTCCGCCATCTCGTTTCCCCAAAGGCCACAATGGGATGGTACCCATTGGAAGGCAACTATTCCCTGTTGCCCCTGTTACTTACACACACACACACACACACACATATATATATATATATATATATATACAGATGGAGTACAAAATAATACGAACACCTGTGAAAAAGTATGACGTATTTCACACTTGCAGTACAGCCGCGCCACCTGCAACAGAAGTATGTCACCTAGTGAGCGTGAAGAGGAAGGTATCAGTCTCTCAATAGCAGTCACCTACGTTGCATGCTTCTATCGAACTGTCTGTGATAAGTTGAAATGTCAGACCTGTCAGAGTTCCAAAGAGGAATGATAGTTAGAGCGCGTTGAAGTGGAGTATCGGTTACGGAAGCAGCAAACCTTTTGGGGTTTGCAAGGAGTACGGTATCAGCCGTTATGACAGCATACACGAAAGAGGGTAAGACGACGTCTTCAAAGCACAACAGTGGCCGAAAGTCCAAGCTTGCTGATAGGGATAGACGGGTCTTGAAGCGCATAGTAGCCCGAAAGCACAAGAAATCGTTATCCGAGATAACATTCAAAATGAACAGTCATCTCCAGGACCCCGTTTCAACAAAAACTGTCAAAAGGGGATTTCATGCTGCGAACATTTATGGCAGAGTGGCAATTCGTAAACCCTTGGTGACAGCAACTAATGCTTTCAAGCGACGCCAATGGTGCAGAGATCACAAAGGCTGGTCCCCACAGCAGTGGCAACAGATAATATGGTCAGATAAATCGTCATTCACCCTATTTCAGACGATCGGACGCGTTTATGTCTAGAGAACGCTCAAAGAAGCGTTTCATCCTGAATGCCTCTTGCCGACTGTGAAGCATGGAGGTGGCTCCATTATGGTCTTGGGCCACTTGTTATTCTGCATGGGAGGATCAAATCGAATCACTATCTAAGCGTTCTAGGGGATCATGTCCATCCTTTTGTCCAGACTGTATTCCCTGGAGAACGACCGCTTTTTCAAGACGACAACGCCCCTATCCACACTGCTAGGTGTGTTCAAGAATGGTTCGAAGAGCATGACGATGCAGTTGAACATCTCGCCTGGCCCCCTCAGTCTCCGGACTTGAATATTATTGAACATTTATGGCAATATTTGGAGTCCAAACTTCGTTCCCGATTTCCACCTCCATCCGGACTTTCGGAATTAGAGACCGCTCTGCAGGAGGAATAGCTTAATATTCCTTTAAATATTGTCCATGACCTTTATGCATCTATCCCACGTCGCATTAAATCTATACTTCAGTCAAAGGGTGGTCCAACCCCTTATTAATAAAGATTTTCCTCTATTTCACAGGTGTTCGTATTATTTTGTCCACCATCTGTGTGTGTATATATATATATATATATATATATATATATATATATATATATATAAGGATCTATCTGGTAGTCAATTTCGACGATATTGGGAAAGAAAAGAACGGGCCTTTACGGCTTTCGGCGGCTTCTTGGGTTAAATTTTGCAGTCGCGCTTGAGCAGAATCAACTCCAGTCAAATAATCCAATTGATGGGCTATTATAAATTTATCAACTGTGCACATTGTTGTTATTTATTAGCTTAACGTATAAGAAATATAAAAGATTAGAAGTTATTTACATATTTACAAAGCACAGAGAGAATGGAGAATGGAGACCGTTCAATCGATGTCCGATTTCTAACTAGGAAGTTCGACACTCAAACCAGAACAACGGAAGTTTTAGTTTCGCTTGTCCACGTGATTATCTGTGGTGCAATATATCCAACGACCGCCAGGATTATTTTATATAATGTTTGATTTTCTCGATAATCTTTCGGTATTTCTTTCATACACTTAAAATGTGAATAAATTGGAACGAGAGTGATCACCTACAAGGGATGGCCACTACCACCCACTGTGTGTATGTGTATATACATATATATATATATATATATATATATATATATATATATATATATATATATACATACATACATACATACATACATACATACATACATACACACACACACACACACACAGCACGGCATCTTAGATCACGGTTTCGCTCTAACACGATAGGATAAATTGCGGGAACCCTCGTATAAAACTGCAACCTGTAACACGATTTCTCTCTAAAACGATAAAAAAAATTGCGAAACCCTGTGTACAACACTGTACTTCTACAGCACCAGATAACATGATTTTTGTTTAACACATTTAAAAACTAAATTACCCTAAAATAATGACGGGAAGGAATAAGGAACTATCATTAGCTTTACATAAAAATGCATAAACAAACTATAAATTATTCATTTATAACTCTATAAAATTACAAGAAAGCCTAAGCTTAGCTGAAAATCTGAATAATTTTTCTTCAATGTAGACCCTTCCGCTGAAAGAAGCCGAAAATTCAAAAGGGAGCTGCAAAATTGTCTATGTCCATACCGTCAAATCTACAATGACTTTGTAAGAATCAGCAAACAAACCAAAATAAGATTTTTTAGAGGATAGAAGGAGCAAAAACTCTAAATGAAGTAAAAGGTTCTGAAAGTGAAGGTGATATCGTTCAACCGAAAAAACGTTCTCGTTTGATTGTACTGAGCAGTGATGAGGGAAAAATTTACCAAGTTGCTTATATGGAATTTTTTTAATAAAAGCTTGTCTTTAATAAGTTTCCGGAACGTGTCGTGACCCCCCTTTTTGTACTGGCTCTGGGCAGTGGCGTAGCTAGAGGGGTGCGGTGCGTGCGGTCCGCACCGGGCGGCACATACTGATGGGGCGGCATTTTTTTATTTCGTTGGAAAGACGGGAAGGAAGGCCCTCTTGATCTACTAAAATTTATTCAACAGTATAGATTGGAAAATTCTGTACTCAACATTGTAATTTTGCTAAGAATTTTTTTAACAATTGCTATCAGTGTCACTAGTTGCAAAAGGAGCTTCTCCAAATTGAAGTTTACAAAAAATTATCTTCGTTCCACAATGAGAGATTTAAGACTACAAAATCTTGCAATATTGTCTATAGAACAAGAAATTACAAATAATATAAATTTTGATAGCATTATACACGATTTTTCTACTATGAAAGTTAGAAGAGTAAATAAATAAATATATTTTGTTTACATACACGTATGTGTACAATTTGTTTGTTTATCCAAAAGTAATAAAATTTATTTTTATTTATAAATATAAAAATATAAAATAAAACATTTTATGGAATTTTTTTTATAAATTAGGTATATGTTTTGTCTCATAGGTGGAGAAACTGCGACCTCCGTAATTTTCTTGTGGTCTTTATAAAAGTTGCATTTATAGGTATATCAAATTTAGCGGCCTCCCTTATTACTGCCTAATTTAAATATGGCATCCAATGGTAAAAAAGTTCCCCACCTATAGTTTGTCTTAATTACAATTATTTATTTATGTTTATTAATTTATAAAAACCACCAATTGATTGACTTAGGATGGGCGGCAAATTGGAGACCGCCCCGGGCGGTAAAAATTCTAGCTACGCCACTGGCTCTGGGTCTCATAACACGGTTTCACACAACACGGCATTTTCTAAGAACCTATCTACCGTGTTATAGGAGGGTTACCTGTGTGTGTCTGTGTGTGTGTGTGTATATATATATATATATATACACTGCTGGCCACTGTAAATGCAACACCCTGAAGGAAACATGCAAATAACATGAAATTTACAACATGCATTAGCGGAGGTGAGATATGCAAATGATTAGAATCTCAGCGCAGACGCACATCACGCGCGCCTGTGGCGCCACTTCAAAGCGCTATTTAAGTCTTGGAGATTTCGACGATTTCAAGTTCGGCAATTGTGTTTTTCTTGTGGTTTTTTCAAAAAAACGATCAATTATGCCTCGCCGAAAACAGCGATCATCTTTTGATCAAGTATCCGAGTTCGACAGAGGAAGGATAGTGGCCTACCGAGATTGTGGATTATCTTTCAGGGAAATAGGTAGTCGTGTTGGACGAAACCAAACAACTGTAATGCGGATATGTGATCGTTGGATGCAGGAGGGTACGACGGACCGGCGTGTTCGATCGCATCCACCTCAGCGCACCACTTCACGTGATGACAGGCAAATTGTGCGCATGGCAGTGGCGGATCGCTCAGTCACATCACGAACCATAGCACAGCACATGCAGTCTGTAACGCATCATAGAGTGTCTGCCCGTACCATTCGACGCCGTTTACAGCAGAGTGGTCTGTCCGCAAGACGTCCATTGCTTTGTCTACCCTTGACGCAGAACCACAGACGTCTCCGCCGCCAATGGTGCGATGACAGAAGGATGTGGACGGCAGAATGGAATGAAATTGTCTTTACTGACGAGTCACGCTTCTGTCTGCAACACCACGATGGTCGCATTCGAGTCTGGAGACACCGTGAAGAGAGGATGCTGAACAGCTGCGTTATGCACCGCTACACTGGTCCTGCACCGGGTATTATGGTATGGGGCGGTATTGGATATCACTCTCGCACACCTCTAGTACGCATTGCCGGTACTTTAAACAGCTTGCGCTACATCTCCGAGGTGTTGGAGCCAGTTGTCCTTCCTTACCTTCAGGGCTTGCCCACAGCCATATTTCAACAGGATAATGCGCGACCACACGTGGCACGCATTGTCCAACGGTTCTTCGTCAATCGCCAGATTGAATTGCTTCCCTGGCCGCCTCGCTCTCCGGATCTTTCACCGATAGAAAACATGTGGTCCATGGTTGCTCTACGATTGACCCAGATTCCATCCCCAGCTGCCACAGCAGATCAACTTTGGCAACGTGTGGAAGCTGCTTGGTCTGCTGTACCCCAAGAACTCATCCAAAGTCTCTTTGAATCAATGCCGAGGCGTGTGGCAGCGGTGATCTCCAACAATGGCGGCTACTCTGGCTACTGATTTTGGCAGGAACCACACTTCACAGTAGTCTATAAATTTAATCATTTGATACTAGGTCAACATGTTATCTACAAAATAAATTTTGTTGTGATATCTCTTGTCTTTCTTGGTGTTGCAATTTGGGTGGCCAGCAGTGTGTATATATATATATATATATATATATATATATATATATATATATATACACACACACACTGGTGTAAGAAATTAAGAGAATTTGCAGACTTGGTCGATTATCTCTAGAACTACTGTACCGATTTTAATGAAATTTGATATGTACATACATTGATACAATACAAAACAAATAACCATTCAATAATTGTAATACACACGCATGATCGTGCGTAGCACTCGTTGGAGTCTGAAGGTATGAAACAGCGGTTGCAGAATAAACAAAAATGGGTTAATAGGGGGTATGATCCCCTCTTACAGATAAACAGGTCTTGCAGCGTGATTTCATACTTGAAATAAGGCAGTTTATCATTTCCTGTGGCAATTGGTCCCACTCGTTCAGCAACGCTGTTTTCATTCCCTGGATGGTTCTCGGAAGGGGGTTGCGAGTTGCAATTGCCCTCACCAGAGCGTCCCAGACATGCTCTATAGGGTTAAGGTCTGGAGATCTGGCTGGCAATCCATCCGGCGAATATACTCACTCTCTAGAAATTCGTCGACCAGAAGAGCTCTATGTGGCCTCGCGTTATCGTCCATTAAAATGAACTCAGGGCCAACTCCACCCCTGAAAAGGCGAACATGAGGCTCCAAGACCTCATCCCTATACCTCACACCAGTCACAGTGCCTCTTTCAAAGACATAAAGAGGTGTGCGGCCATCCAACATGATGCCTGCCCAGACCATTTAACATCCTCCGCCATAATGGTCTATTTCGCGGACATTGGAAGGTAGGTAGCGGGTCCCTGTTTCTCTCCATATGAACGTACGGCAAGAATCGGTGTTTAGGCTGAACCAGGACTCATCAGTGAAGAGAACGGTCGACCATTGATCCATACTCCAATCTCTCTGCACCATGATAAACGGATTCTCTTGTGTCGTAAATGTGAGCGGGACGCAAAGAGCAGGTCTTCTTGCAAACGACCCTCTCTCATGAAGTCTTTTGGAAACAGTCACCCTTGATGCAAGGGTTCCTGTGGCTGCATACAAGTCACGAGAGAGCTGAGAAGCTGTAGCACTCTTGTTACGCCTCGCTATAATCGACAAATGGCGATCTTCTCTGGCCATCGTGGCTCTTGGACGACCTCGCCCACGCTTTCTCTCGATGGATCCGGTATCCTGGAACTGTTTCCATAAGTTACACACGACGCTGGGCGTTAAATTGAACTCTCTACAAATTTAGACTTGAGATTGGCCTGTTTCTAGCCTCCCCAAAATTCGCCACCTCATTCCATCATCTAAACGTTGGTGGTTACTCATTTTTACTGTTACAATTTGATATTAACCGATTACTGTAAAATAACACCATCTATTAACCCATTTTTTTTGGCTTATTCTGCAACCGCTGTTTCATACCTTCCGAATCCAACGAGTATTACGCGCGATCATGCGTGTGCATTACAATTATCGAATGGTTATTTGTTTTGTATTGTATCAATGTATGTACATATCAAATATCATTAAAATCGGTACAGTAGTTCTAGAGATAATCGACCAAGTCTGCAAATTCTCATAATTTCTTACACCAGTGTGTGTGTGTGTATATATATATATATATATATATATATGTATGGTGTGTGTGTGTGCACAAACACACGCTACCTCAGAAAAATTAGACTTGAACTCTGGATCTGAACGGTGTTAGCACATTTTACCATCATGTTTTAGAACTGATTTGAGGTTTATAGGGAGTTCTTAGATTCCTTTACATGTTAATTAAAAGCATTGCATTTATTACATTGGTTTATGGCTGAAATTTGTTCTTAAATTGATTACGAACTCCATAAAGCAGAATTTTTCAGACCTTACTAAAGAGTAAGAGGCCCCCGCCCTCTCGTTCATGACTGGTTACGGCCCTCATTATATGTTCTCGCTCCAGGTATATTTTGGGGATTACTTTTCTTATATGCAATCTTTTTTATCATGAATGGAGTAAAATATTACAGATCCCTGGTTACCAAATCCTACCGTCCGTCGAGACACTTTCATCAGATAAAAATTTAATGGTAACAAAATGCCACTCTTACTAAGTTTATGAGAGATGCGTCCGGAATATACATCTGATTTTTAAAAAGTCACGTCAACGATAGTAACAGCAATAAAAGAAACCGTATCTTTCATCGCACCAAAATGAAATATATATATATATATATTCGTAACTCCGAAGCCCTTTGAATTTGCAACATAGAGGTATTTAACGAATCTTTTTTCACATAAGCTTCAGTATGGTTGTATTGTTAATGATGTGTTTCTTTCTTCAGCCGATCCAACTGAGCGCATCAACTTGGCCCAGATTTTCCCCGATATCGTACAAAGTATTAAACTGAGACTAGATACCCTGAAAAAAGATATGATTGCAGCTGATGACCCACCGGTAGACAAGAGAGGGGATCCAAAATTGTGGAATGGCAACTTTAGCCCTGGTTGGTGCACTGCATACTGAGCCTCCAACTGAGGGGTTATTTACATGTTATCTTTGTGATACTTTTCATGTATTCTTCAGAGGACTGATGTATTTATGAATAAATATTTCTTTAAACTAATTATGATCAATTTGATTGCATGAAAAACATTCTGAAGAGACATTTAATTTGTGTTAAATCGACTAACATTACTAGTTGCATACGCAGAATTAGCTGGACTGGCAACAAACACTTCCTCCTAAACATTTTCTCCGAATGGTTGATATTCAGGTTTATTATCAGAAAGCAATTGTTTCTTCCTTTTTGATTAAAGTTTAACCATAATGTAGGCATGAGTATATATATAAGTATGAATATATCATACCTAAAGATTCTAGCAGCTTTAAAGCGAAAATAAATCTTCAGGGAGAAATATCCCAATTTGAATTTTGTAATTATTTACTGTCACTTCTCTGAAGATTTGATTATTAGCTAAGTTGCAAGCTCATTGAAAATATACTTTTTAGCTAATTATCAATTCTACCAGTAGACAGTTTATATTGATTGGTGGAACTCAAAATTGGGTTTCCACAACTTTTCAAACTAAGCAATTTAAATTTAAAGATGGAAAACTGACTGCACTAACCATTTTTTTCGGTTCATCTTATTTTTCAAAGGATCGTGATATGCCTTTCCGCCTTTGTGTTATTTGAAAATTACTGAAAACTTTTCTATTTAAATTCATATAACAACCATAACAATTCTAATAATATTGGTTTTAGTGTTGTAATGAATTTTGCATCTTTCGCAACAGTTATAATGGAAGCTAATAGGATTTTACAAAATTAAAACTATAGGCTTTTTGCTTTTTAAATAATTAGTGGTAACTGTTAGCTTATTTTTTCGTAGCAATGGTTGTGTGTTTAATAGTAAAACTACAGCCATATTTGTCATAATTGCAGCTTTTTTTTAATTATCTATGTACTGGCACAAACTTGCAAATTACGTAAAAATTAAATACCGAGTTTTCAATCGCTTAAACTTTAAGGTATTTTTCAACAATTCTCTTTTAGATATTTGTATTGTGCTTCTTTTTAATCTTCCAAATAAATTTATTTTTCTACGACGGTCTGAATTGATTTTAATGTAATGTTACCGTTCAAAAAATTAACTGAATTAATAGGTTGATGCTTGGGACAATAGACATTTTGCTTAGAATTTTTTTTAAACCAACATCGTTTAAGGAACTTATCATTTAGGGTTGAAAATAGTTTGAGTTTAGGTTTTTATTTTTAATAGGCTTTTTCGACAAAATTTGAAGCTTGTCTTTTAGACCCCAGTGTCGGAGCATCATAGGCATTGAAAGCCGAATACCGGTTGGGGAGGGGGGCTTAACGGTTTCCTACGTCTAACAAACTCTGAACAGTCTGGGCCCCTGAAGTTCAAGGCCCGAGTAAACCAAGCCACTCATACCCATACTCGTAAAGCCTTTAGTCAGTTTTTCCTGTGAGGTATACAAACGAAATTCCATATTTGAAAAGCTTAAAATTTCCACTCTTTCATAAATTTACCATTCAGCAACTTTTAGTTTCAGCCAATGCAACGGATGAAGATAAAAGATCGGGGTCTCCTTTAACTGAAAATATAGTTCTCTTTCCGATCCTTTATCATTGCTCCGTTATCCTTTATTCGTCCGGGTATGTCTTAATTTTATAGCGCGAGTTTCAAACTCGAATGTATATGGTTAGCATTTTTTAAGAAAAGGGGGGCAAAATGTTAAAAAATTCCAACAGTTTGTCCGAAAACAATCACTTTCTCCATTTCTAAGTAACTACGATCACACAACCAAGATTTTCACACACATCTAGATACGGTCTCTAGTTTGGAGTTTTGTTTTATTCTGAAGATTTGTGGAGCTAAGGAATGACGGCATTTCATTTACGTTGGAAAATGTACGCTAATTCTAGAAGTTTGAATTATAATAATAATAATAATAATAATAGGTATAAACTAACTTTGTTCTCTAGTGATGCCAAAATTCTGCAGACTTTAGTGTTGAATTGTATAACCTTCCAGATCTATCGCTGTTTTCAGAGAAAGAATATGGGGAAAGTAACGTCTGCTTAAACGTAAATGCTGCCAGCTGCAGCCGCTTGAGCCTAGGTTCGAATTATGGACGAATGCATGGATATTTCTGTAATGACACTCAAGAATCTACGTTGGTTCCCCAACCGAACGCTCTCGCAATGCAGCATGCCAAGCCTCTCAGCGTATATAGTGAAATGTCACCAGGATAAGTATGTTGCACATAAAAGAAATTTCTTAGAGCCAATCAAATGACACTCCACCTTCAATTACACAATACTAAATAATTCTAGATTTGCCTTTGAGAAATTTTGCATTTCGAATCTAAAGCAATCGCATTTAATAGATTAATATCTCGCTAACATTTTCCAGCCAAGTACAAGAATCGAAAGTTATGTTGATACATTTCTAAACACTTAACCTCGATTGGCATCTGGATTATACATTTATATAATATGTCAGCAAAATCAACTTTCCTCATTAACACACCTATACAACTCTTACAGATTTGAGTTTGATTCCTAGGAACGATTTCATAAACTAACAATCAAACAGAATTGTGCCAAAAGTTTTAGCATTCATCCAACTATTCAACTTTGAATTAAAAAATCTGAAGACTTAGATTAAGAACCTACTAACTCATTAGACTTAAGCCCTCGTTCTGATGCCTTAAAAGTTATTCAAAGATTGGAAGAAGTGGGTTGCGCCGATTTTTACCTAGTACTTACTAGTCTATGCTTCGTGCATTTACACAAATGGAAAAAACAGAAGATACATTGTTATAAATTTCTTTATTCATAGGTAGTAAAATGCACAAGTCTCGCATTAAAAACATTCCTTGTCATAAGCCTAAATGTCAGGTTTTAAACCAAATTCTTTAGTTGTCTAGTATTCGATTCCGGCCCGCGCTATGTATATATTATACAGCTACAAACCATATGCAGGTTTCATATTAAAAGGTGTCAGGAATGGCCATAGGAATTTTATGACCCGTTGGAGATCATACGTACACGTTTCGTGATGCAAGCCACACTCAGCTTTGTTACGTGTTCCACCTTGAAATGCTTCTAGGTAACGGAATGTTGCACTGTTCCACGTGACAGGAGGGACAGACCTAAAAGATAAAAAGCTCTTTTCAAAATGTATTGAAACCCCCGAAGAAAGTTTCAGGCATTTACAGGGCCTTATGCGAACGCTTACACAAACTTCTTAGTAAAAGTATTTTTTCTCTAACTAGAAAGTTTTCAAAGTCAGGACAGATTGACTCTAGAAACAGGGGGATCCCTAGTGTTGAACTATTAAGAAAATGAACATTCAATTACCCACTTAATCAGATCCATTCGAGAACGAGTAGTATCAAGCAAGGAACGCCGCAATCGCCATTGATGCTAGTCTGCACAAAAAGAGCCAGTACTTCAAGTGCTTTAAAAATTGGTAGTTTTCGCCAGATAGTGTCAAGAAAATATAGGAGTCTTGAGACCAGTCTCAAAGTATTTAAGAGAAAGAACGGAAATTGCATTTTCTAGGGCTCCTAAAATTATGAAAGCTTAGCTCTTATAATACATTAAATTTAAGTTTTGTGATAGTTAAGTTTGAGCTCACTTTTATGTCAAAAGAATAGCGAAATTCTAATCCAACTCCTTAATGTCATTAAATTCAGATTTTAACAGCTTTATAAACCACATTTAAATGGCCATGTCCCACGGAGGAGGGAGATTGGGAATCATGGTTATCAAAACTAAAGACAGTTACTACTAAAACGAGTACTTACTTCAAGTAATGATTTATTTTGAGTCCAATTATCCCAAATGACTTTGGATCGGCACCTATTTCACACAGCAGGCGAGAAATACAACTGTTCCTGTCCATTTCACTTAACACACGAAATAAGTTCTCCGAATACAGTCGGTCTTCAGCCACCGTTAGGTTTTGCTCGTGGGCATGCAAACCAGTCTTCTTAAGACTTTGATTCGGGTCGACTTCAACTATCTCAAAATTATCCATCGTTGCTTTTTTAATGTCTGTGCCTCTCTCCGACACATAGCGAAAATTACTGGCATCGTAAAGAATTTCAGCTTTTCTGCTAATTAAAGTACCTAAACCTGTACTTATTAAAAAGTTCCTGACAGAAGGATCCGAAAAAACGTAACCAGTTGTTGCAAGAACAGTGCAGCAACTGTAGGCGACTAAGTTTATCAGAATGACAGCAGCAAACACGTGAGAAACTCGCATTCTTAAAATACCTGCGAATGGAACAATAGAAAGCAATTTTTAGAATGACTTCAGAAATTACCACGTTTAATCATTTAACTTTGCAAACTTATTGGTTTAAGATTCTAAGAACACATAGGTAGTGTTTTGAGCTACGCAACCGAGATTGCTGTGCCTTGTCAAAATGGGTTGTATAGAGCAATAACTTTTAAAAAGGAAAAACTTAATAAATTTTAAATTTATGCGCACTCTACCGAATGCGTTGGTAGGAAGAAAAATTCAGTCAATGTACAAAAGAACTAAGTGCGCTTTTTTACCAAGCAAAAAGACGAAGAGGATTTAGGATGAGAAAAAAAAGCCCTCCTTAAATGGCTCCTTAATATAAATCTCATTATCATTCTACTTATATTCTGGGTATACATGTATATATCTTCTATATATTAAACTTAACACTATCATTTTCAACAAACACCTAATGTGATGCTATATTCACTCCAGTTACATAATTAAATTGACTATGCAAGATAAAATTAATTATTATCTGTACATACGCAGTTAAACTTACAAAAATAGGTAAACTCTAACCACACCTAAATATTGCTAAATTAAACGTCTGAAAGACTTTATACCTTACAGCATTAAACTAATAGTGACACACGAAGACAAATGACTTATACGTAACCCTAGCCTCGCATAAACAAGCACGTCTTAAATACTTTATACCTAATAACATTGAACTGATAGAGACTCATGAAGTTAAATGACTTACATGTAAATTTTTCACCAGTTCAACTTGTTGCCATACTTAGCCAAAATCTTGCAATAATTTTTGAACAAACGAGTGTTTTCATGAGATTCAGATTAAGGCAATGGACACGGTATATTTTTTTCAGGCGTGACTTCACATCGCTTAGCACTAGAACTACGGTCCCTAAATGAAATTCTTCCTCTGTATACGTTTTATTTTCTTTCACACAAAGTTGCAATTTTAAGACTTTTTCTAAAGTATTATAAATATTATGCTTACAAAATTTTTTTGAGTTTTATCTATTAGTTTATTTACAGTAACTGCTTATACCTAGAACTACGGCTAGGGGTCAATTTGATCCCTACATTAGATAATTCCTGGAGTTCTCCTTCGTTTCCGTTTTATGTGTTTATTATTCTGTAGATAATGTAGTCTTGTTTAAAATAGCACCTGCTTTTTGTTTAGTGGAATTCGGTACTAGCGTGAGGAGGGAGGGATGGAAATATTGAGGAAGTATTGGAGTTTGTGGTCAAAATCTTGGGGCCACATTTTTTTTAAAGAAACTATGAAACAGCTTTGTAGAAATCGGGAAATACATACGATTGGATATGAAATCCTCGAGATTTCAGCGTTTACAAAATGACAGATTTTTTTTCCTCATATCTGAAGTCTGGAATATTTTTATCGAGAAATGTTATTTTTGCTACCTACCGTCTGAGAATGGAACGATAGACGAGCAACTTTTACGATAGGTGAGCAACTTTTTTCAACCAAGACAAGATGCAAGTTTATACAGTACGTACCTAATAAACCGGACAAATTTGGAATAAAATTCTGGCTTCCAGTTGATGTTAAGTCCAAATACCTGATAAATGGAATACCTTACTTGGGCAAAGAGGCTAAAAGGCCAGAAGACTTAAGGGCTGTTCACATAGGAGTCCGTTACGTTGCGTTAAGGAAAAGATGACGTTGAGACGAAAATAAACCAATCATAGGCGTTAAAAATTTCATTGCTAATCGTTTGGAGGCATATGATTGGTTTACTTTCGTCTCAACGTCATCTTTTCCTTAACGCAACGCAACGGACTCCTATGTGAACAGGCCCTAAGTCAGTGGAGAAACTGCTGTTATCCGTCTACTTCAGCCATACAAAAACTCTTGAAGAAAAGCAATAACAGAAAGCTTTTGAAAGTTTTCGATGAAATTTGACAAGAAACTTCGAGATGACGGTTTAGTTGGGACTATAAATAGAGCTAAAAAGGAAGTCCCATATTTTTGAAGAAGACGCGATTTCCGCTGTATTCAACTTCAAAGAAAACACGATGGTGTACATCTTACACCGTACCAATGCAAAAAGAGCAAAAATGTGCATCCTCTAAACACCCTATATAATTCAGACAAATATCACAGAATACGAAAAACATAACAGAAGTCATCGAATTTTATAACTCGACATAATATGGGGTGGATGTCGTACATCAATGGCCCGAAAGTATTCAGTAAAATCACCGTCACGCCACTGGCCAGTACATGTGTTTTTTTTAATATTCTTGACTTAGCAGCGATAAACGCATGGGTCCTTTTCACGGAAGTAACGGGAAAAACAGTTAGGGCCTGTTCACATACGCGTCCGTTGCGTTGCGTTAAGGGAAAGATGACGTTGAGACGAAAATAAACCAATCATAGGCGTTAAAAATTTCATTGCTAATCGTTTGGAGGCCTATGATTGGTTTATTTTCGTCTCAACGTCATCTTTTCCTTAACGCAACGCAAACAGGCCCTTAGTTGCCGAGACTTTATTTTCTTACTTGCTAAAGAGCTAAGAGAAAATTGTATTTTGAAGAACACAGAATCGTCTGAAGTACGCACACCAAGAATGATTACCGACACTCAATCGTAAAAAGTGGCGAATCAAATTATATAAAGGAAACAAAACTTCTGTGAACTGTTTCAAATGTGACTTAGCTGTATGTGGATATTTTACTAGAGAAAAGGAGTGGTTTAACTACAGCGAAAATTGCAGTAAGAAGGAATGAATCTGTAAGTACTAATATAATTAATAAATTAACTTTCTATGATGTCACAATTTATTTTTACGCATCTTAAATTTAAAAAAAAATACTTTTAATTACTTTAATTACTTTCTATGATGTTATACTTTATTTTTTACACGTCTCAAATTAAAAAAAATACTTTTCTAAATGTATATACATAAAAAGTCTCAATAAACTTTATGTACATTTAAGAAAATTGTTTCAAAATTCATATCTTGCATGCTACATTCTTAAAAAACTATTTTAAAGTGATGTAATGCAGAAAAAGAAGCTTACTGTTATATTTATACATGTTATTTGAAATAATGCTATAAAATCCTTTCTTGCGAGGGGTCAAAATCAGGCCTTGGTTTTCCATTAGTCCCGGGCCCCCGAATGTTGGGGGCCCCAAAGAAATTTTTATTTTATAAGAAAAGAATGCTGTATAAGCTTATCGCTGTGGTCGGCGGAACCTTTAGAATTTACACTGCTGGCCACCCAAATTGCAACACCAAGAAAGACAAGAGATATCACAACAAAATTTATTTTGTAGATAACATGTTGACCAAGTATCAAATGATTAAATTTATAGACTTCTGTGAAGTGTGGTTCCTGCCAAAATCAGTAGCCAGAGTAGCCGCCATTGTTGGAGATCACCGCTGCCACACGCCTCGGCATTGATTCAAAGAGACTTTGGATGAGTTCTTGGGGTACAGCAGACCAAGCAGCTTCCACACGTTGCCAAAGTTGATCTGCTGTGGCAGCTGGGGATGGAATCTGGGTCAATCGTAGAGCAACCATGGTCCACATGTTTTCTATCGGCGAAAGATCCGGAGAGCGAGGCGGCCAGGGAAGCAATTCAATCTGGCGATTGACGAAGAACCGTTGGACAATGCGTGCCACGTGTGGTCGCGCATTATCCTGTTGAAATATGGCTGTGGGCAAGCCCTGGAGGTAAGGAAGGACAACTGGCTCCAACACCTCGGAGATGTAGCGCTGGCTGTTTAAAGTACCGGCAATGCGTACTAGAGGTGTGCGAGAGTGATATCCAATACCGCCCCATACCATAATACCCGGTGCAGGACCAGTGTGGAGGTGCATAAAGCAGCTGTTCAGCATCCTCTCTTCACGGTGTCTCCAGACTCGAATGCGACCATCGTGGTGTTGCAGACAGAAGCGTGACTCGTCAGTAAAGACAATTGCATTCCATTCTGCCGTCCACATCCTTCTGTCATCGCACCATTGGCGGCGGAGACGTCTGTGGTTCTGCGTCAAGGGTAGACAAAGCAATGGACGTCTTGCGGACAGACCACTCTGTTGTAAACGGCGTCGAATGGTACGCGCAGACACTGGATGATGCGTTACTGACTGCATGTGCTGTGCTATGGTTCGTGATGTGACTGAGCGATCCGTCACTGCCATGCGCACAATTTGCCTGTCATCACGTGAAGTGGTGCGCTGAGGTGGATGCGATCGAACACGCCGGTCCGTCGTACCCTCCTGCATCCAACGATCACATATCCGCATTACAGTTGTTTGGTTTCGTCCAACACGACTACCGATTTCCCTGAAAGATAATCCACAATCTCGGTAGGCCACTATCCTTCCTCTGTCGAACTCGGATACTTGATCAAACGATGATCGCTGTTTTCGACGAGGCATAATTGATCGTTTTTTTTTAAAAAAAACACAAGAAAAACACAATTGCCGAACTTGAAATCGACGAAATCTCCAAACCTTAAATAGCGCTTTGAAGTGGCGCTACAGGCGCGCGTGATGTGCGTCTGCGCTGAAATTCTAATCATTTGCATATCTCACCTCCGCTAATGCATGTTGTAAATTTCATGTTATATGCATATTTCCTTCAGGGTGTTGCATTTACAGTGGCCAGCAGTGTATAAGAAAAGAAAAAAAAATTCCAAATTCAATTTTTTTTTTAATTTTATCTTTTTCAATAGCAATTTTTTTCTTATATATCCTTTCAAATTTGATTGATTGGTTCATCATATGTATAGTTATATGTATAGTTGATCATATGTATGTTATAGTGTATATAAGGGATTAATAAGTTTTTCTGGTTGCATTGTGTTGGTGTTTTAATGATGAAGTTAATATGTTGTATTGCTTTTTGTTATTTGATAATGTTCTAGGCTTCTACGCTTCAAACAGCCAATTCTTGGTAAAATGGTACTTTCACAATGATTCATGATTATTTTTTGCGTGTCAATTTTGGAAACTTTACGCCCACATCAGTGTTAGGGGGCCCTCATCCCGAGTTGTGTGTGCCTATAGTCCAGAATTTTCTAAATCGGGCCCTGGTCAAAATGACCCCTCTCCGTTGTTCTAGTGTTAATGGTCCCTTGTAGGGGAAATATTCACTCAAGTAATACGTTGCTCACGTGTCTGAATTTTTCTTAAACTTCTTGAAAACACTCTAACTCCTCCTACCATTACGGGTTCATTGTAACATTTGTTAAATTCCACGAATGATAACTGGAAAGAAATATCTCTTTAATTGTATCGCCCCTAGTGGCAACTATCTGTAATATGTGAGTAGAGCAGCGGCACGCGCCGTAGAAACATATGCTCACTCATTCTAAAAATAAAATTAAAATAACAGTCCACTGCCTACGATTGATCCTTTCAATCAAACTTCTAACGTAATTAAGACCATAATTAAGTGGTCCGTGCTAGCCCTAGTGTGGAATAAACCAGCTCTAGAATGAATAAATCACTAAAAACTCTAAATAGAACACGCGGGCGAGTTAAATCGAAACTCATGAAGATCGAAAAATTCGTTTCTCAATTTACCGAGAAGAAAGAGAGTTTAATAGAAATCTCTCAAAAACTGGAATCTCTCCTTGAGATCAAAGGTGATATTAAGAGCTTATACGAGGAATTTTATGCTTTAAATCTATCAGATGCAGAAATCGAAAGTAGCGAAACTGCATTATCTGAACTGGAGGATCTGCACGACAGTTTGGAGGTAAGCCTAAAATATCTTCTTTCGTCTGGAACTTTATCTAAAAATGCATTTAAAGATGAACTTAAATCATCATGTAATCCGAAACTACCTGACATTCCACTGCCACAGTTGTCGGGCAGTTATGACGAGTGGCCATTATTTGAAAACCAATTTTATGATCTAGTGGCGTCAAACGATTCTTTGAATGAAATGCAAAAGCTTCATTATATCCAATCATGTTTAAAAGGAGAAGTGAAAGCCATTCAAACGCCCGACGATACATTTACGTCGTTGTTCAAAACTTTAAAAGAGCGATATAAGAACAAAAAGCTTATCGCTGATTCTTACATAAACTCTATTCTAAACATCGAAAAGATTCATCATGAATCTGGTAAAGAACTAAGAAGACTTATTGATGCTGTATTAAAGCATGTACGAGAACTGAAATTGTTAGATTTAAGTACTAACATACTTTCTGAATTAATTCTGATCAACATTATCAGTTCAAAATTAGACAGAGAAACGAGGAAGGTGTATGAAATGACCCAGGTGACTGGCAAACTTCCTGACTGGGAAGAATTTGTAAACTTCCTAAATAAACGCTGCCAAATATTGGAAAACATGCAGCGTAGTTACTATGTTCCCAAATCGAAACCAGAAACGCAATTTAAATCTAAAAGTTTAATTCTGGAAAGGGATCAGAAAATTTCGTGCTATATGTGTGGAAAAACAAACCACGTAATCTACAAATGCAAAATATTTCATGATTTGACAGTTAAGGAACGAATTAATGAAATTAGAAAAAGACAGCTATGTTATAACTACTTGGAACCCCATAAATTTAATCAATGTAAAAGTCTTAAAAACTGTAAAATCTGTAACAAGTGCCATCATTCTCTAATTCACCGACATGATTTAATGTCTAAACCCACTTTCGTAGAGGCGCCAAATGGCATGAACAACAATTCTACTAGCATAAACAACTATCCATGCACGGAACTTACTCAAGGTCAAACAAGCACTAGTGTTCCCCCTCTAAATGAAGTTGCAGGCGCTGCGGAATCAAACTGTTTCTCATCTCTAACCGATAGCAATAAATTTGTGCTTTTACAAACAGCCATAGTTTACGTTCGAGATTCAAGGGGAATATCTAAACCACTACGTGCGTTACTTGATTCTGCCAGCCAATCTTGTTTCATAACAACTGAGTGCGCGGATTTATTGGGTTTGAAAAAGAAAAAAGTTAATGCACCTATCTTGGGTTTGAATGGTTCATCCTTAACAGTAAAAAATAAGATCTCTACTGTAATTTCTAACGCTAGCGGATATTTTAAAAGGAATATAGAATTTCTTGTAGTGAATAAGATTACGAACTTGACGCCTTCTAAACCTCTTGAGATATCAAAAATTAAATTTCCATGTAACATAAAATATGCTGACCCACATTTTTCATCTCCAAATAAAATTGACTTGTTAATAGGTTCAGAGTTCTTCTGTGAACTTATTGGAGCTAATAAGATAAAATTAAATAATGAGAATATTATTCTTCAAGAGTCTGTGTTTGGTTGACTTACAACGGGAACAATAGGGTTAACTAGAGAAACCGATCCTGTTAATACCCTTCACTGCTATCATGCCTCAGAGGAAATGCCAGAAATCAGTCTGAAGAAGTTCTGGGATCTTGAAACTATAGGCATTAGAGACGAATCTAATCATGACGAAACTGACAAAGCTTTAGAGATTCATAATAAAAGTACCGTTTTCAAAAATGGACGGTATGAAGTACATCTACCGTGGAAAAAAGACTTTAAAGAGTTAAAAGATAATTTCTCTGTAGCTAAGAAGCGACTACAAAGTTTGATACGTAGACTTAGCCAAAATCGACAGATGTATTTACAATACAAGGACATTATTAGTGATTACTTGAAAAATAGAATAATTGAACGGGTTGAAAACTCAACAGAACCCGCAAACCAAGCATTATATTACATGCCGCATCAGGCGGTATGCAAACAAGATCGTCTGACGACGAAGCTCAAAATTGTGTTTGATGTCAGTGCACATGAGTACGGTCATTTATCACTGAACGATTGTTTATGCACAGGTCCTAATTTAAATCCTAATCTCCTAGAGTTACTGATAAATTTCAGATTACATAAAGTTGCCTTTACGTCAGATGTGGAAAAGGCATTTCTTCAGATATCTTTAACCGAGAAACATCGAGATGCAGTTCGATTTCTTTGGATAAATGAAAATCACTTTAATGAAGGAAAATTTTGTGTGGAAACATATAGATTTCGACATGTACTATTTGGTGTAAATGCAAGTCCCTATCTACTGTCAGCAACCATAAAGAAACATGTAGAAAATTTCCAAAATGAATTCCCGATCACTGCGAGAATACTAGACTCATGTTTTTATGTCGATGACCTAATCGCTGAAAGAGATACTGTTGACGAAGCTTTTCAGGTATCTTACGAAGCGAAGAAGATCATGTCGAGTGCTGGAATACAGCTGAGAAAGTGGTCGACAAATGATCGAGTTTTGATGAAAAAATGGAAGGAGAAAGATTTTAGTACACATCCGATTGAAAACTCGGATAATTCAAAATCAAGCATCAAAGTGTTAGGACTAAGTTGGAATACTGATGAAGACACTTTCAATGTAGACGTACGGGGCTTAATGGACTTCGTACAAGCCCAAAAGAACACAAAACGTTTCCTATTACAAGCGGCTGGGAAAATTTTTGATCCTCTAGGCCTAATACAACCATTCACCATCCGTATCAAGTGCCTTTTTCAAGAGCTATGGGTTAGAAAATTAGCATGGGATGAAGAACTTCCTTCTGATGTTAAAAATCAGTGGGATCAATGGTGTTCTGAACTTTCTCAACTTGCTGAGCTGAAAGTCCCAAGACTGTGTTTGAATGATCCTGATTCTGAAATAGAATTACATTGCTACAGTGATGCCAGCAAAAAGGCCTACGGAACAGCCATTTACTTACGCGTCATAAATAAAGACTACATTGATGTGAAACTAGTCACATCCAAGAGTAGAGTCGCACCCTTGAAAAAAATTATGCTTCCGAGGATGGAGCTTCTCGGCGCACTACTTGCTGCACGTTTAGCCAACGAAGTGAAAAGAATTGTTAATTTAAAGAAAGAAACTAAAATGTTCTTCTACACTGATTCAAAGATTACATTGTATTGGATAAAAGGTTCCAGCAAACGGTGGAAATCCTTTGTAAGCAATTGTGTGTCCGAAATCCAGACTTTGACAGATCCATCAGCCTGGATGCACTGTCCAGGTATAGACAATCCTTCTGACTTGGTGACAAGAGGAATCAGTGCCCAGTCTCTTACCAAAAGTGCATTATGGTGGAACGGTCCCTCTCTCTTGAGCCAAGAAGTGAACCCTGCAAATGATGTGGACCTAATTGTGCAAGAAGAAGAGTATGCCAACGAACTTAGAAAAAACATTGACTCTCCTGTTATTGACTCTAAAATATCATTAATTTCCTCTAATGACAAACCTTTCTGTTACAGCATTTTAAACATTGGTAATAATTAAATGACGATTGTTCATATTATAGCTTATATTTACAGATTTATCTTCAATTGCAAAAATCCGAAATCTAAGAGAAAAGGTACGCTAACAAACACTGAGTTAAAATACGCCATTTCTAAACTAGTTAAAATGGTCCAGAGTGAGGATTTTCCAGAGGACTTAAAGGCATTAAAAAGTAACAAGCCAATTCCTCGAAAGAGTAAGTTAAAAAATTTGTGCCCGATACTCGATAATAATGGAGTTATTCGTGTCGGAGGTAGACTTCAAAATTCCGATTTATCCTATGATAAAAAACATCCAATGATTATTCCAAAAAATCACAAATTAACTGAGTTGATATTTACATATTTCCATAAAAGATTTTTTCATGTAGGACCCCAAACTTTGATTCATTTTATTAGAATGTCATTTTGGCCTATTCAAGGTAAGTCTTTAGCAAAGAAGGTTGTACGCAATTGTATGCAATGTTTTAAACACAATCCAATTGTTAGTGAACAATTAATGGGTAATTTACCATCAGTTAGGATACAACCAAGCTCACCTTTCACTAATACTGGTGTTGACTTTACGGGTCCCTTTGAAGTAAAATATAAGGGACAGCGCAAAGGAAATTATTCCAAAATATACGTGTCAATATTCATATGTTTAGCCACAAAGGCCATTCATCTTGAAAGTGTCTCAGACTTAACAACAGAAGCATTCATCGCGGCATTAAAAAGGTTTTTTGCCAGCAGAGGCAAAAGCTCTTCTATATTTTCAGATAACGCAACTAACTTCCGAGGAATCCAAACAGAGTTGAACAGACTTCAAAAAATGGTATGCAGTCCTGATGAAAAGGTAGGAAATTATTTGGCTTCTGAGGGTGTAAGTTGGAACTTTATACCTCCTAGATCTCCGAACTTCGGCGGTCTATGGGAAAATGGTGTTAAGTCCTTTAAAACTCATTTAAAAAAAAACTGTGGGAAATTCAAGGCTCACAATTGAAGAATTTTTAACTCTTATAATTCAAATCGAGGGCATATTAAATTCTCGACCTTTAGTCCCATTATCCTCAGAGATAAATAACTATGAAGTCCTAACCCCTGGACATTTTCTCATCGGCAGACCGATCGAAGCCATTCCAGAACCAAACATTACTGATATAGCTGAAAATAAGTTATCGAAATGGCAACGTATCACTAGATCAGTGCAATTAATTTGGAAAAATTGGAGTAGGGATTACCTAAACCACTTACAAAATCTAAACAAATGGCAATTTGAGAAAAGTAATGTAAATAAAGGAACTTTGGTCTTATTAAAGGAGGACAACTTACCACCGTGTAAGTGGCATATGGGTCGGATAATAGAAGCAATACCAGGTCCTGATATGAAGGTCAGAGTAGTCAAGGTGCAAACTATAAAAGGTGTATTTACTCGAGCTATTTCTAAAATTTGCATTTTGCCTACTTCAAATACAATTGAGTAAAATGACAAGTCATAAAAGGTTATGTTTTAGTTTATGTATTGTGTACTAAGAATTGTGTATTATTGATATTATAATTCAAATTTTGTATTAAGTTCTCTAATTGCAGAAAATACTCATTGTACATTACTGTGTTACCTAAATGTTAGACTTTGCGTTTCAAATGTTGTGATTATTCTAATGTAACTTCATTCTTTCCTGTTGAAATTTCCATTTCAATGGGGGGGAGTATGGAAAGAAATATCTCTTTAATTGTATCGCCCCTAGTGGCAACTATCTGTAATATGTGAGTAGAGCAGCGGCACGCGCCGTAGAAACATGTGCTCACTCATTCTAAAAATAAAATTAAAATAACAGTCCACTGCCTACGATTGATCCTTTCAATCAAACTTCTAACGTAATTAAGACCAATAACAATTAAACGTTTCATTTCTTTGTGTTTCTCTTGCACATCGGTTATTGTCTTTGTCATTCAGAAATTTTGGTCTTATTCTGGATAACTATTTCGGATTTTAATCTTAAAAGATACAGTTATTAATTCAAAACTATCAAATATACATATGAACACTGTTAATTTCTTATCGATGCATATATCAAATACTGCCAATGACCCCCATTTGAGTGAAAAATCCTTTTTCGCAGTCTCCAGAGATATTTAATCAGACGAATTCAAATTAATATCATGAAATCATATGTGGAGATTTCACCGAATGATCCGAGAAACTTGGGCTCTAACGTTAACTGCCAGAGGACTAGTCTCAAGCCGTTCCAAACGTCATTAAGGCATGGACTACTGTAGTCACGAAACTGCCGTTAAGCAAAAATTACGGGCATTCTAACCGGGCAATCGGTAGAGCGATTTCCGATGATATGGTCTTCTTCCCTTTCTGGATATCTTATATCGCATGCTGAAAGTACCCAACCTAACGACTAACAGTCTTTCCGTTCTATCAGTGGCGCACCCAGGATTTTTTCTTGGGGGGGGGGGGAGATGAACGGATAAAAATATTTATAATGCAAAATCAATATTCATAATGCAATTTCTATTTCTTTGGGGGGGCAGGGTCCCTTCCCCCCCTGGGTGCGCCACTGCATTCTACAATTAAAAAATCATTTTACAACGCATCAGATTAAAAGTTAATACCATCTAGCAATTGAACCCCACGTACCGACTCATCCAATTTCCTAAGACTACAGAAATAATATAGAAACATATGATATTTGTCTTACACCCCACGACTCATATCGTCACCTAATTGCAAGAACTAGGTAACTCGATTTTTCAAGTTCTTGAAGACCTCAAATGTTTACTTCTTCCAGTGAGAAAATACTCGTCGTTCTGTTTGTCTAATTATTACACTAGCCAACAGATGGCATTAGGTTAGCAGCAAAGTGAGTTGTCTAGTTATTGCATTCACTTATGTAATCTAGCTATAAATAGCCAGATATCTCAAAAATAATTTTTTTGGAGTTACCTAGTTCTTGCATTCACATGACGATATAATTTATTCTTGTCTCAGGGGGTACAACTAGAATTATTTTCTACGGGGAAGGGGGTCCCGTTTCTGAAGAATGGGTGATTAGAATTAGCACCGGAAGAATCTTTTGGCTCTCTCTCTATATATAGCACGTATCTTAAGATTTTTAGTTTCCTGAGGGCTTATCCTTAGACTCCTTGCTCAGGCGGTTTCGTTACTGCTCAGACTGAAAATCGGATAAAATTATAGTTCTGCCGCCAACAAAAGCAAATTCCCTTTAGCCTCAAACAGGCAGCAACACTGACTTATGACTGCTTTATAAATGTTTAGATAGATATAGTGCTTAAAAGAACCAACAGGTGCGTGGTTGCGCGACCACAGAACGTCACATGTAGCGCTTAAATGAACTTGCTTCACTTCTAGGAGTCAAATGATCATCTGGCACAACGATGATCAAGTGACAGGAGGTTAATCTCGCCATCACCAAAGTTCAGTACTTTATAAATCTTGTTGAGAAATCGATGTTACAAAGACACAAACCAAGTGCGCCAGGAAATTAAAATGGTTTAGACGAAAGTACAGAAACCAAAAGCACAGCACTTTTCATAGATGAAAAGGAAAAAAAACCTCATAGAATACAGAGCGTGACAGTAGCTTTATCATGACAGGTCTTTCAATTTATCAAGGTATGTATACAGAGAGAGAATTTTGGCTTTCCACTCTCTATACATTCCCAAGGAGTTAAACACTCCGCATCAAATTTTCATAGGTACTCTTTGGGGTACTGGTGGGAAATTTAGGGTACTTGAACACAGAATCACCCTCCCATTGCTACCGATTTCATATCTATGACATCCTCATCGTGCCTCTAAGTTGTTTTTTCCCGAATTACTTCGACAACAAGGTGGCTCATACTGAGTCAACAAATGATTTCTTTTCAGTGTCAGCTGTGTTGCTCGCTATAGATTGATTTGAATAAGTTGAGGATAGTTCAGGTAACAGATTAATCGTGCTAAGGTTTTCAATCCATCGCACCTACATTAAGGGTTTATATTCTCGATTTAAGCACCACGTTCCGTGTGCAACTAGATTATCCAAAATCAGTTTTTACTTTAAATTTTTTTTTTATCTTATTGTGACTGCTTTAAATCATCTGAACAATGTAAACACTGACTACAGAACTGCAATATACACCAGTAATAGCGCTAAATGTTCAAAACTTAGATAAAATTGTGAGAATTTTTGCAAAAGTTGCTGGAATGATTAGATATTTTCCTTTTTTAAAAAATTCCGATCCAAAATAAAGTATTAAAAACCTGTAATTTAGGAAATAATATTACAGGCTCAAACTTTGTTACAAAAAGATTTGAAATAAATAAATAAATAATAATAATAATAAAAGGCAGGGGAAAAAAATGCAAATACACATTGCTGAGGGTCTTTTTTTTACATTTAAAACCTTTAGTCTGTCAAGAGACAAATATAAACTTGTATACTTTCAGTCAATTACAGGTGTCTTTTAGAGCTTGAAAGTTGATTGCAGCACTTTATAAGTTGGCCATCTCAGCTATGTTGTTTGATTTACACACTTTCACAAATGTTGATGTTCTAGATTTAAGACGCCTGGGCAACGTCCTGCAATTTGAGCTAGTAACTTTAATAGGGAAAATATTTGCTAACAATCCCTTCTAAGCTTCCTTTGAGCAAGAAAAATAACCATATTTCCCTAACCTAATACCGTTTCAAACAAAATTTTTAAACCTATCAATGAGTCACGTTCGGCTCATTTCGAAACTGCATCTGGTAAATAAGAAATCTAAGAAAAAATACAGAAAAGCATAAATGTTTCATCAGATGAACCAAGACACCAATAAGTTATTTTTTTTAATTCTTTTTATTATCTATACATTATATACATCATAGACAATTATTTGGTTCTGAATGCCAATGTATAAGGGCCTATTCACATAGGAGTCCGTTAGCGGGAGCGTTAAAGTATTTAAATATATTTAACGAATTACAAACCTCCAAACAATTAGCAATGAAATTTTTAACGCCTATGATTGGTTTATTTCCGTGTCAGCGTCATTTTCCCTTTTAAGCTTCCGCTACTGGACTAATATCTGAACAGGCCCTTAGGGTTGTCCAGATGAAAGAGAGACTTTTGGATTTTTTTCTGTAATGGTTTACTGTGCCAATGGAGCAAACGCAAAGCTCTGGGTATTTATCCACAGCTGCAATAACAAGAGTCTCTCTTTTATTTGGGCCATTCTTATACTAACAAGAACTTTTTGCTAGTTTTTAAATTTACACAAAAACTCAAGGTATCAAAAGGACAGAAAAGGAGACACTCAATCCAGTCTTTCTCTACCAGTGCAGATCTCACAAGGACATCACATAACATAAAATCAGCAATGAATAAATTTGCTCAAAAATTTTCTTCCACAAATTTCAAAATTTACATACAACTTGAGACGTGTGTAAAATACAATTACAATTCATCTTGACAATAAATACAATTCATTAATGTAGTTAGCAGAACAAAATGCAGGACTGCCAGAAAGAATTGCAGTTAAAGATTAAAATTCATTATAGGAAAATAAATAAATCATGACTAAGAATCTTTTCTTGCCTTTAATTGCACATGTAATAATGACAAAAACTGAAAGGGCTAATTTATGTAATTTGCAGTATTACAATAAAAACATGTATTTTACCAACCAACCTGTCACAAACTGGAGTATTCTGAAAATAGCAATCTCTAAGGCAATAGCTGAAAATAAATAGAAATATTTAGATTTTATGCACAAGAAAATTCATGGCCTTTTACCAGGCACAACTACATTTTTTCCTGACTGATCTCTAATTTCATGACTTTTGGGACTATTTCCTGATTTCATGACTTTTTCTGAATTTTCATTTGTTTCATGACCAGTAGGTATATCCAGTAGGTATATTAGTCCTAGTGTTAAGCTAGTATGCTAATATTTAATTTGGTATGAAAATGCATTATTTATTAATTTTTAATCATATTTAGCCCAGAAATTTTTGTTCCAAGAAAATCTTGCTATCTGCAAAATTAGTCCACAAACTTTTAGAAATATATTTTCCAAATTAGTAGTATATAAAATGTATTATAACTGGAAATTTAAGCTTCCCATCTTATGAATATATGTATTATTCTAGTCTACTAGATACAAGAATAGACTTTTTCCTGTATCTAGAAGTACATACAGGATAACATAATATCGATTAGTAACATAAGTACAACTGCAAACAAAATATATTCTACACTAAATTGTTTGAGTCAACTTAAGATATCATTAGATGATAATTTTTAAAAAAAGTAGTGTGAAAAACTGCTACCCTTCTTACTAGGAAACCAGCCAGCATATAAATTAATTCATTAAGTGATGAAAAATATCAGATTAACAGGATTTTCAGAAATAATACAGAAAATCCAAACTTTTTGCTTATATACATTTACATAGTCTGGTTAAAAGTAGACGAAACTTAGACCCAAAATAGTAGGATATTGGTAATCAAATACAATAAGTAACATTTCTATGAAAATTATTAAAACAGCAAAATCCAATGCTATTAATGTGATAAATATATTGTACATGAAAAGTTCTTTTTTGAACTAATCTTCAGAGGCATGCATTAGCACATACAATTTTAGATACATTGCATTATACAAACAATACAATGTTTTATGCAGGAAGTACTTATTTAGCTTAAAAACAAATATGTTTAGGAAAATGAATGAAGGGCAATAAATACACAAATACAAGAATAAACTTAAGTTTTTTAAAGTTAGTATGCCTAAACATTAATGCTAAAAACTAAAAATTAAATAAATAAATAATATGATCAAAGTGTCCTAACTTTGTACATCATATCCAGAGGCTCTCCAGCATTAAAATTAACCTGTTAACAATTAAAAATATATTAAATCACATTAAAAACATAAATAACATTTTATAATAGAAATGGAAATATTTTACTAGGTGAGAGAGAGAACAAATGTCAAAATCAGCAATGAATAAATTTGCTCAAAAATTCTCTTCCACAAATTTCAAAATTTACATACAATTTGAGACATGTGTAAAAGGATGTCTAAAACTGAACAATTTTACAATTCATCTTGACAATAAATACAATTCATTAATGTAGTTAGCAGAACAAAATGCAGGACTGCCAGAAAGAATCGCAGTTAAAGATTAAAATTCATTATAGAAAAATAAATAAATCATGACTAAGAATCTTTTCTTGGCTTTAATTGCACATGTAATAATGACAAAAACTGAAAGGGCTAATTTATGTAATTTGCAGTATTACAATAAAAACATGCATTTTACCAACCAACCTGTCACAAACTGGGGTATTCTGAAAATAGCAATCTCTAAGGCAATAGCTGAAAATAAATAGAAATATTTAGATTTTATGCACAAGAAAATTCATGGCCTTTTACCAGGCACAACTACATTTTTTCCTGACTGATCTCTAATTTCATGACTTTTGGGACTATTTCCTGATTTCATGACTTTTTCTGAATTTTCATTTGTTTCATGACCAGTAGGTATATCCAAAATGCAATAGTCCTAGTGTTAAGCTAGTATGCTAATATTTAATTTGGTATGAAAATGCATTATTTATTAATTTTTAATCATATTTAGCCCAGTAATTTTTGTTCCAAGAAAATCTTGCTATCTGCAAAATTAGTCCACAAACTTTTGGAAATATATTTTACCAAATAAGTAGTATATAAAATGTATTATAACTGGAAATTTAAACTTCCCATTTTATGAATATATGTATTATTCTAGTCTACTAAATACAAGAATAGACTTTTTCCTATATCTAGAAGTACATACAGGATAACATAATATCGATTAGTAACATAAGTACAACTGCAAACAAAATATATTCTACACTAAATTGTTTGAGTCAGCTTAAGATACCATTAGATGATAATAATTCAAAAAAAAAAAGTAGTGTGAAAAACTGCTACTCTTCTTACTAGGAAACCAGCCAGCATATAAATTAATTCATTAAGTGATGGCAAAATATCAGATTAACAGGATTTTCAGAAATAATACAGAAAATCCAAACTTTTTACTTATATACATTTACATGGTCTGGTTAAAAGTAGACAAAACTTAGACCCAAAATAGTAAGATATTGGTAATCAAATACAATAAGTAACATTTCTATGAAAATTATTAAAACAGCAAAATCCAATGCTATTAATGTGATAAATATATTGTACATGAAAAGTTCTTTTTTGAACTAATCTTCAGAGGCATGCATTAGCACATACAATTTTAGATACATTACATCATACAAACAAAACAATGTTTTATGCAGGAAGTACTTATTTAGCTTAAGAACAAATATGTTTAGGAAAAAGGAATAAGGGCAATAAATACACAAATACAAGAATAAACTTAAGTTTTTTAAAGTTAGTATGCCTAAACATTATTGCTAAAAACTAATAATTAAATAAATAAATATGATCAAAGTGTCCTAACTTCGTACATCATATACAGAGGCTCTCCAGCATTAAAATTAACCTGTTAACAATTAAAAATATATTAAATCACATTAATAGCATAAATAACATTTTAAAACGGAAATGGAAATATTTTACTAGGTGAGAGAGAGAACAGATGTAATTATTTAGTCTACTTAAATGGAAAAAAAAAATGAGAGTACAAAAAAAACATGAATATACTACCTATACAAACACTTATTGATAGGTAGTCAAAAGTATTATACAAGGCTAATTATGTAATAAATATACAAAAAAAAACTTTTTTTTTTGTACTTCATATAAAAGACATAGACAATCATAAAAGTTTTAAAAAAAATGATAGTTCCCATTTTACTTAAATTCTGAATTTACCACATTCCTGGCCAAAATATTTTCTAATACAATAATGGTTTGGGCTATTACAGGAAGTATCCAACTTTTGTTTTTTCACAACCTTTCTGACAGTCTGTGTTTTACTATATCCAATTTTTCGAACCATTACAGATTTAAGAGACAAATTTTTTATATCTTTGAAGTTCACAACCTGCTTATCTTTCACACTAATTTTAGATACTTTATTACAGGATATATGATCCAATTCAGTTTTAACACCAGACAGGTCCATTTTAGATACAGCAGCTTTTTTGGCTTTCCTAAATTCACGCTTAGGGCTACCAGAATCACATTTATCAACACTAGCACATGCACCAGTGTTTGTAGACCACAGCGAATGTAATGGGTCAGTATCTGGGATAATTTGCGTTACAGGGTTAGACTTTTCCATTGTGAAAAAATTTAATACAAGGGAGGGCGACTGGACCAGAGAGCTTGAAGATGGTAAACAGCTGACTGAAGATGTAGGGATTTTGTTGTCATCCAGTTCAGTAGAATCTTTCACAGCTGACTCATCTTTCATATTTACAACAGCTTGAGTAGATACTTTACTTTTTAATACTGAAACAAAAATAAATAAATTAGGATAAATATAGAAAATGAATATGTACTTACTGAACAAAGACAAAGAGAATCAGCAGGGAAAAAAATTACTTATTTTAAAATGAAATAAAGGAAATTTTAATATGTATCTCTCTTACAAATCTATACACAAATTCATTCTCCATGTGAGTCTCCATAGCTATTACTCACATAACTTATTAAGTTAAAAATAAAATTCTGAGCTGTGATCAATCTCAATACCTTTAGATTGATAATTTTTTATACCAGAGAAACAATCTTTAATAATGGTGAAATATGAAGACAAATGTGTGCAATTTTAGTACTATTATAAGATGACTGACACACAAAATCAATTTAACACACATTTAATATTGTAGAAGACATTTTATCAAGTTTCTTTAGACATCTACGCAAATTAGCAAAAATACATCACAAAGTATAAAAGCTTGCAGATAGTTCAGAAACTCATACTAAAGAAACATTAGCAGAATCGCATGAAGAGGAGAGTTGTGTACCTTTGAATAAGGGGTTAGCTGGAGTGGACAAATGATTGAGATACATTTTCAGCAATGGCATTTCAAACAGGTTCCAATCTAACTGATCTGCTCAAAGTGGTATTACGAAGTTAAAGTAAGTAGAAGCTGTAATAATGCTATCAATAATTGGTAGACCAATACTTAGTGGCAGAGAACCGTTGCTATGTGCATAACACAGTAGTATGAGAAAAAGAACCATCTTGATACATTCAAAACATCTTATAATTACGAATGTTCACTAGAAGCTCAATTGGCTTCCACATGGCCAAGCAGATGCCTATAAGCTAAACATCAGAATGATAAATGCCAAGCATTGATTATAAACAATCAATTCCTGAAAGAAGGCAAAATGATGTAAGGAGCATCAAATTTTACAACTATCTAATACAGGGGTGTCTAACCTTTTAGCTTCCTTGGGCCACATTGAAAGAAGACGAATTGTTTTGGACCACACAAAAATATACCTAACATTAAAGATAGTTAATGAGTAAAAAAAGTATAATATATAGTTAATATATTTCATTATAAATTTTATTTATAACTATAAAGATAACTACAGGAGTGATAAGATTAATATGTTATTCGACACTGAATATGAGAAACTAATGCATCAATATAAGGGTCAATTAAAGTGGTTGTAAGTCTCAGGGAGTTCTCAAGATGTTCATTCGATATTTTGGTTCTAATTTGACTCAGTGTGCTTCATTCTTGAAAATAGTTGTTCACAGATGTACGTGCTTCCAAACAATGATGACATGAATAATGCATCACTATGCAGTGAAGGATATTTATCTCTGGGCAGGTTGGATTTATGAAAGTCCAACAAAGAGACTTGATTGAATTTCTCTTTAAGTTGGATGTCAGATTGCAACTCTATGCATTCCATTTGAAAATTTGCTGGCAGCATATCTATATCAACTGTAAATGGAGCAGCAAAGATGCAAATAAATTGTTTATTTTTCCCAAAAGTCCTGAAATTGATTTTTAAATTCTTGTACTAAATTAGAAAATTATTGCTGCATATTTCTTACCATTTTTAGAATTATGCTTGGTCAGCATCTTGAAATGCAAAAAATTGTTAATATTTACTTGGGTTTGCCATAATTTCAATTTTATTTGGAACGTGTTTATGGTTTCAAACACTATATTGATAAATTGGTTTTTACCCTTAAGACAAATGTTTAAATCATTTAAGGTTTTTTTTTTCAATGTCAAACAATTTGACTTCATCAAGTAGCCTATAAAATCTTTTAAACATTTGCCTTTGACTGTGCCACCTTCTTTCTGTACACTATATGATATCGTCATACTCAGCATCCAAGCTTTTAAGAAATTCATGAAATTGGTGATGATTCAATCTCCAAGCCCTTATAAAATTTACCATTTTGAGGACAATTTGCATTACATGGTCCATTTTTAAAGATTTTCTGCATAAATTTTCCTGGCATATTATGCAATTGCATTTCATGAAACAAGAATTTTCAACAGCAATGGCATCTTGTATTAATATGGAAATCATCACTGACACTATACTTTCAGGTTTCTGCATAGAAGTCTTTTGGAGTAATAGACATTTACGATGTATTAATGGTGTCTGTAGTGCTACCTTCCAACAGTAAGGTGCCCAAAAAATGATAAACTCGGACGGTGGATTCGGTGACAGCATCGCTTTCTCGAGTAACTTGAAGCCTGCACCCTCATGTTCATTTTTCGGATGCATTTGGCAGAGCATAGCTCTCTAGGATTAAAAAAAGCTTTAGGAAGGACTTTTAAGAAGTCTTGCACGCGTCATGCGGCGAGATCAGTAGCTTTGCGAATGTGGCGGAGACCGTATCTCCCCGTTCTCCTTGGGATTTTAAAAATCTCGCAAATTCGAGTATCCTAGCTGCTGTGCGACACCCGACGCATGGAGGGCATGTGGGATCGTCCCGAAAGCTCAGTGTTTCTTCAATCGGTAATTCCAATTATCTGACATCTCCACTTTCATGATTAATTCAGGATCAGTGCCACAGCTGTATTTTTGGCTTTCTGGAAAGAGGTTAATTAGTCTAACAAACCTTTAGCATGAATTACAGAAGTCTCCAGTGTTTTTTTTTTGCCAATAAGGAACCAAAAAAAAAAACGATAAACACATATGGTGATTTTGCTGATGTCATCGCTTTCTCAAGTAACTTAAAGCCTGCACCCCCATGTTCGTTTTTCAGATGTATTTGGCAGAGCATAGCTCTCTAGGTTTAAAAAAAAGATTAAGGAAGGACTTTCATAAGTCTTCAGTGATATGATGTCATACGGCGAGATTACTGGCTCTACGGTCGTGGTGAAGACCGTATCTCCCCATTCCCCTCAGGATTTTAAAAATCTTGCAAATTCCAGTATCCTTGCTCTGTGACACCCGAAGTGTGAGAGGTACGTGAGATCGTCCTGAAAGCTTCATGTTTCTTTGATAAGTAGCGGGAAATTCAGTAGCGGAAAAAGCTACCTGAAACAATTACATACTACGACTCAACTAAATTCGATGTAGATGAAATTGATCAAATGGCAAGGAAAAATTCGGTGAAGTCTGCTTCCCGTAAATGGCTGATGCAGGATTTTTTATAATATTCTGGATCTTGCTGCAGTGCATTTTTGGATTTTGTTCAGAATTTTAGCTGGAAAAAGTATTACTACACGACAATTTGTTCAAGATTTAGTTGAAGAATTGCATGAAAAGTTTATTATCTCCTGTCAAAGAAAGGTGACATCTGAGTACTAAACAACTACTGAGAACACTGGAAAACCACAAGCTAGGAGTAAACGGATTTGATGTCAAACGTCCAAATGTGTAAAAATAAAACAGTGGATATTTGTTCAAAATGTAAAGCCCTGATTTGTAGTAAATCCACAAAACTTATTAAGTTCTACACAGAATGCATACAGTAAATTAGATAAAATAAATCAGTAAAACTAGTAACTAATGAAAATTTTAGTATTTCTTTAAATTCTTCTTAAAAATGTTCTATAAACATACTTAAATGAGATAATCCATTTTCCATTAGAGTTAAGTAGTATAATTTTATTTTTGTTAATGAGAGACATTATTATACTTAAGGAAGTAAAATTTTTGAGTAACACCATCTTCCAAAATTTTAGTTCATTTCTGCTGATTTATATATCTTTAATGTAAATTCTGGGAAATATTAATTATCATATGAAACTAATATTTTACTTTTTTGTGTTTTGCCATCTTAGATCAAACTAACCTGCTCCACAGTTCTAGGTATAATGAAAGTACCATCGTTCTTGTATTAATCTTACAAGTCCATTTTTTTTTGCCTATCATAGCTGGGGCACCATCTGTAACTATACCAGATATGTTGGCAAGAGTTAATGAGAATCGAGTCAACGTTTTCTTCCCTGCTTCATATAAATCTCTCACAGTTGTGGTCTTTTAACAGTACTAAAGAAGCCATTCTGCGACAGGTTGAGTACCTGCCCGAAACAAGCTGTATGGTACCCTAAGCCAAGTATGGTACCCTAGGTCAAGAAAGTGGTAATGGGCACCATATGCCTTGGTTCACAATGGACTGTTGCACCACTGATGAGTGCGTGAAAGAAGTCATTTCTTCAGTTACAATAAACTCATCATTTATACCTCTAATGAAAATTACAAATTGAGCCATGTCAGTAGCATCAGTACTTTCATCCATCAACAAAGAATCAAACTTTAAACTGGAAGCTTTACTATTTAAATCGTTTTCTATATATTTCCCAAGTTTGTTAATTCTCCTGGAAATAATTTGATGAAACAAAATGTGTGAGTGCACACCCTGAAAATATTTAAAATGGCCTTGCTCGTGAATGTATTCATAAGATCATGGAGATTGTGTGTTCATGGTGTTTCATTTTTTTATACTAATTTTGATATTATTACAAATATATTTTTTTTACCAATGCAGAGGCACTTGTCGTGAAGACATTCGCCTATAATACACTATAGTTTTGCAGGCCATTTTATTAAAGGGGCACCATATAAGGTGGACCAGCATTACCCGCTATAAACGGACAACATAAATGGAGGCATTTTAGTGGTGCGACGTCAGGATTCGATTCGAGCACCCTCAGCACCGAAAGCCAGTGTGCTGTACCACAAGGCAGCCACAGGTCCTTCATTACAAATATAAAATGTTAAATGTGTAAAAACTTCCCATTTCATTTTTTAAATAAAATTAATATACAGAAATAGCATACAAAATTTTGTATCGAATTAAAGATATTTCAAATGCTGTATTGTCGATTAGTTGAATGAACAAAGCAGAATCTGTAATGGCCGCCTGCCATCATTGCCGAGACAAAAAATGAAATCCAGTGAACACAAAAAATGAAATCCAGTAAAATGATGGATAGAAAAACTGGAAAATTTGCTTTGCACTGCTTTGTCATACAAATGTGCAGCCACTGCAGTGTTTCATAATCAACAGAAAATATTTCCACTATTTTAAGGAAAATTGACATTGTTCACATGCAAGTAATGCTGTAAAACAGGGGTGTCAAACTCAAAGGCTACCTTGGGCCAAACAAACAAGGTTTAACTATAGGTGGGCCGTAAAGAAAATCAATATTAATAGAAATGTAGGTTTATTTACCTAATTACAGTATATTCAACATAAATATATGCATTTTGTTTAATAATAGCAAAAAAAGAGTATCATTAAAAAAAATCTAGCGAATTCTTCCTATCTTATTATAATTCTGCGTCGGTTATTTTATCATATATTATTGTGTGCCAATATATTGGCCGGGCCACAAAAATGTTCATCGCGGGCCGCATGCAGCCCGCAATTTTGACACCCCTGCTGTAAAAGATCTCCAAAACATTATTCTTAATAATAGAAGTGCATGCTTCTATTTTTGTATACTTTCTGCTTTACTCTTCACATTGCATTTACTAAAGTCAGAAAACTGTTAGATACTTTGAAAGTTTTTAATCAGCAATTAATACTGAATGACAAAAATAAAATTAAAGAAATTAGAACTTGGGAATTGCACAATTGCATAAAATTTTTAGAAAATTCCCAAATCAGAATAGTAAATAATCTCAGGAGGAGAAATGAAATGATTTTTAATAAAATTCAATATAACAATAAAAACAATGGAAATGCAAACTTAAAAATAACTTTAAATGTATAAAATTCAATGTCATAAATAAATAAAAACTTAAACAAATAAAAAATTATGCATAGCATTTGTTTAAAATTTTTAACGAAATAATAGAATAATACAGTCTCTAAAATAGCAATAATTTTTAGAATAGTTTTCACTATTTCTGAAACTAGATGAAAACACTGATCTAAATAGGGGGCTGATGAATAAAACTATAAAATAGAAATATTCCTTTTATCAGATGAATATGAATTTTTAAAAAAAAGTGTGTAACAATATTTATTTACTTAATAAATGAAACTTACTTGTAGTCATTATTTTAGTATCCTACCTTTATCTTACATTTTTTACTCTTATAATGCAAAATATATTTAAAAAATAAACAAAATCAGGCTTAGAAAAAGAGTTCAACAAGAAAATTATAACTATGATCTGTATTCATATGCTGTGAAAATGCATACCAATTGAGCAATTAAATGGCTCTCAAGACAGTAAGCTTTGATAAACCTAACTAGAATTTTGTAATCTGAACAGCTGATTAAACAATCAAATGAATGTTTCCATTTTCAGATCTCACCAACATATCACAGCCCTAGAAGAACAATGGCAAAACTCAAAACAAGCTTTTTTCAAAAAAAAAAAAGGGAAAACAAAGTTTCAATTAGCTTTTGTTTGTAAATAAAGAATATATTGCTGTATTCATACATACAGGCAGCATGCCTAACTAACATTTGGTTAAATTATAGGCATGGGTTTTTTATAATATTCTAAGAGTACGTAATGTACATTAAACACAAAACAGTTGATTTTTGAGTTGTGCTGCTGTTCTTCTCAGGGTGCGATATATACTTTTCAAATGACTGCTCATAATTCAAAACACTTTTATATAACAGCCTAATGATATAAATTAACATACTTTCTTCTTCTAAAGTTTTACATTCATGACAAACCCAAGAATTTTCATAGGATTTCATATTTTCACAGTTCTTATGTCTTGCATGATAGCCACAATAAGAACATGACAGAAGAGTCCATCCACTAAAATAAAAATAACATTCATCCATTAAAATAAAAATAACATTCAGGTAACATATGAATAGAGAATAAAATCGTAATTGGGCATTGTATGTACCGATGATTATGAAAGTAGCCTAAGTCAAGAATCTTTTTAAAAAAAAGAGTTTATTAGTTACTTCGTGTTGCATTCTTTTATATTGTTGGAATCTAAAGCAAACTTTGCAAAATTGTAAAAACTGAACCATTAGATTGAGTCAGTTGATTCGTCATTACACAGAATTCAGTTCATGTTCAAACTCAAACCTTCAAACATCTCAAAACAAAAAATATATGATTTAAACCACTTTCATAATCACCAGCACATACTAAAATCCTATTACAGCATTTTAAGAAATAAAATGAGCAATAGTTTAGAGAGTATAAAAGGAATCATTCTATTTTTAAATTTGCATACAGGAATCTGCTAAACAGACTTCTTTCCAAATGCAAAGAACACACATTAGAGAAAACAACTATAAACACAAATAAAACTATTGACAAAAGAATACCGCATTGACTATATTATGCAAAAAAAGGCAATAACAACTGCAAGAATTTTTTTCTAATTACTTAGGAGGAATGAACATTTATGAATTTCAATTTAAAATACAATGCTAATGTCTCTAAATTTATCTGCCTTCAATTTTTAAACAGATGAGAAATGATGAACTGTAGCAATGTGTGACAAGGTATATTTACCCTGAAGTTTTATCAAAAATTGAATTAATGCTTCTCTTTAGTAATTTATTTCATTTCTAAATCCTTAACATTGTGAGAGGGGTGAATGTTAATGTGTGAGGGGTAATAAAATGTCACAACTCCACTTCAGTAATTTTTTGGCTACTACTTAAACCAGGAAGAAAAGATTCAGAATTTTGGACAACAATTTCCAGAATTCTTCTTGAAGCAGAATACTATTATAAGAAAGCAGAAAACTAAAAAATTTAAATTGTGTGTTCAAGAAAATCAAAAAGCAGAACAACAGAAGATATTTTAAATCCAGAAAAAGACAAGAAATTAATACACACATAAACTTGGTTATATAATCAAAGATAAAAGTGTTAAAAGTGCTTTGTAGTAACCCTATTGGATTCACTCACCTCAATGTTTACCAATGAAGAAAATTTGTCCAAAGATTACCGACTTGGAATGATTTTTTTTTTTTTTTTTTTTTTTTTTTTTTTTTTTTTTTTTTTTAAGGGGGGGGGTTGCATGCATGCACTATAATAGAGAAAGAAATTTTATACCTTGAGGCTTTTTTTTATGTAAATATTTTAAACTTTAAATTATTTGAGGGGGGGGGAAATCTGGTGTTTTAAATGCTTAAAACTTCCTTTGGTGTATGAAATTTATAAAATGAATCCTGTTGCAAGGTGCAGAAAAGTTCAGGCTATCTGAAAATACCATTTTTATTGGATTATCAGCATTTAAGTAGCAGTAAATAGTAGACAAATTTTCTCCACAGGTTAACATTGAAGTGAGCAAATCCAATAGGGTTAGTACACCTCATCCTTAATAGCATCCATGGAATCTCAAACACCAGAACACATTAAAACCTCCTACAACTCACCTCCCTCCCCCCTCAAAAAAAAAATCTTGACTAGTAGCGTTTTTCCCACTTGTTATCTATGCACATATTCAAATATAAATATACAAACCTGGGCTTTTTTGGACAATATTTTCTCCCTTTAGAACAAATACAAGTAGGAGCATCACATTCAGGTTTGGTCAGTAGATCCTGGAATGCATTTTCTTCTAACTCCCATGAAGCATCCCTTAAACAAATTTAAAACAATAAAATCAATAATAGAACACAAAGAAACACTTAGAAAAGATTAAAATAAGGAAAAGTGATGATACTATCACCTACTGAGAGTAAAATATTAATATTTTTTTTATTTAATTTAGTCTGTTTTTCATTCTAATCTTAAAGATAATGAACAGTTAATAAATATTGGATTATTGATAGCATATGAGGAAAAGATTCCATGCAAAATTGCTTTTTTTATCTTATGATTATGAATACCCTCAGTTGAATAGTAGTTTAGAATTTTAAATGAAAATACACCTCCAAATTTAGCATGTGATGATTCTTTGCTATTATGTAACCCAACAGGCAATTTCATTAAATAGATCTGAAATTTACTTACTTATCTGGAATAGAAATTCCATATATTTCCATTTCTTTTATAAACTCTTTTGAATTGTTGCAAAGAGGACACTTGAAGAAATAAAGGCCAGCACTTAAAGCGTATTTCTAAACGAAGACAAAATGTTAAATTTAAAAACAAATAAAGTGACTGTTTTAAATAATACAGTATATAAACAGAAATATTACCTGGTAAGTGTTACAAGAAATAAAAAATGTAATTTTTAAAATACGCAGATCAATAATAATGCATAAAAAATTCTAAAAAGATTATGAAGTTCATTTAAAAGGGCTTGTATTGGTGTGATTAACAAATGTACCCTGAAAGTAAAACATTTTGGTTAAATTTCAGGAGCTTCCAAACCCTTTTTAAGGTGAAAGAATGAAAAAAGTGAAAATGGAAAAAAAGAGACTGAATAGTAAGATGTTTCATAAACAAAACAAAAAACTGACTGTACTTTAGCTTGAATATCATACTTCATTACAAAAACTATTTTCGGTAGACATGTAATCAAGACATTATTATTACTATTCCTAGTAGAATAGTAGTGCTTTAAAAACTTTTAAAGCTATTAGTATACAGTTATTATGTATCATTAATTTAAATTTAGAATACCATTCCCTCCTTTTGTGTGTATGAAATTTAAAATAAAAATCCCCAGTAGTTGTTTTCCAGGTATTCTTGTATCTTAAAGATTAGAAGCTGGAGTTTACCTGAAGACATATTTTATGAAACCAACTGTTTTTACAACAAGGTGAATAAAGACAGGAATTCAGATTGTCCAGGGGAATATCTTCACAACATATGTGACAAATCAAACTTTTAGAAATCTCCACAGTCTTCTGTCTAGGAGCATGTGCTTTACAAAAAGAGCTGAAAAAAAAAAGTGTTACCTGAAAAATTTGAACTAAAAATCTCTAAGTAATACTTAAAGTTATGAAACAATGACAGAAATTTCAGTACATCAATAGTAAGAACTTTAGTAAACAAATAATTCATCAACAAAAAAATAAATGACTTGATAGAAATTATTACACAAGTGTTCTAAGTTTTAGGGCTATAACCAAACTTAAATTTTGCAAAAATTAGGATGAAACAAAACTTGGGAGTGTTTATGCAATGAAAAAATGCAAATTGAATAATAGTCAAATAAATAAATAATTTAATGCAAGAATTATGAGTTTTTAAAAAAAGGCCCAAATATTTTTTCATTGGAAAAATATCAAATTGTTTGTACAAGGGCATTAATAAAGGATGTGGGTACCTACTGAAAGGTGTTGTTGGTGCGGTGCATAGTATTGAATAGGAAACTGAGATTATAAAAGAATGAAAACATATTTACAAGAACTATGTACAATATTAACTGACATGAGTTTCCAGTAACATAGCAAAACATTGCAGTAACAAAGGAAAGCACTCTGCTGGAACACTGTGAAGTTGCTTCTAGAGACAAGGGAGTCTCTCAGTGTAGAGTTCTAACAAACTAGAAACAAACAACTACTCAACTTCTAACAAACTTGAAATTAAAAGCCTGTAAGCGGCACGTGCTGGTAGCACAGAGAAATGTGGAGGACACAGTACCTCCAACAGCTACACAAGGGTTTCCTGAATTCTTTGAGGTATTTTAAAAACTGGGAAAGTAATGAGTACTATTCCTTCAGAGACCCCATTTTGGCTTCATAATGGTCATTGCTAGGTGATGACAGTATACTATTTGTATCTCTAAGAAATCTAATGCAAGCTCATCGGGACTCATATTCAGACTTTGATGACCACTGCATTCACAACATATCTTCAATCTGACATCAGTAAGGGCAAACATTATACTCTAAAATAAGAATTATGGGCCCACAGCTATTCAAAAGAGGTGAATGTTAGGTTTCAGTATGGTGTCTCTCAACCTTTTATCTAAAACAACATATCTATTGAAGATGTGGAGCTCTGTTCATCCATTCAAAATTATATTAGCCCATACCAACAACATACTGCTCCCATAGTAGCTTCTCTTCCTGATGGTAAGGAAATGATAACATGGTTCTAATTCTCTTCAACATAGTGATAGATGGAGAATTAGTCTGTGAACTGAATATGGACTTATTCAGAGAACCCTTACTCCCACTTATTTAGATTTCAGATCCAATGTTCTTTGCAATATAAATGTCCACCCCAGTTTTCTAGCTGCTGGATGTAAGGTTTATAGACAACTTTTTCGGAGCCTTGTATAAACAGTTGGTCTAAAAAAGTTGTTTTTGTGGTGGCTATTAGCTCTAAAGGGTAGTCCTCAGATACATCATCCTACCAGTCAGTAGTCCTGCTAAGAGGCTGTAATTTTTGGATGACCAAGTAACAGCAGTCTATTCATATTTCTAGTGATTTGCTACCTTCTCCACAATTAGGAGATTAAAGACTGGTACATTCAGTACTCTGGAAGTGTCCTAATAACATGATTTCTATGACTCTATCCAACAAAAAAAGGTTTACATGACATCTTTCTACCACAATCAGTTTCTGCTTAATGATGCCAACAGTCCTTTTTGTGAAGATAAGAAATCAGAACAAGATGCACACTTAGTGGTCAGACGCATTATGCCATTGTGATATGTACTTCTTAATATGTACCTGTGTAATGTACATGCACCAACAACTGATAAAAATTGCAAGTGTACAAAGATTGGTTTAGGAATGTGAATTATCTAAATGTAAATTTTAGCTCATTTCTGCAAACCTTTAACTGTGAATGTTTTATGAGTTACTGTCCTTTTTTCAACAGTCAATTTTTTAACTATCATAGGGTTAAAAATGTTATAAATAGTAGCAAAATACCACTATTAATATACAAGTTTTAAACATGACATTTAGATTAAGAAAAAAATTAATTAAAGATCTGAAGTTTTATAGTTAAGTATTTACGCTCTGTAATATACCAACAGACAACATTTTTAATAAACGTTTAATAGTTCATAACTTTCCACAAGAACATACATAACAAAAATCAATCAAAATAAGTTATTTTCCTAAATTTACAATAATTAATATTTTTGATCAGAAAGTATACTGCGTTGAATTTGTTATTCATTTCAAATTGTGTTCAAATCCTGAATCATTTCAAAACTTTAATTTAAATATTAAAAAACACCATATGAAAAGTGATACAGATTAACACTAATAAAATTAATCTAGTCAAGCTTTTCATGAAATTCTAGAATTCCATCAGAAATAATCTGCTGTAATAACAAACCAAATTTTAAATAGCATTTCTAACTACAAATAAACTTGACAGTAAAACACGGGAAAGCAAAATACACAGGAAATAAGTATTATAAAACATGATTTAAATGTCATTAAAAATTAACATAACTTTACAAATTAGTTTTTTCTAACTCATTTAAATAACCTTTAATAAATTTTAATAAAAAATAATTAAGAATAATTATCTTTTTCTTATTTTTATTCTTAATAGTAATCTTTTATTTATACAGCCATTATTTATAATACTATATTTTATTGTTTTTCATTTTACTTTAGTACAAAAAATAAAAACTGAGCTTACGAAAATGAGCCAAAAAATTGATGCAAGGATCCATGCTCTAATCCACAAGGATAATGGAAGGATTTTTTGCATTTTGTTTCACAACATCCAACAGTAGCACCTCTTTTTTTGCAAAATGAGCACATCTGTAGATCGGCAAAAAAGTTATTAAAAAAACACATAAGAGTAAATGACCTTTTACTTCACAAAAAAATTTAATTTTTTTATATTCAGGCAAAGTCAAAACTTATTACGTAAATATTCAAGCCTTATAAATGTGGAAATAATTTTAACACAGTTCGCTAGTAATAATTGTGAATGACTATAAAAAACTTTTAATTTTATTAGGGGAAGTGGGAAATATTCAGCTTTCAGATTAAAGATTGGCAAAACACAAAACTTTATGCTCTTAGAAGAACTTGAGTGTAGGACTAAAGTTTTTAAAATTATTTAAAATATGAAACAGCATCTCGGTTAATTTCTTTGGATGGATAGTTTCAAATTATGAGGCAGAAATTCTGTCAGGAACCAAATATAATAAAATCAAGTATATATAAAATAAATAATCCCCATTTATTCACCATGCAGTAATATAAGCAATGAAAATAAGAAAAGTTTGTGTATCATGTTCTTGTGCCTAATTTACAATAGTCTACCGCTTAACTTTATTTACAGGAATGCACAATAAGTAATAAAAATACTGAAACCTAAAGAATTTAAAAAAATTGCAGCTATATATTTGCTTGTGTCATATTATTAGAATACTATCGAAGTAATGTCTAACAAATTATTTCATGAATAATCAATATGGCATAAATATTTCTCTCTTCTGATTTCAGTGTGATACACCATATCAAAATATTCAACAGTTAGTTACAAAGGGTTTCCATTCTTTTACTGATCTAAAATTTAAGTATTTTAAAAGGACTTTTAAGTACCCTTTACAGTCATTTTGAGGACCTAAACAAAGGGTTGTTTATTTTTATCTTTCTTTCTAAGAAAATAAAGTAAGTTCTAATAATGCAGTCCTAGCTATAACTTCCATTTAAAATTTCCCAATAATTTGATTTATCTTCTAGTAATACATATGATATCGAATTTCTTTTATATAAAATTTCTAATAACAGCAATACAGAACACATAAACATAGACGATATGTCAAAGACAATCATATTTAAATAATGCCTCAAAATATAACCTCAAAACAAAATTTATACAGAACTTCCTGATATTTCATTAAATTCTGTGAAAAATGACAGAAAGAAGTTGATTATCTTAGAAACACTAACAAATTACCAAATTTCAACTATATTATATTGTTGTTCACTTAAAAAAGAATTTCAAAATATAATGATCAACCTAATGAACTAATAAGAGGTAATACAATCTTTTTATAACCCTTCCTCTACACCTAAAACACCTACTTTCCTACCCAAGTACACTCAAGGGCCTAGGGAATATAACCCCTCCCCTCCTCACCCATCTCTTCACGTTGATCTAAACTAAAATTAAAAGCCAATTTTTTATCATTTTTATTATTACAGGTGATTCTAAGTCAGGGAAGATTTACAAACTAAGGGGTTTTTTTTTATACAATTTTGGTCGAAAATTAAGAGCTCATATGGACCAAAAAAATCCATAAGTATGTTTAAGGACATTAGAAGACCATGCCAACCCTGCTAGAGTTAAAAGCCCCATTAAAATTTTTTTTTAAATCTATCAGGCTGGCAGTTATTCCGACGACCTTCTTCCATCTACTCTCTTCGTAGCTCTACAACAGCTTGCCCTTCGCCTCTTATCTTTTAAGCAGTCATTTTGTCTGATTCTAGTTCAGCCCTTATCAAACAATAGAGGTCACAACTACTACCGTATTCAAGAGTGTAGAACACTGATAGGGGATTTAATAAACTGGATCTCCTTTCAGTGGATCCCTGCACATTGTGGCTTACCTGGAAATAAGATAGCAGATTGTCTAGCAAAGAAGGGCATCTAGCATAAAACAAGCCCTTGTCATACCATTCTTCCAAGCTTTTTATAAAACTAACCTGCAAAAATGCTTTTAAATTGAAGTCAAATGAATATTCTAGAGATAAGCTCTGGGCTACTCTATGTAAACATTCTGCTTTTGTTCCTGACTCCTCATATTTTGCTGTGGTTGCATGTTTCAGACTTTTGACCGGCCAAGACTGTCTCCAGGCTCATCTTTTCCAGATTGGTATGGATGATTCACCCGACTGCATCTTGAGCCATTAGGGTCAATCTACGACTGTATTGCATCTTCACATAAGTCCTGCATTTTTAAATTCTTAGTTCCTTGTTTTGAAGTATTGGATAGCCAATGGCCTAGTGGCCAAATGACCAGCATTTGTAAAATAAAAATATCTTCCATTTACTCTGAGATTTCTGTTGGCTACTTTATTATGAGAGCACCTACATAAAAGGACCAACATTGCTCCCTGTGCAGTAAATCCCAAAATCTTCCATGCCTTGGCCAATAATTGAACCCATAATGGAGGCTTGTGTAGCTAATCACTATATAACATGGTCGGCAAGAAAAACAAAAAAAAACTGAATAATTTAATTAAGGGTTTTAAAAAAATTTTGGAAATATTTATTTCTTATGACAATTTGTAAATAAAACAAATAATTTCAAACATTTTAAATAAATTGATTATTAATCTTTTGGAATAGAACAAGTAAAATACACCTTGATAAAGATAGTTAATGCAGTAACCATGTATAAAACTTACTCAATTGTAAAAATTAATAAACAGTATTAATAAAAAATTTATCAGAGATGGTTAGACATTTTTATTTGAAATGTTTAAGCATTTTTACTAAAAAATCCTTCAAATAACCTTTTAAGTAAAACCTTGCTCAATATCTTTTCCTAAAATAAAAAATTATATACACTATGGTTTATGGACAACTATGAATAGCTGGCAAGTTTGTATCCAATTCCCTTAGTAATTTTTTTTTCAATTAACTATTTCTAAAGAGCATATAAAATCTTGCAGAATATGCCCATGAATGTATTTTTTTTTAAACTGAGAACCAAATATATGAGATACTACACGTTAATTTGTCAATGGTTGAAATATAATCCTCACAAAAATTCGAAAAAGTATAGATTTGTGTATATAGAGTAAATTACAATCAGGCATATGCAATATACAGCAGATTAGAGGACATAAGCTGTGTTCATAAAATGTGCATATACAACATAAATATGTTTTAGAAATCCAACTGCATTTGATAAGACACAAACCATATTTACTTTAGTACTTTTACATATCACTTGAATATGATAAAAATATAAAATCTGTTTAGTGTTAATGAATGTGAAAAAATGAAAATTACCAGTTTTTTTCCACGTTGAAGTTCTACTTCAATATCTGGAAGGAGAAATCCAGAAAATCCATCTGTTTCATTCTCTCCTTTTTGACTCAAACCACTGGCAAAAAACTAGAAATTCAAAAATCAACTTGTATCATGCTTATATGTAACATTAGACAGCTAAAAAATTAGATTTGTAGTGGAAAACAATAACACACGAATTTAATTTCTCTACTCTTTTATATTCTGTTGCATAACAATGCTGAGAGTTTGTTATCAAGTTTTTGGCAACTCTGATTAAAAATAGAAAAAGAATCACTTTTATGTTATTCTCTGTGGAGCTAGCTGAATAATCTTAAACTTTTTGTATAGATTAAAATTTGTAACTAAATATGAAAATAAATATTGGATTGTAAAGCAGAATATGTGCCGAGTACTATGAGTTGTCTCTAAGAACATAGTACCCAACAGATTCAATGATTTTTGTATAAACAAAACAATGGTTAGCACAATCATATACTCAATTTAGACAAACCTATTCAATACCCAGTCGATAGAAGGTGATTTCCTCAGTCATTATGCTGCTTGTCCAATAGATCAAACCACTCAATTAAAACTACATTAAATATATGGTGCAAACTACGAACACAAAAATATTTTAATGCTGGTATGTCAATATATTTTAATTCCTTATCTTTTGATATACTCATTCATGAATTAAAAATTAACCTTTTTTATTAATCCAGTTCACTGTTAAATTGATTTACTTGATCTTAAAAGAAATCTATCTTGGGAACACACATGTTGTACCATATTTTGAAGACATATGAAAGATCCATTAGTGGTTTATGGGTAATTCTAATCCATCAAAATCCTTTGTTAGTTTTTTGTAACAAACATCTGTACAACTTTAAACCATCAGTTTTCTTAAACTGCTAAAAGCTAACTTATGAAAAATACCCTATATAGTTGGGCTTTACTGTTGATCCAAAGATAATCAGCAATAAACTTATTGAAGATCTTGGGAAGAAAAGTAGGAAAAGACTTAACATCCAAAAATAAATCTCTGGTTTTGATTAGGATGCAGATGCTCATACTCTCAGAACAACTTAAACTTCCCTTATTAGGCCTATCCCAGAATGCAGCTACCAAATTTACCAATCTGCCTCCTCCTCCAATCTACAGAAACTTGAAGAAATTCAGCTGAGTACAGCTTGCATTATAACTGACCTGTATCCTTGCTACTCAAGGGATATTGTTTTTTTAAGCAAGTATCCAGCCCTTAAGATAAACCTCACCGAATATTACAGCAAACTCCTCAGCTATGGCCCTCAAAACCACAATGCAAAATTCTTGCCTAAGTTGGCAGAACCATCAGATATTCAAGAGACAGTCCTTTGGGTCATGCCAAAAAAAAAAATCTCTTATCAACCAATGTCAACCACTGCTCTTTGAGACCTAACATGAACTCTCTTTGTTAGATAATATTCATTGTGTTTAATCAACATAATTTTTATTTAGGAAACACTATGCTTCTACCTTTCATGAATCTTGTGGCTTTAACACTAGAATGCCTGGACTTAAAAACTTACTTCAATGCCTAATCAGGATCATTTTCAATCGCTAGTTAAAGACAGGATAAAATTATTCAACAATTGATTTTTTTTATAGTGAATATTTATTTTCAAACATTTAGAGATGTAAATTAAACAGTGAAATTAAAATCAAATTAAATTAATATAATTAATCTGTTATGCACTTCCCACAAATAACACTTAGTCCCACACTTTTGCCACAAGCAAAATTTCTACACTTTTGGCTAATATTTGATGTTTTATATCTTTAACAGTTACGAACATTACAATTTTCCCGAGAAACAGTAAGATTTTGATTTACATCTTGAACAATGTTGGCTTTTTCATTGACTAAATACTGCTACTTTAATTCATCTGAAAACAATAGTGGAGGATATAGATAACTATTACTAGTATATATTAGAACATTCAAGCCAAATAAATTTTTTTATTTTCATATAATGTATGAAATGAGTCATTTTGATCCTTCCAGACAATCTAGGTAAATTACATTCTAGTTTTGAAAGACAGCAAAAGCAAAACAAAATATATCATTATCTTAAATAAATAAATTAATTAGGAAAAGTTGTAGAAAGCTGGGTTGCTAACATTTATAAAACGAAAGTAATGATAAACTAAAAGGATCATTTAACTAAAGGATTGAAAGGATCATTTTGACCTAATTCAGTATTCATTTAATGTTAAACCCCATAACTGTGGACAGCTAACTGTATTAATGTCTCCATATGACAAGGAAATGTACATTTCCCATGAATCAGTTTTCTTATAAAACAGATCACATTCAAAATATTATGCACACTTCTTAATGTACAATTTCAACAGTATACAGCAGCAGTTCTGAACCTTTTTTTAATCTTACGTACTCCCTCAAAATGTGTATGTCACTGCATACGCCTTTTATACATATACACACAAATAAGTAATCTACATATCTGTGCTCAGATGGCAAAATGTTATAAGAAACTTTTCTGGTACTTATGTATTATAGCTGAAGCTTTGCGGTTTGGCGAAAAAGTGGCAATAAAGCGCCAATTATGCGCCCCATCCTTGTTGATAGTATTGTTTTCGCCATTCATTGCTATTCGCTCCCGTTCTAAGTTTCGTTTGAAGATTTTCTTTATTTTTTAGGTTATGAAAGTTATTTGACATAGATCTTTTATAAAAGAAGTTTGACGAGAAATATGACAGTGTAATACCTCAACTTGATAAAAGATAACTTTTATAAAAGTTGGGGTTCTTCGTCAAAGTTTTATAAAGATTTCGGTGCCCGAATGTTATAAACAACATTTCTAGCAACCAGCATGTTAAAAAAATACAAAATGTGTGGAAAACGTGGCAGATAAAGAACAAGATTTCGATTCGAAATAGTTTTAGCTCTAATTAAAAATTGCGTACTAATGACAAAACATAAATACACGAAAAATATTCAAATGAGTATGTTAAAATGCAAATCTTCAAAGGAAAAGTCTTAGATGATGAAATTTTGGCATGGTGGTTACTCCTAAGCTCTAGATGCCCACTAAGAAATATTTTTAAAAAAGTACAAATATTAAGGGGTTTAAAGGGGGCTTAACCCCCTCCCCACTGAAAAAAAACCCATTGTATCTCTGAAACCATAGGACCCAGGAAGTTGAAATTTCGTATGGTGGTTCCCCTTAAGCCCTAGGTGCCCACTAAAAAATCTTTTTGAAAAATACAAATTTTAAGGGAGTTAAAAGTGGCTTAACCCCCCTCTAAAAAACCTCCCATAGTAATCTCTGGAACCATAAGGCCTAGAAAGCTGAATTTTGCAATGGTGGTTCCCCTTAAGCCCTAGGTACACACCAATAATATTTTTAAGAGCTCAAATTTTAAGGGGTTTAGCCCCCTCCCCCCTAAAAAATCCCACTGTATCTCTGGAACCATAGGGTCTAGGAGGCTGAAATTTTGTATGGTACTTCTCCTTAAGCTCTAGGTACACACCAATAAATCTTTTTTAAGAGCTCGAATTTTAAGGGATTTAGCCCCCTTAGATAGAAATAACTTTTATAAAAGATCTTGTCAAAGAACTTTGATAGTGTAATAGGGGTATTTTGAGGTTATAGCATTTCTTTTGTGTATAACTGTTATAAAAGATACAAATAACTTTTTAAAAATATCTTTCTCAAAGAACTTGATAGTGTATTAGGCCAAAAGGAAGAAGATGCAGTGTCCTTTTTTCCAGATCCGTGAATTTTGCCCAGTCAGCGTGTATGCCCTAACTTCACAGACATGCTGCCTATTTTAATCGACCAGTAGCTGGAGATGTATATTAAAGATTGCGGCAAAACAGTCAGAATTCAAGGAAAAACTGTTCTAACGGTTCCCGATTGCCATTACTTATAATACTGTAATATTGTTGCGTTTCCATCACACCTGTATGCATAGCAATTTATGTCTAATTTGCATTAACCCCTTTTTGGTGCGTCGCTTTTGTTTGTCTAAGAGTGTATTCCTATTTTGTCTTTAATATGAAATTTTAATTAGATCTAAAATCATCTATAGCGAAATCATGTTCTCAGCTGCTTAATTTTTTTAAAACTTTTCCATGTGTTTTCCAAATACTTTTTAAACATTGCTGCTGCTCAAAATGTGATGCATGTTTAATAACTGCTTGCGTATAGTTCATACACGTGCTTCGCCATCAGATTACACGAGTGCCATGAATTACGTCATTTGGTTAATTTAATTTCATTAACTTTAGCAGTAAGGTGGGGTCATTTCTCATAAGGAGTTCATCGCAGAATTTAACGACAGTGATCCGAATTTAAATTCGAGTTTTGGATATTTCATTTTTATTTTGGGGATTTAAAACCACTTTACAACCTCCTAAAAAGTTGCTTGTTAAACATCTTTCTTGGCCAGCACCTAGAGCCTAAGAGGAAACGCCATGTAAAATTTCAACTTCTTCAGCCTTATTGTTCCAGAGATACAGTGGATTTTTTTTTATGGGTGGGGGGACTAAACCCTTAAAATTTGAATGTAAAAAAAGATTTATTGGTGGCACCTAGGGCTCAAGGAAAACCAACCAACAAAAATTTCAGCTTCCAGGCCTTATGGTTCCAGAGATACAGTGGGTTTAGTTCTTTTTTTGGGGGGGGGGAGGGGGCTAAACCCCTTAAAAATTTGAACTATAAAAGGGAAAAATTATTGGTGTGCACCTAGGGCTTAAGGAAAACGAACCAACCAACCAAATTCAGCATCCAGGGCCTTATGGTTTCAGAGATACCGTGAGTTGTTTTTTTTTTTTTTTTTTTGGGGTGGGGGGGGGGCTAAACCCCTTAAAAATTTGAACTTTAAAAAAAAAATTATTGGTGTGCACCTAGGGCTTAAGGGAAACCAACCAACCAAATTCAGATTCCCAGGCTTTATGATTCCAGAGATACAGTGGGTTTATTTTATTATTTTTTGGGGGTGGGGCTAAACTCCTTAAAATTGAACTTTAAAAAAGATATTATAGGTGTGGTCCCTAGGGCTTAAAAAGGAACCACCATACAAATTTCAGCTTCCTAGGCCCTATTAAAAATTTACAGTTTCCAAAAAAAGATTTCTTAGAGTGCACCTAGGATTTGGGGAACCAGGTATACGAATTTCAACTTCCTAGGCCCTATGGTTCCAACGATACAGTGGGTGTTTTTAGAGGGGGGCAGGGGATTAAGCTCTTTTTAACCCCTTAAAATTTAGTTTCCAAAAAAAGATTTCTTAGAAGACACCTAGGGATTATGGGGAACCACCATACGAAATTTCAACTTCCTAGGCCCTATGGTTCCAAAGATACAATGGGTGTTTTTAGAGGGGGGGGGCAGGGGGTTAAGCTCTTTTTAACCCCCTTAAAATTTAGTTTTCAAAAAAAAAAGATTTCTTAGAAGGCACCTAGGGATTATAGGGAACCACTATACGAAATTTCAACTTCCTAGGTCCTATGGTTACAAAGATACAGTGGGTGTTTTTAGAGGGGGGGCAGGGGGTTATGTCCTTTTAACCCCCTTAAAATTTGTATTTAATTTAAAAAAATCTTATTGGGCACATAGAGCTTGGGAGTAACCACGTTTTCCACACATTTGTATTATTTTAACATGTTTCTGCTCGAAATGTTGTTTATAATTTCCGGGCAGGAAATAGGTTGCCACTGTGAAGTTAGGTGGTTGCGAAGGCAGATATTAACGCCAAGGGATAAGGCTGCCAAGCTTCAGCTATAATAACGTAAGGTACCACTTTTCTTTAAAAAATTCGGTTTTTCACATTCCATATTCTAGATCTGTGCTCCGCCAACCGCTGGTGCCGTGCACACTAGGTGGCCACGAGGTGATCTTGACTGTGCTGTGGTGATTTTAATCGATTATGATAATAAAAAAAATTAAACCACCGCATTAAATATAAATTTTCTAAGTAAAATATTCCTCTAACTTTTGTTAATATTAATTTTTCTGGGTCGAAATTATACACAAAACAAAAACATGTTGTTAGCCATACATTTATGTAGCTCGAGTGTCATATTTCTGGATTTCAGCTAAGAAAGAATATCCACAAATTTCTGACGAGGCCATTGCAATTTGCTCTCATTTTCTACGACATACTTATGCGACAAGAGTTTTCGACACTGGTTCTAATTGTAAAATGACAAACGTCATATTTAAAGGGCCTTGACCATGAACTGTAGCTCTTTCTATTATAGAGTCAAATATAAACTTGCAAATATAAAACGCACATTTATCAAAACAATCTCAATATCTCATTATAAATTAGTTATGTTTAAAATTAACTTTGATTTATTAGGCTTAAGTAAAGACCAAAAAACAATTTTAATATAAAAATTTAAAGAGAAAATTTTTTACTTGTAAACTATAATTTTATATTTTTGTTCTTGTGTTGGTGCACAGTTCAAAATGATTTATATAAAAACTTAAATGATTATAATTATCTTGATACATAGAGCTATTTTGTTGTGTTTTTATTATCTAATAAAAACATATACGTATTTATTGTAATTTATATATTGCAAGCTTTTTCTTGTGGTGTGCCGTGGAATTATCGAAAAAAAAGTTGTTGTGCCGTGGAAGATAAAAGGTTGCGGAGCTCTGTTCTACATCACCGATCTTTTCTATTACTGTAACTACTGTAAGTAATAGCCAACTATTTTTCTGAAACTTAGTACCACGTTTGCTCATGTAAAACAAATACTGATTTTTTCATGACATCTTGAATCTTAGAATTGCTGTCATGCAATTTCTTATAACATTTTGCCATCTGAGCACGATATATAAAAATATTTATAACATATATATATATATATATATATAGATGTAAGATTTATGCAAAATCTCTTCTTAGGGCCCTAGTAATATTCTATGTTGCGATGCGTACAGAGACGCGCCAAACCCTTCTGCTTGCACATTTCTTGAAGGGGACAGTCGAGGGTTAAATGACCCCGGCTTGAGCAATTCGAAGCATGGTGGTGAAAAATGCCCTGTGGCACTGTGGGGGTGTGTGGGGGGGGGGGGGGGGGGGGGGGGGGGGGGGGGGGGGGGGGGGGGGTCAGACCTCGATTGGAGAGGTTGTGTTTTTTGCTATTCCGTGCGTAGGCACAAGGGATTGTATTTTCCAACGGAAGTGAGAAAGCTGCCCGATCTTTTGTTCTGCTGAAGGGAAGCAAAGCAAGTGCACTCCCGTGATTATTGTAATTGTACCGGAGACAGTAACTTAGGCTCTCTGGCATATCATAATTGCTGTCTACATTATAAACAGTATTGTTGCATTTTAAAAAGTATAGTTTGATTGATGACTCAAGTGTGTTCTTCTTATACACTCCCCTAGACGACGCCACGTAGACAGGAAAGTCTACACACATATATATATATATATATATACTCTTTTTGTAAGGGAGATACATTCCAGAGACTACCCGTGCGAAAAAAAAAAACTTTTTTTTTTTTAAAAAAAAGATGATGCAGTAAACACATAAAAATGCGAGATGGGTTTCATCCAAATTAATTTTTTAATGTTAATTTTCATATGAAATTTCAATTTGATCGACTGAATTTGACTAAATATGTAAGAACCAATCCAGAATCTTATTTAATTATGTTTATATCGGTCACTTTTTAAATTGAAAAGCATGGCAGTCAGTAGTAGTCAAAATTAATTGAATTTATTTTTTTATTTATACATACATATAACAACATTCAGGCATTCAGTGTCACTACTAGACAATAAAACATGCCGTTTTCTGGTTGTTTTTCAGTGGAGAAAAACTCCTCTTGTAACAGGAAATATTTAAGGGAGATATATCTACAAGAGTATTTTAAATAAGAGGGACATCTTCTGTTTCTTTTGTTTACTGGTTTGAATACAAATTTGGTTATCAGACATTGTGATCTTATTTTTGTGAGTTCTTTATAGGATTCTTCACACAGCTCATTCGACATTATCATCATTTGCAGAAATAAATTTCTAAGTGTATTGGCCATTAGGGGGGGGGGGGGGGGGGGGGGGGGGGGGGGGGGGCTTCTAGAAATTTACTTTTAGATAGGAACCACTACTTCATCGCAACTATAAACTAATGTGGAATCATCTACATTCTCTGAAATACGCTCTGATAACATAACAGTCAATAGTTTTTATCTTTATAGATTTTTAAACCGTGTTAAAGTTTTTAAAAAAAAAAGTGCAAAAAGAGAATTTGGTGTATAGGTATAACAAACACACACACATATATATATATATATATTATAATATATATATATATATATATATATATATATATATATACATTTGGCTCTCTGTTTAGCGACTTTCAAGGGACCGTGAAAAATCGTCCATAAGTAGAGATTCCCTTAAACAGAATTTGTGAAAACATAACATTTCCATAATGCTGGCCGAGCCGGGACTGGGAAATATCATCTTTAAATAGAGATTGTCGTTAAGTAGAGCATCGTTAAACAGAGAACCAACTGTAATATATATATTTTTACTAATCCCAGATTGTCTAGCAAGGTTAGACAATCTCCATGAAACCAAAAATATCTAAAAACAGTAGAGGGTCCGAAGGACCTTGTCCTTTGTAAAACCCAAACAAGCAAAAAGATGGGCAGGGAGGCCATATTGGGCAGAGCACCAATGACACTCCGGGAAGATCTTCTGGCCCTGCTGAAAAGTGAGTGCTCTAATATGGCCACTCATGAAGCACGAACAGGCTGTTTGATATTTTCTAGGCTTGAGTTTTGATATTTCTAGGTTTGATATTTTCTAGGCTTAAAATCCAGACATCATGAAATTGATCCTCAACTTGACACGCATACTGCAAGCCCTTCTTGATAGGAATAAGCTCTGATCTAAAAACCGAACAGAAATCTGGATTTTTAATCTTAAATTCCACAGCCATTAAATTGCATAGGAATTTACCATGAGTCCATAAATAAATAAATAAGTAAATATATATATATATATATATATATATCAGTGATGCCCATTCCTTCAGAAACTGCATGGATGTTCAAAATTTACCTTGCTCTGATTAAAAAAAATTATGGGATCATTCAAAAAAAAAATTCTGGTATTTTTCATATTTTTTATATTATAAGAAGCTGGTTTTTGTACAATCATTATTATGTTCCATATACCCTGAGGGGTATACGTACCACAAGTGGAGGATTCTGGTATAGAAATTAATAAATTAGAAATAATCTCAAGAAAGAACATTTGAAAAACTTATTTACTTACCATAACAATTGTTATGCAAGCATATATCATCGGTAACAATAAATTTGCCATAAAGCAACTCGTTATCTTCATCCTTCCCACAGAATGCACAAACTATAATAAGTTAAACAAATTTAAATTCATTTTGAAATAGATGCTGAAAACTAAAAAAGAAAAGACTGTCCACACTCACACACAGAACCAAAAAAATTAAAAACCCTTTATCAACAGGAAAAACCATTTCTTTATGCCAAAATCATAATTAACATGTAGTAATAACATAATTTGAAGAACAGTTCCAAAACATTTCTTTCGTAGACGTATACCCTGATTCTTTTTTTCTAATGTAAATGATGATGTTTGAAATGTGCAAGCTAACAATTTACACATCAAAGACAATTAAAAAAAGGATAAAACATATCATGTAGTTGATTACCTTATGCAAAAATACATATTTTTTTCTTGCTATCCTGACAGGAAAAGCATTTTCAAATACATCATTAATCATAAAATCAAAGGAATGGTTTCCAAATTAGAACATTAGCACTTGTGTAGCAAAAAAAATTACTGTAGTGCTCCCAACCAACCAACCAAATTGGAACAAATATCCATAGCCTTCTTCATACAATAAATGTTCTTCAGCTGCATATTATAAAGATTTTTCAAAACACTAAACAAAATATTACAAAATTATTAATATATTTCTTAAATTCTACAGAGACTCTAAATATTTCACAGACTTGCTTTACACTTTACAGTGAAAAGCAAAAAAATAAATTAAAAGATATAAAGTAACTTCAGTGAACAGTAAACTGCATATAAAATCATTAGGTATAGAGTTAAGTTTACTCAAAAGTACAACTAATTTCTTATGGTAGCTTTTTGCTCCTTTGGAGAGTCTGAAGATGCTGCTCAAAACGTTTAGGGGCTATTTTATTATAAATCATCATACAACTATTAATTAAATTTGTAGTATCACAGTAGTTATCATCAGTTATCATGATACAGTTTATACTGAGTGATGACTTGAGTAGTAGAGAATCAGGAAATTGTAGCAAGAGGGGAAAATATCACGTCTTTCAGAATATAACCAGTTGGTTTCTTCAAATTTTTAGGATACAAAATCTGTTACAGACATGCAGCATCAAACCAATTAATAAGCATGACATGTGTAGGCAAAAATAGAACTGTGCATAAGAGATGTATAACACATGATAAAGGACAAGTTTACAAGTACTCAAACCCAGGGTGATTATTCCCCTCATATCGATATATATATATATATATATATATATATATATATTATATATATATATGCAGTAGTTATTCTTTTTCACTGTTAAATACAGTGAAATATATGGTGCCTAATACAGAAAAAAGACAAGTAAAAAAAAAAACAGTTATAGGAAATTAAAGTGGAATAAAACGTTGAGACCAACTGGGTGAAAAATAGTTTCAAAAATAAAAGAAGAGAAATATCCTCAACCAAATATGATTAGGTAACTGAATTGAACTTCTTAATTATATTTTTTTAAACCAAAAAACACACACCCAAGTCATAATATGAAATAAGACAACAATACTATAGGTTTTTTAGAAGAAAGAGTAGGAATGGACTAGAAACACCAGCAGCTTAAGTTAACTCTAATTTTGCCTCAAATTACATCTTATTTTTCCTACCATCCGCTAAAACTGATGAGTAAAACTTCATTACATCATTTGCTGGTTTTATATGCATTCACTAAGTTTGCCAGGTTTTGCTTAAATTTAGGAAGTTTTTCTTTCTTTCATTGAGTTATATTTTTTTTTCTCCTCATTAAAATCTGCCAGAATTAAACCTTTACTAAGTAATGGATTAAGTGATAGTTATGCAAATATACTTTTATCAATCAATTGCTTAAAGCTAAGTAGCTGACAAGAAACTTATTATACAAGTAATTTGGGACTTCAATATATAAGTAATTTGGGAGTTTTTTTTTTAACTGCACGGTTCTCAGATTTTGATTCTTGTGATCTTTTATATTACTCTTACAGTAAGTGGCAGATTTGAAGGATTTTCTAGTTTTCTTTTGAGGGCTTGTACAGAGTGGTTTCTATTGCTTTTTCCGGCTTTTTAGAACTGTTGAAGTATTTGACAATACACTGGTTTTCTAATATACCAGTCTTCAGTTTTTTACAGCAGATATACAAGTTAGTCTGTGTCTGGGCATTCTACAATTAAATTCTGTTCAATAGGTGCAGGTAACAGATCCACAACAGGATGCTTTAGAGCAGGGGTGTCCAACCCGCAGCCTGCAAGGGCAAAAAAATTTGTCTTGTTTCAATGTGGCCCACAGAAGCTAAAAGGTTGGACACCCCTGCTTTAGAGTGTCCAAACTACTGACATTTAAAACAACAGAAGGGATATAGCATAAAAGTTCAAACAGGTCACTAACATCCAAGCCTTAACATAATATTACATTGAAGACAATATAGAAAAGGGAGTAGGGTATACAAAGGGATCAGAGTATAATAGAACAGACATGAATATCATTTGTGAGATATGCTAATAACAAGCATACTGGATAATCAGAAGTTTGCTCTACATACATAATCACTGATTTCTAATGTCAGCTGCAAGATCAATAATTTCAAAACAGCCTTATACAACATAAAGCTTTTGATTCCCAGAAAACAGAAAATAATCCAAGCTTTTAGGGGGGAAAAATTTGTTCTTATTGTTAGAGTAAAATATTGAGAGAGCTAAAACAATAGTTATTTGGTCAGCAAAGTGTTTTTAAAAAGTTCCCATTTTCAAAAGATTTGTCACTTTTAACATTTTCTGTTCCTAAGCTAAAAACCTATACAAAAAAGATGAATATAAGAAAAAAGGAGAGATTTAAAAGGGAAAAAAAAAGAAGAAAAAGCTGAAATATGTACATATATTCATCAATTCAATCATATACACAAATAAACTCTTAAAATGATACAAGTTTGTATTGATATGAATATTCGACACTCAAAAAGAAAAAAAAAATATTTTCCTGAAGTCTAAATATTTCATAGTATAAATTAACATTTTAATTCCAAGAAAGTTAAGAGCAAAAAGATAACTTTTTGTAGATTTTATAAGCTAGTTATTACTGAAAGTAATGTTGCATTAGTCAGTGATCTAGAGATGCTTGGACATGACATACATCATAATGTTACACACATTCAAAACGATCATTGCAAACTTGGGGTAAAACATAACTCAATTTTCTTTCCCCCTGTCATAAAATGAGATAGCATACTCAAGAAGCCAAAACAAAATTAATTTTAGCTTTGTTGTTTATTCCACTCTTTTAATACCATAGTCTTCTACTACATAGAAACAGAAAATTAATTGAGTAAAAGTAAGTAAAAAAGTCTAGATTGAATACCATGTCAATAATGACATATTAAGTTTTTTTAGAAATGGGAAGAAACTGCAATTTACAGCAAGAGTAACTAGTGTTCTGAAGACCTTTCTTCCACTTAAAAAATATATAAATATTATTATTATATTTCTACCTGTGATAGAAAACTCAACCTATTTTCATTCAATATAATATAAGTATGAATAAAACCTAACATTTAAAACTTTAAAAAGCCATGGGATGTATCTATGTGCTTGAGGTAACAGGTTGTATCTCAAGAATACATAATTCCATTGCCAGGTAATACTGGTATAGAAATAGAAAGAAGAGATCTTAAACTTTTACGACACTAACCAATGACATTAAATCAAATTGGAATTTGAAATTTAAAAACTTAATAATATTGGGCTGTTTAAAATTTGACTTTAGAAATAAATTATTCTCAATACAATGTGATTTTTATATCAATAATCAAATAAAAAAACTGTAATCTTCTAATTATATATTATATTAAAATCTTAGAATACTTTAATCTTAAAATTAAAGCATGAAAATTGGTAAAACATTTATTAAAAGGTATATAACATTTATTAAAATGTAGTGAAACCAATTTAAACAAATTTTAAAGAGATAATCAAACTTTTTTCATTCCTTTTTCTTTTTCCAATGCAACAGATTCATGTCCTGAAAACTTTCACCAAAACATATTAAAAAATATAAGCAACTTTATTGTGGAATCACCTATTTAGGTGAATCAACTTACTTTCTATGAGAGTATAATACAGGAATATCTACAACTCAGCCAGAATTTGACATGTGCCCATGCTCTAGAAGCAGGATATACTAAAAACCATAATATGTAGGCAGTAAAAGAATAAAATAAAACTGAAATATGTAATTTCATAAATACCTTTAAGATCATAAAGCCTTGAGCCATCACTATTATGCCTTTTGCGTGGCATTTTAAAAGCTAGAAACAAAAGGAAAATTACACTAGATAAATATACTTTAAAATACACATTTTTACATGCAAAATGTGAACTTTGGCACAAATTCACAAATTTCTGCTTATGAAAAAAAAAAAAGCTTCATAAATCCCTACTTTAATAGCCTTTTTTTTTTTCTAGACATTGAAAGCTCTGTTTTTGAAAGGGCTTGGAAGACAATTAAAGCATAGTGATTACATATATCTACTCTTTCAGTCATTTAAAAGGCACACAAAATATTATGATTATCAGAGCTCCTGCTTACTCACATTTGCAGCATAAATTGGCCTTGAATAAAAATTTGATTAACAAACATTTCAAGCTCCTGCAGCACTTAATATTCAGTGTACAAAGAGCAAATGGTTCCATTAACAAAAGTCACATTCTCTGAAGCCCTTATAGATGTTTTCTTTGCTTGTTTTTCCCAAAGAATAGCATTCCTCATATCAGTGAAGGATTAGGCATTTTCCTCCTCACTCATGGCCTGTAACTTCAAATTGTAAGAAAAATAAATAAATTAGCATGTTGTCCAAAACAAAGTGCAATCTGTTTTCATCTTTATTTTCTAAAAATATTCCTTGTGGTTATATGGTCTGTGAAATGCAGATCAATTTATCTTTCTTTGTTCATGATAAAGTGGATGCAAGTTTCCTCTCTGGGAAATTTGGTCTATGCATGTACTTTCTGTCACTTCAGATTATACCAAAGCCTTTCTTTTCTTTTTGGCTCCCATGAGTTACAAAATGGTGTATATAAGTAAAAGAAAGAAAGCATGAAAATTTAGTAATTTACTGTAAAAATATATAATTTTTAATAAATCAACTATTATTATTCTAGGTTTTGGAAATGTGATGTCAGCCTTAGCCTCCAAAAAAAAAATAATAATAATAATAATTAATGCTAAAAAACTATCCTACCAAGCAGACATTTCAAATAAGTTTTATTTTCTTTCATATTAGTAAAATATTCTTAAAATTAACAAATATATTCTCAAGAATTATTACTGTTTTCAGATTGTATGGATTTTCTTCATCTTTCTTCCATATTTGACCTATCAATTTACATCTTCAGCTTCTTAACTTTTTCAATATGTCCCCAAATAAAAAAGTTCTGTGTCAATTTATAAACTTATTCAAGCGCATTAATAAATATGTTGATCTAAATCTGTATCAGCAATCTTTAAAATACTAAATTTCAACAAAAAATTACAAAGAAACGTCCTAATTCATCTGCAAAATCTTTTAATTAAATTTAAGCAAATATTAAATAAAATTCTAGCTAGCCTGGATAAATACATCTAAAACTGTATTTCAGATGAGCAAGTCCAACATATCTTAACAATGCATATTTTAATTCTAAATATTGAAAAATAATTCTAAGCCCAAATTCAGAACAACGTCGAAAATAGTAAAATATTACAGGTAATCACAAGTCCCCCAAAAATGTTGAAAATAAAATATATAATAAAAATTAATATAAAAAAATGAAGTCTATAATATCTTGAACAATATGCATATTTCAAAACTTAATATTAAAAAATACTACCAAGTCCCAAACTTCTGCTAAAAACTATATATCTATAACAAATATTTTTTTAAAAAAAAGCAAGTCCAAATAAACAAACTCTTAATAACTGACCAAGTATAAAGGAGAGGGGATAACTAGAACAAAAATTTTAACAGTTCAACCTAAGAGAACAGGTTAAGTACTTACAACCTATGTTAATACCAGTCAGATTGACTGGTTTGCTAGTGCTATTTCTGAACAACATTACAGCATATCAAGATTAAAGAAGACAACTATAGATTTCAAGTGAACAACTTATTTAAAATTTGATTAATTCTAAGAGTCCAAGCATAAAAAATATAAGAAAATACTTTGATTATTTTGTTACAACACTGATTTGCACTGATAAGAAGAATGCAAATTAGCTGGCTAAAATAACAATAATCTCTGCTTTCAACAAATCATAAATGATGAAATATACCCTATATAACTAGTTAAGTAAATAAAGAGATATGAGCATTTATGCCATATCTTCAACACAAATTTCAACATTTCTGAAAATATCAAAATGGAATAAAACAATTTACTCAAAAATGTCAAATAATAAAATACCGAGTATAGAATATGAAGGTATGAAAATTCATCTAAAAATTCAACTAAAAAAGAAGAGAAAGCTGTCAGAATTATTAAACTAGTCTTCCTGTATCACATATAACCTATTATATCATCAGTGAATAATTTACTCGAAGATGTCAAATAATACAAATACCAAGTATAGACTATGAAGATATTATGAAAATTCATTAAAAAATTTAACTGAAAAAAAAAGAGATCTGTCAAAAATATTTAACTAGTCTTTAAATATAATATAACGATTAGGTATAAAATTATCTGTCATTAATCATACCTCTAAATACTGGTGTATAAAAAATTGCCCATACAGCTAAACAGTAGTGTTTATAAAATAATTAAAACATATTACTTTTGGTGTTATTCTTGTAATAATTTACCATATAATAATATGTATCAGTATAAATTTTATTATAACATTTTAAGCATAAAAATGTGTGTCTGATCATGTCAACAAGCCTCATTAAACTCCAAAATCATACATCAATTACTTTCAAATTTTGTAAACAAACTCAATTACAGGAATTTAAAAAGTAATCGACTTTTCATTAAACACATATATGTCATTTCATCAATTAATTACCAACAAGAATTACATTTTCAACCAAATTTAATAAAGCATACAGTGTTTGTTTTGATTTATTCTACATTAATTGATCATATGAGAACAAGGTTAGAAGATTAACGAGAAAATCAAGGAAATGTATTAGGATATCAACAGAAGGAGAGAATAACCATGTAAATAAAATGTTAAATAACTGCAATAATCAAGAGAAAAACTGTGCAATACATACTTTCCCAATGTGGAACCAAATCAAGAACAGTCTTTAAACTAACCATCGCAGTTTTTCCAACGAAGCTTGTTTAAATTACATTAACGCGTTTAAAGAAAAAGGCAGTTTATAATTCATAAACCTAAATCACAACAAAAACTGCTAATAGTATCAAAAAAATAAATTTTAAACTTACCCAATTACCGCAATATTTTTATCAATTAAACAGCTAACAATCAGCCTTCTTAAGGTTTGAAACTTACGCGAAGTCCGCGTAAATTGATCGTCTTCTTCCTTTCGTATTACGCATTACATGTACCATGGATAGTAGGTGATAGTACCTGTCAGGTGATCATACCATGCTTGCGAGGCACCTTAGAGCATGAACTCCTTAACCTCGGTATCAACAGTGGGATGTTTCATGGTTACCGTTCGCAAGATTATAGCAGATTTGATAATATGAATAAATAATTTTTAAAAAGTTTAAGTTAGATTAAATTAAATTATAATTAGAGTTTAAGAGCTGGTAATAGTAGTTTCAAATTTTAAGTTAGTTGGTAATGACGAAAAATCTGGGAGATATAGAGAAAATATTACAATACTTAGAGGGGTTTTGGAAGAATGTTGTTGAAAAATAAATGACAAATCAGGACAGTCAAGATAAGTTTCAAAGTACTGAGAAGGGTGGTCAGACAGAAATCCCTCAAGAGCGAGTGTGATGTTTACAAAGAGTACCAGGTTGGAAGTTTACCAGTTGGAGGAGTTATTACTCCCCTTGCCTCAGCTAACGCTGGCACGAGAGGAAACCGCGAGGTGAATCTATGGTCAATTAATCAGGAGTGACAGCTCAGAAACAAGAAGTAGTTGGGCTATGGAAATTTGGAATTTAAAATAAGGGCCTGTTCAGGAGTCTGTTCAGTCCGGTAGCGGAAGCATTGAAGGAAAGATGGCGCTGAGTCGAAAATTAACCAAGGCATTAAAAATTTCGTTCCTAATCGTTTGGAGGTTTGCCATTGGCTAAATATACAGTAACCACCGCTTATAGTGATCAGTGGTTAGAAGAATCAACCGTTTATAAGAATCAATATCGCAAAAACAAAAACAAATGCATTATTTCCATGTTAAAATTTTCGCTTTAAAGAATCAATCCACCGGTTTTAAGAATCAATTTACACTCTTCGCTTTCCTTTCATTTTTTTCAAAAAAACCACTTAAACCCTCAAAAGGCACGAAGTTCTTTCTTTCTTTTTTTTAAGAAAGAGTGATAAGATGGGATGGAATACAGTCGCAAAATGCATACCTTTCTGTTATGTTTTATTCGTGGTTGTATGCTTAACTTATCTACTTAATTAAATTCTTTTTTCATAATTAACTTTCACTTTTAAGTTTTGCTGTGAAAAATGCCAGTGATCGTATAATAAAACACATCCCCATAACTAAATTATTTTCTCAAAACTAACCCCCCTTTAAGCTTTACTTAGAATAAAGTGCAACTTGTTGGCCCACCAAAAAGACAAACTCAAACATTAGCTACACACTAGAGTAGAGGCAAAATAATTCATTTATTTTAATTTCTATAATTTTAACATTTCTTCTTTTACAGTTTTTTCTAAATTTAATGACACACAATAATCTCCAATCATATTTTTTTTCACAAAATAAAACAATTAAACAAACATTAGCAAATTTCTGGTGGCTGGCGAATACCCCTAAAACGTAGAATCAAAACCTGTTTACTTTTTTTCTTTCACTTTACTTTTAACTATTTGAGCTCAATTCTAGAACAATTAATTTTTTAATTATAAAAAAAAATAATTTAACGATACCTTCAGTCGACTGAAAGAAAAAAGAGAAGAGAAGAGAAAAAAAAAGAAAGGGATAAAATAAAAAAAAAGTTGGTCATCACTCGTCAGCCTCCGATAGCTCTCGGACTTCTGCGGGAGACATCTCTCAGCCCTTCCATCACACAAGGAAGCATCAGCGCTGGATCGGATAAGCAGTTGGCGGCTACCCGGGTCAAATCGGAACTGCTCCTCAAGTCATCCCCCTTCTTGGGAGAAAAAAACTTTTCACCCCCCGAACGCATGCGCGCCGGAAGGCAGGACGTAGGAAATAGTTCTTATCCACGCCTTTTCCTGACGCCGCAAAAATCAGTCCACAAAGCACAACTTTTCACATTTCGATGGGTTGTCAACTGTAGTATTTTTTTTTCTATATTGCGTAGCGCTGGGTTCTTGTTTGATTTTGAAGAGAACACTTGAAGACAGAGCAGCGCGCCGATAGCCGTCTTGTAACCTTCCGCGGGTCTCCTCTCGGGCTGGGCGAGGAATACGGAAAAGTAATCAAAATTCCTTTTCCCTGCGAATTCAATCTGATTTCCCAACATCCTGGGAAATTGTTGCAATGCACAAGTAAAAAGAAATGGCAAAAGGGGAGGGTATCGAGTTACCCAGACATAGACTTGGGAAAGAAAGAAAACAGTTTAGGGAATACAGGATTTTAAGGACAGACAAAGGGGGTAACTTAGAAACTAATAATTTTTTATTTGTAAACTTGACTAAAATCCGCCAGCTGTCGCTCAGCCACCTTACTACATTTTAACTGTACCTACACACTTAAACACTTCTTTTAACATCAATAATTGTGATATAACAACATCCCCTTTGTATGACAAAAATTTTTTTGAACGTAGTGAAAAAAAAATTTTTTTTTTTTTTTGATTGAGAGCGCCTACCCAAAGAAAAAATGCAGAGTGGGTAGCTACCACGAACTCTCACTCTGAAAGTTGACAACCCATTTGCCCCCAGTCAGAAGTGACAAGTTCATGGGTGCTAGACCCCACAGAGCAGTCATGCGTCCACGGCTGTCTGTCCCAAAATTAACGGGATAGACGATCTCAATTTACAAAACACAGCCAAAGGCAATAAAAAAAGTGCAAGAAAACCAGTCCCTTCACACGAGGGAAAAACGGAAAGTTACACTTAAATGCTACTTCACATAGTAATATTGGGCCCCTGTGGAAAATGTCAAACTGTGCCTGAGATATACTGACACTAATACTTGGTTGATACAAAACAAAATCTAAACTTTGATAATACAGACATTATTTTACCACACGGTGTTTAAAGAGAATAAAAAAAATATGGTGGGTCAGTTTCTGCTGCCAATGCTTTTAATACAAAAAACTTCAAGTAAAACCCATTCCTCCAGCACCTTCGCCTCAAGGAATAGTGCGGAGAGATGGACCCTTATGTAGTGTCAGTTAAACTGCAACACATGACACTACATAAATATGGGTGACAAAACCCTTCCCCCAGGGCACAAGAGTGGACAAAATTCGGGTAGACACTGTTACATGCAACGGAAGACCTGGCACGCATGCTTTGCCTTACAATATTTGGGGTAGCTAGACCTGTTACAATGGCATCTCTTGAGTTTAGGCCGGTTGGCATCAGGAAAAGGATGGCTCCTATTGTTATGTTTTATTCGTGGTTGTATGCTTAACTTATCTACTTAATTAAATTCTTTTCTCATAATTAACTTTCACTTTTAAGTTTTGCTGTGAAAAATGCCAGTGATCGTATAATAAAACATATCCCCATAACTAAATTATTTTCTCAAAACTAACCCCCCTTTAAGCTTTACTTAGAATAAAGTGCAACTTGTTGGCCCACCAAAAAGACAAACTCAAACATTAGCTACACACTAGAGTAGAGGCAAAATAATTCATTTATTTTAATTTCTATAATTTTAACATTTCTTCTTTTACAGTTTTTTCTAAATTTAATGACACACAATAATCTCCAATCATATTTTTTTTTCACAAAATAAAACAATTAAACAAACATTAGCAAATTTCTGGTGGCTGGCGAATACACCTAAAACGTAGAATCAAAACCTGTTTACTTTTTTTCTTTCACTTTACTTTTAACTATTTGAGCTCAATTCTAGAACAATTAATTTTTTAATTATAAAAAAAATAATTTAACGATACCTTCAGTCGACTGAAAGAAAAAAGAGAAGAGAAGAGAAAAAAAAAAGAAAGGGATAAAATAAAAAAAAAGTTGGTCATCACTCGTCAGCCTCCGATAGCTCTCGGACTTCTGCGGGAGACATCTCTCAGCCCTTCCATCACACAAGGAAGCATCAGCGCTGGATCGGATAAGCAGTTGGCGGCTACCCGGGTCAAATCGGAACTGCTCCTCAAGTCATCCCCCTTCTTGGGAGAAAAAAACTTTTCACCCCCCCGAACGCATGCGCGCCGGAAGGCAGGACGTAGGAAATAGTTCTTATCCACGCCTTTTCCTGACGCCGCAAAAATCAGTCCACAAAGCACAACTTTTCACATTTCGATGGGTTGTCAACTGTAGCATTTTTTTTTCTATATTGCGTAGCGCTGGGTTCTTGTTTGATTTTGAAGAGAACACTTGAAGACAGAGCAGCGCGTCGATAGCCGTCTTGTAACCTTCCGCGGGTCTCCTCTCGGGCTGGGCGAGGAATACGGAAAAGTAATCAAAATTCCTTTTCCCTGCGAATTCAATCTGTTTTCCCAACATCCTGGGAAATTGTTGCAATGCACAAGTAAAAAGAAATGGCAAAAGGGGAGGGTATCGAGTTACCCAGACATAGACTTGGGAAAGAAAGAAAACAGTTTAGGGAATACAGGATTTTAAGGACAGACAAAGGGGGTAACTTAGAAACTAATAATTTTTTATTTGTAAACTTGACTAAAATCCGCCAGCCGTCGCTCAGCCACCTTACTACATTTTAACTGTACCTACACACTTAAACACTTCTTTTAACATCAATAATTGTGATATAACATTTCTTTGTTAGACATAACATAATAGTTTCCCCTTAAACGCTTTAGCTAAACACTGTCCTATTAACTTGACCCAGGGGCATCCTACCCGTCCGGATCCGATTTCACTTTTCTCCACTGACAAACAGAGACTCTTTTTTCCCACCTCCCACATCCTGGTTGCGGCTTCCTGGACCCTGAAACACATAAAACTTCAGCGAAGTGACCACTATCACTTAGACAAACGTGGCATTATTAGATTCAGCACGTTATCAAACCGTGAAACGTAAGCTAGACGGTGAATCTTGGTCTGAGACTATTGGTATTGAAAGAGGTATAAACAGCCTCCAGAAAACTTCATTACGTCAAACTACCATAGAAAACTATTTCTTGCACCCTTCCTGTAATTGAAATGTTAAAACTGTTAAGCAGGTATGTTGTAGCAAATATTGGATTTTTTTCTTCTCTATCAAATCTATATATTTTTTTCTTCTCTATATAATCATGTGTATCTACTTATAGGTCTAGAATTTAAGTTGCATTTTTAAAATTATAAAGAATAATTTTAGTAAAAGATAATTAACATAAATTAAAGAGTATTTTATGGTAAATTATCTAATATATGTATATATGGGTGTGTGTATGCCTGTCCAAAAACCTAAATTTCGGCTATAAGAATCAACCGCTTATAAGAATCAAAAACAGTAATAACAAACGTGATTCTTATAAGTGGAAATCACTGTATATTAATACTTTAACGCTTCCGATACCGGACTCCTATGTGGACAAGCCTTAAGAGGAGAAAAATTTAATTATTGCGTACAGGAATGAGGCCAGGGTTTCTACATATTGTATCTCAGTTCCAAAATTCTTATTCTTATACAGGTAAAATTTACAATAGGCTGTCTTCTATCAATAACAAACCTCTTATACCCACCTGCCCTGCTGAAATTTAAAATGCTGTCAACTCGCTTCCTAATAATAAAGCACCTGGAATTGATAGCATAACTAATTCTGCTATAAAAAACTTACCTATAAATTACGTTAACATTTTATGTGAGCTCACCAATAAAATTTTCGAATTTAAGTACTTTCCAATGGCATGGAAAACTGCGATAATTATACCGATTAGGAAACCTAGCGAGGATCCCTCCATTCCAAAAAATTATCGTCCCATTAGTTTACTCTCCTTTCTTAGCAAGCTGGTTGAACATATACTGTGTAAAAGAATTAACAAGTTCTTGGATGATAACAATGTCATTATTAATGCACAATTTGGCTTTAGAGCCCAACATTCCACTACGCATGAGCTACTCCGAGTAACGGAATACATCCATGATGGATTCCAGAATCGGATGCAGACTGGCGCAATTCTCTTCGACATAGAAAAAGCGTTCGATCGCGTATGGCATAGCGCACTGATTTATAAACAAATTAAACTTAAGATTCCATCTGCTATTATTCACCTAATTCACTCTTATCTGCTTAACAGAACCTTTAAAGTTCGCCACACCCAATAAATTTTCCCACTTCGTAACATTAATGCTGGAGATCCTCAGGGTTCCAAGTTAGGACCTGTTTTATTTAATATATTTATTAATGATATCCCACATTCTCCACACATTACACTTGCCATGTTCGCAGACGATACGGCAATCTTAGCGCAGCATCGCAATACTAAATATATGCACAAGCAACTCCAAAGGCATGTTGACATTCTTAAACGTTGGTTCGAACGGTGGAGAATTAAACTAAATCCTGCAAAAACGAAAGCCATATTTTTTAGCTATAATAGGATTCCACCTCCGCCGGTCACAGTATGTGGTCATCTGGTACACTTTGAGAGAGAGGGGGCAATACCTTGGAGTTTACTTGGATAGCAGGCTAACCTGGAGAAAAAACATAGAATACATTATTAGAAAGTTCTTTATGGCACGTAGGGATATCGCACACCTCTTGTATCAGAACCAAATGAGTATTGATAACTTTTATTGTATAAGACCGTGCTTCGCCCAATTCTGATCTATGCTGTTCCGGTTTGGGGTTCAGCAGCTGACACTCATATCCAGAGACTGCAAACTATACAAAACAAGACTCTTCGTGGTATCAGGAAGGCGCCATTGTACCTACGTAACGCTCTTATTCATAGGGATCTAGCTATCGTACCAATTCGGCATCATATTAAAGACCTGGCTACGAACTTTTACAATAGGATATACTCAATTAATAACGAACTTGCTAACCTGCCTGATTATGATCCTAGGGAGTGCTGTAGGCGCTCGAAGGTCACTTTGGTTATGAACCCCGGTCTTGTTCCTGTTCGTTAATTCCCTTTCCTCCTTATCAAAATTCAAAATTACAATAGCCCGGCTACTTCTGGTTTCTGACCTGTCATCCTTTTTCGATCGTTCCTCTTTCTACCATGCGATTCCCCCTCGGACCAGCTGTTTGCTGGAGAAGGGGATTGATAACCTATTCCCGAAATTCCAATCCTGCTTGCTTTCCTCTTTGAATTCGCTACTCGCACCTTACGGACCTTGGACCTACCGCCCTTCCGTGTAACTTTCACTAACTTGTTTTTTATCCCAATCATATTTCAAGTTTCCCGTCATCTAGTTTTTGACTTTTTTTTATTATTATTACTATTATTATTTATTTATATAATCTCTTGTCTCACCCATTGTTTAAATTCTCTATTATCATTTAAGTTAGCCATGCCACATTGGTTACTCGTACTCGTTCTAGTTAATTAGTTGATTTTTCAACTAATTAATTTATTTTTTCTCCCTTAATCATTGTCAACACTATTTGTAAACTTTAGAACGGTTAATCTTATGTCACATACTAACTTTGATACTGAGGATAAGGAGCTCTTGCTCCCTGGTGCCTCTATAGTGTTTTATGTCAATGTCAGGTAAAATTTGCTTACCTGTTTTTTCTGGTTGGCGACTGTTGTATTTCTTGATGTTCTATAGCATAGATCACCAAACCATCGATCGCGAGCTACTAGTAGCTCGCGGGGAAATTTTAGGTAGATCGTGGTCACACTCAGGTTGACTAACCTGAAGTTGCACTATTCAGCTCAGGTCGATGACTCACGAAAACAACTGAAATTGTGCAGATAACTCCTGCGCAACTCAAGGTCAAGATAATTGGTTTTACGAAGTACCTAGCTAGGTGCGGAAAGAAGCACCTGCTTTAAACTTCGAACGTTCAACTCTGTGGAAAGTTCTTCAGTATGAACAATGTAATTAAAACAGTCGTAAAAGTAGTAAATAAAGTGAGAGCACATGCAGTTCAGAGACGTTTGTTCAGGGAGGTAGAATGTCAGAAAGGTGATCTATTTCTTAATACAGAAGTTCGTTGGATTAGTCGAGGCAGAGTTTTGCCACGTTTCCAATAGTTGCTTCCTGCTTTGATAAAATATTTTATAGAACAAGGAGAATCTTTCCTGAATTAGTGGAAGATCCGATTTGGCTGCAAAATTTTGCTTTTCTTGCAGACATCATTGAAAAGCTAAATATCCTTAACTTGCAGCTTCAAGGTAAGGATAAAGATATTAGTGGAACAATTTCAGATGTGGTTTCATTCTCAAAATAGCTGGGAAAAAATCTCATCCAGGGTGAATACAAGCACTTTGCCTGTTTGAAGGAAAACCCTTGACAAGCAAGGCCCTTCAAAGCCTCCTTACAACAACAAAGAATACATTGCAATTCTTTCAGATTTGAAAAGTCAATTCAATCAACGCTTACAAGCATAGGCGTAGCGTGCTTCTAATTTTTTTTTTTTTTTGGGGGGGGGGGGGGGCACGAATTAGGTATGGGATATTGAAAGCAAAATATCGATATGAGTATCGATAATAATATCGACTATTAATATTGATATCAATAATATATCGACACAAAAATATCGATATTTCAAAATATTGACAACATTTCAAAATATTGACGATATTTCAAAATATCGATAACACATTTCCTTTTGATATGCAGTCAATCGTATTCGGAGAATGATCGTATAGTAAAATAATATATATATGGTGATAGTACGATTAAAAAAAATGGTCGTCATTTAATGCAATAAGGAAATAGCATTTCAATAAACAATATTTTATCAAATTAAAAAGTTTATATTTAGAGAAAGAAAGAAATCCTAGTTAAGCAATGGCAACACTAAGTGTATGTAAGCAAATTGGAACGAGGTATTGGAGATAACCGGTTTCTGGACCGAAATCTCTCAGACAAGAGGTTTTGTACGTCACAGTCCATTATTTGGAAAATGAAAAATTAGCTTCCTGCATCATTGGAGTCTTTGAAATGGACCACAGCCATACTGGAGATTACATTTCTTCAAGAATCCTTCATATTTTGCAGTAGTGGGGTTTGAAGAAAGAAAAACTAAATTCAGTGGTTACTGATGGAGGATCGAATATGGTTAAAGCAGTGGAAATTGCTTTTGGTAGAATAAAACATGTAATATGTTTTGCCCATCTCCTCAATTTGGTCGCTTACCGTTCAATTGAAGCGGTACCAGAGCTCGTGCCACTAAATGGAAAGGTGAAGAAAGTGGTGACCTGGTTCAAATACAGTGTTCGGGCTTCATATGAATTGAGAGCAGAAAGTAATCTGAAACTCATGCAGAGTGTGGAAACATGGGGGAATTCTACATACGAAATGATCGAGCGTTTTCTAAGCCTCAGCTCAACACTCAACAACATCATCCACCGACACACATCGGCAACAAGCATGACAACAGCTGCAGAGAACCTAGATTTGCAGGAAATCATCCAGCTTCTTGAGCCTCTTTTAAAAGCCACAAAACAGTTATCAGGAGATAAATACCCCACAATCAGTATCGCGATTCCAATATCAACCATGGTAGAAAATAAAATTTCCAAGATGTCACCTACGTCTAATTTTGGCCTCAATCTGAAGGACGGAATCTTGGAAGCGGCAAAAAACGGCTCATGGTTGAGAATGTAATAGCACTGGCCGTAAGTTGTGTTGTGGCTTATGCCCCTTGACCGACAGTAGCATCAGATCAAGTCATGAAGGCTATGGGCGATGAAGATGCGGCTCCTGAATTGAATTAGCACCACAAGGGTCGGAGTCCGACTTGGCTAAATGACCGGTCGCGTAATTTTGAACCGAGTCAAGTGACGAGACCGGAACACTTGACCCCGCACCTCCAGAGGTAAATTTGAGAACTTGGAGGACATTGTAGCCACGCCCTATTTTACGTGCCCCGGCCACCATTAGTGAACACGGCGGTAGGTTTACAGCGACGAGCATCGAACCAGGGACGTACAGATCACTGGCCCGCTGCTCTTGCCAACTGGGCTACTGCTCCCCACTGGCCGTAAGTACGTTATTGGACCCCCGATGGAAGACATTATACTTCAAGGACCCTGAGATTACTACCAAAGCAATTCGAGAACTGAAAGGAATTTTGAAAAGCGTCCATTCACCGAAAAGTGGACACAATTCCGATTCTGACAGTGGAGAAGGATCTGAATCATCTTTCTTTGGTGAACACTCCAAAACGGTTCAGAAAACTTGGAAGCATCGAAGTTCTTTAGGTAGCTCAGATTTTTCTGATGAGCTTGCCTTTTATTTGCGATCCTGTGCAGAATCTGACATCAGCAAGTGTCCGCTTTCTTTTTGGAGTAAATCAATTGGATTGTATCCGGAACTATGAGGGGTTGCCTAGCGATATTTGGCTGCGACTTCATCATCAGTGCCATCTGAAAGAATTTTTTCTCAAGCCAGCAATATAATTAACTCAGCCAGAAATCGTCTCACATTGAATAAACTTCTTTCCTCCATTCAGTGGGAGAAGAATTCTTTTTTTTAAAATTAATGGACAATAATTGTTTTTATTCATTTTTGTTCTTTCTAGAATTCATTTTTATATATTGAACAATTTTTGATTTTTTCCCACATTTTTTAATTGCTTACATTAAAAATTACTCTGTATATATTAGAAATTATTTGTATTTAAAGAAATAAATAATATTTTTAAGTTTAATTCTTTTGCCTTATTTACTTATGTATCTTTTTTAAATTAATTTTTTTAGATAAGCTATTCACAATTTAAATCACTTTTGGGCTTTCATAAATTTAAATAATTAATGATAATATTTTAATTAAGTAATTTTTTATTATATATTTGGATACAATAATTCACCTGTCTTCAACTCTATACTTCTAATAAATACCAAACTCAAGATATTTCAAAATATTTAACCTTGTTTACCTGATTGATATGAAACTTTCTGACAGGTTTTATAGTGGAACTGACTTTCAAACCCCTTAGTGAGATGGGATGATGTGGTATATAATTCTTACTGAATAAAAGTTATAGGCCAATTCCACCATCAATTTTTATTCTTATTGGATTAATTGACTCCATTTTAGCTCGTTTTCAGGAAGTCCTCAGAGAACTTTATTTAAAATAAAAAAAGTTTAATCCTTTAAATTTAAAAATCTCCAACTCAAAACAACATGAACCAAAAGCTTCAAAAGATGTTTGTCTTAGGCAGTAAACATCTACACATGTAGTAAATCTGATGAAAAAAGACTTTAAAGATTAAACTATCAGGAAGAAAACTTCATGGTGGAATTGGCCCATAACTTTTATTTTACATTGTATTAGTTCTTTTTATCCATTTGTTTCAACGGTTGAATATAGACCCTCATTGATTAATTTTACAATTTTTCTGTATAATTTTTTTAAATCTCATTTATTTTTTCCGTATTGTTCAATATATAAAAATGAATTCTAGAAAGAACAAAAATGAGTAAAAACAATTATTGTCCATTAATTTAAAAAAGGAAGACCCCCACTGAGTGGAGGAAAGAAGTTTATTCAATGTGAGACGATTTGGTTTTGAGATTTTTCAACCCAAATTTTTATAAATTATAATTATTTCAAATGAATTCTATTGAAAATGTGTAATTGATAATATTGGGAATATAATATCGATATTAAGATTATATCAGAAATCAAATATCGATATTTTAATACCTAATATCGAAGCGTAAATATCAATATTTCGATAATATCGATATCAATACCCCATCCCTAGCACAAATTGAATTCAGTTAGGGTCCTCCTCTGCGCATTAACTGCCGGACGGTCCTTAAATTATGAAATATTATGATTTTTTTAAATTGAACAGCAATAGAATTAATGTTTGTATAGTATTCTAAAGTTACACAATGAGGAAAATAAAAGTAATATAAATAAAATGAGGAAAAATATAGCATCGAATTTTTGTTATGGATCCTATCATTGTTAAAAACTATGTTAAGGGTAAAGACATGACTAGAATCTTCAGTTTCACAGTTTGAAAAGGAGGAAAAAACCATCTTTCTTAAAAGTTTTCTAGAATTTTCTGATTTTGACTGAACTTCTAATAAGGTTTAATTTAATTCTTGTTAAGTTTGGGGGGGGCATGTCCCCCCACCCCCACCCGACGCTACGCCTATGCTTACAAGACTTCAGGCGCAGTTCGTCAAATTTCTTTTTATGGAGATTGATGCTGAAGAATTCTCTACTTGTGTCATGCAACATTTTGAAGAAGACAAAGCTGCAGTGGAAATGGAACTGATTGATTTTCAAAATGACCTTTCTTTAAAATCACTCACGTCAAGCTTTAAAAATATTTGGCCTTTTGTTCCCAAGGAAAAACGTCCAATTTTGGTTCAGGTTGGTCTACGAGTGAAGGCAATGTTCAGTTCTATATATCTGTGCGAGGTTTCTTTTTCCAGTATGAAGTTTATAAAAAAAAACAAGTATAGAAACAGACTGACTAATGAACATTTGGACAACTGCATTCGAATGGCAGCTACGACTTACTCACCTAACATACTACAGGGGATTACGGGGAGCACCTACTATGGGAAATTTTCATTCCTACGTATGTGTGACGGACCTGTGCTAGCAACAGCCGTGGATTACACCGATTCTACGAAAGAATATACTTGTGATTCAAACTTCGATATGGCTTGGACATCGACTATGGATACACGTGAGACTGAGAGGTCAGTGAACTGTTTTGAAAAATACGACCCATATGCGCTTAGTGAACCCGTCAGAATTCTACAGGGAAAAAGACACACATCGGAATATGCTTCTCATGTGGATACGGTAACAAGGATCTGCCAGTTTCTTATGGACTTCAAATATCACCTGGAAATGACTGGAGCACATGGAACTGTCGACCACTATCGGGATATGACGAACTTGAAAGGTATGTGGGATTTGATTACCGATTTACTTGTTTGTACAGTAGTAGTACGGATAGTGTAAATAAGTTGGTTAATCATATTGATTTAATTGATCTTTGGCCAAAAAAAAACAGAAAAATGGTAGGAAATACAGTGATATTGAAAATGATAATGTAAATAATAATTCTAATCATAACCGTAATGGAGAAACTTGATTTACCAGTAATAGACAGAAATCTATAAAGCTTACGAAGAGTTCGATAATCGAGGAAGCTAAGGAAGAGGCTATTAGCGTTAATAATCGCTTTAGTGTTTTATCGGTCGAAGATGATGGGGTGAATGATGAAATCGAAGTAGACAATACTCTCGATTCTGGTGCACAAGCACCCAGGGAAAGAAAACCGAATCCCTTCTGGATCCTAAAAGATCAAGTCATTCAATGGAAAAACATTTCAAAGGAAATTAACAACGCGCTTAACATAAAATTGCCCCTGCAAAGACTCAGGAAATTTTATAAAGGTATTTCCCCCAAACAGTGACCAGTTCAGGAAAATTCAGGACCTATTATCAAAAAATGGAATTAAATTCTTCGCGATGGTGTCTAGGGAACAAAGACCACTAAAAATTCTCATAAAAGGTATCCCTTCGGACATTCCGATTGAGGAAGTGAGGCAGGATCTCATAGATCTAGGTTTTCAGGTACAAAGGGTATCTCAATTGAAATGATTTAAAGATAAATCCAAATTGCCGATTTTCTTATGCAATCTATTACCTCAGATAAAACAAAAGAAATTTATGATACTAACGAATTTCTAGGATTCATTGTCCGTGTTGAAACATACAAATTCAAAGGGGGGGGGGGGTAGAAGCAGTGTTATAACTGCCAGAACATTCATCACAGCAGCGATAATTGTAAGATGGACGCTAGATGTCTGAAATGTGCTGAAAATCATCGTACTAGCGAATGCACAAAACCGCTGACGGAAAAAACCATCTGTGCTAACTAGGCCTGGGCGATGTATCGATACATCGTGAAAAACCGGTGTGAAGCCGACATCATCACACCGGTTTCATAATTTTCAAATCGGTGATATATCGTAACATCGCGATTTCCCGGTGTCACACAAACGGTTCCGATGTTTCTGCGTGCGCATGCGCGATGTTGCGATGTCGCACCGCTTGGTCGGCGATTTCCCAGTGTTCGATGTTTGTACGCATGCGCGGTTTTACTATATCACATCGCTTAGATTGAAGGGACGATTTTCCGGTTTCACACCGTCAATACTGAGACGGACTATAATAGACTGACGATTCCTCGAATTCTTTTTGTGCATAAGGTGATTTTCCTTCACGTGACTTTCTCTTCGATGTTGTGATAGAGTGTTGAAGTGATAAGAAAGACGAAGCGATAAATCGCAAAAGTCCAGACCAGCACAAGAGTCTTGCTTTCTGCACATGCATGTGTGAACTTAGAATTTGTTTCGATTGTCAGTGTGTTTACTGTTAGATTCTTTAGTCGTACTTCTTTTTAGAGTATTCAGCACGGAGTGTTATTACAAGACAGAGAGCTGCATTGCTTCCAAAAAAATGCAGAAATGCAGATATTCTTGGCTCAAAATAAAAGATATTTAAATGTTTAATTAGTTTAGTCAGGACAACAACCTGGTCTCATTTTTATGTATGAATCGTGTTACTTTTTTTAGGGAGGCACGCTGCCACCTGCTGACTACGTTCGTGGTTACCAACATCGCGATACATCGTCACGTCGCGATGTTAGACTGATGTATCGCGATGTCAAAAATGTAACATCGCCCAGGCCTAGTGCTAACTGTGGTGGAGATCACCCGGAGAATTATAAAGGCTGCTCTCGTCACCCCGACTTCATAAAAAAAACAGAAAATAAAACAATTAAAGACATGGGAAAAATTAGTGAAGATAACGGGAGGGTAAGGGCCTGTTCACATAGGAGTCCGTTGCGTAGCATTAAGGGAAAGATGACGTTGAGACGAAAATAAACCAATCATAGGCGTTAAAAATTTCATTTCTAATCGTTTGGAGGCCTATGATTGGTTTATTTTCGTCTCAACGTCATCTTTTCCTTAACGACTCCTATGTGAACAGGCCCTAATACTTCATACTAACACTGGAAATACATTCACAACCAACTGCACTGAGTCAACTAAATCATTTAGTGAACTATTCAAAAACAAACAACAGAACTCTCCTTCCCCTGTAAATAATTCAAATCCGAACAATATTGTAATTACACCAACTACCATTCAAAATGCAAATACACCTACCACAAATTTTTCTCCAAGTAAAGAAACCTTAAACCAATTCGACGAGTAGATTGAAAAATTAAAAACAATTGAGAGGCTCCTGCTAAGCATCCAAGCAACTTCGAACAATATCCAATTAAATCGATTATCTCAATTGGGGCTAGGTAATTTCAATCTTTCAGTCGTTATGACTGGTCCCTCACAGGCGCCCTCTTCTCTCTAATTTCGAGGTCTGCAGTCAGAATACTGAGTTGGAACGCTGATGGGCTTCATACCAAAACCGATGAGCTAAGGGACTTGTTAACTGATAATTCTGTTGATTTGGCTCTTGTACAGGAAGTTAAAGATCATCACGCGAGGTATTTAAAAATACAAAATTATAACCTAATTCACACACCGTGAGTTGATAGCAATAACAATACACTCCCCTATGGAGGTACAGCAATCTATATCAAACGTAATATTAAATATTATCATATCCCTAGTCTACATTCTCAACATTATTGAAAATACCATAGTCAAAATTTTTTCCACTCCCAATAATCCCATCTGTTTCCAGTCTATATTTAAGAGCTGCCTTCACTAATTCTGTGTGTTCAGACTTGCAAAATTTATTCACATTGGGGGACAAAGTAATCCTGGCTTGGGATATTAATGTCCATCACCCCCGTTGGAATTGTGACTATAATAGGAATTACACCTGTCGGTATGGTAGGCAGATTAACGATTATTGTACTGATAATGGTATTGACATAGCTTTCCGCCCAACCCCCACCCGTTTTGGCTACTCAGGATCCCAATCTGTAATTGACTTCTCACATCTTAATAATATTAACTTTCCTTATGATATTAACACTATTAATGAACTCTCCTCTTATCATAACTCAATTATTCTAAATTTACATACTAACACCCCCTTCCTTCCATCCTCACCCCCCCACTTCATTAACTGGTCTGATTACACTAAATACGTTTTTAACTCTCCACCTCCTTTCAATAGCATTGATACTACTAATGATATAGATAAAGCTGTTACCTCCATTACCCACCATTAATAATTCGCTTTTCTCGGCCAAGACCAACATCTTTCCCAAAAACTATAACAAACTCTTCCTTTACATAAAAAACCAAATAAAAAATAGAAATAAGGTCAGGAAAATCTGGCAGCGTACGTGCGATCCGGCGGTGCTAGGTGAAATGCACAGGTTAAATGCTAGGATAACAACTGATATTAAAAACTATAAAAGCAAAAAAAAGGACGGTCTTCATAGAGTCACTCGCACCTACGGATAACAGTATATGAAACTATTTAAAACGGATTAAAAAGCCTTTCACCCCTCCTTCCTTTTAAATCCCCATCTGGCATTCTCACGAGTGACTCCGACAAAATTGAGGTCTTGGCAGACAATTATGAAAACCAGTTCTCTCCCCATAACAGTGTGTTTTGACGAGATACTATACACAAAATTGATGACATTCCAAGAAATTTTTTTAACAATAGGCTCTCCGTAATTAATAATAATCCGCTAGAACCTGCCACCCCCGCTGAAATCCTGAACGTTATCAACTCGCTCCCCAATAAAAAAGCTCTCGGCCTTGACATTATCACCAACCCGGCAATTAAAAACCTTCCTTTAAATTATGTAACCTATATCACTGAGCTAACCAACAAAATTTTTAAATATAAATATTTCCCAATAGCCTGGAAAACGGCTAAAATCATCCCAATAAAAAACCTAGTGAACCTAGTAAAAACCCTGCAATTCCTAAAAATTACAGTCCAATTAGTCTGCCCTCCCTTCTTAGTAAGCTGGTTGAACACATACTGTGTAAAATAATCAACAGGTTCCTGGATGATCATAGTGTCATCATAAACGCTCAATTTGGCTTCCGAGCCCAACACTAGACTACGCATCAACTGCTCGAAGTGACGGAATTCATCTATGATGGATTTCAGAATCGGATGCAGACTGGTGCCATTCTCTTTGATATAGAAAAAGCTTTTGATCGCGTCTGGCACATCACGCTAATTTATAAACTTATCAAACTTAAATTGCCCTCTGATATTATTGACTTAATCCATTCCTATCTACTTAATAGAAAATTTAAAGTCCGCTACACCAAATTAACTTCTTCTACACGTAACATTTACGCAGGCGTTCCACAAGGTTCGAAGCTCGGACAACTTTTGTTCAACATCTTTATTAATGACATTCCACACTCTACAAACACAACACTGACCATGTTTGCGGACGACATGGCAATCTTAGCGAAGAATTGCAACACAAAAATATGCATATATACATTCAAAGGCACATTGACATGCTTGAACGTTGGTTAGAACGATGGAGAATTAAATTAAACCCTGCTAAAACGAAAGCTACATTTTTTAGTTTTAACAGAATTTCATCTCCACCGGTCATAGTGTGTGGTCACTCAGTGCACTTTGAGAGAGAGGGCAAATACCTTGGAGTTTATCTAGATAGTAGGTTAACTTGGAAAAAAAACATAGTATCCAATATCGGAAAATTTCTTAGAGCCCTCAGGGACTTAGCGCACCTCCTGTACCAGAACCAAATGAGTATGGAAAATAAACTTTTATTATATAAGACTGTCCTTCGACCCATCTTGCTCTATGCTGCTCCGCTGTGGGGATCAGCAGCGGACACTCATATTCAAAGGCTGCAGAAATTGCAAAATAAAACTCACCGTGGGATTAGGAAAGCCCCTTGGTACCTGCATAATGAAGTAATGCATAGAGATATGACAATAGCACCTATTCGGCATCACATTAAGGAGCTAGCTATAGACTTTAATGAAAATATCTATTCAGTTAATAATGAAGACCTTACAAACCTCCCGGACTATGATCCTGGAGAGTTTCCTAGGCGTCCTAAAGCCACCATGGTTATTAACTCTGGCCTCATTCCTGTGCGTAATAGTTAAAATTTTCTCCTCTTATTCTAAACTCCAAATTTCAATAGCCCAGCTACTTCTGGTTTCTGACCTGTTACTCCTGATTAATCGACCATGGGATCACCTCGCGATTCCCTCTCGTGCCAGCGTTAGCTGACGGAAAGGGGGGGGGGGGTGATAACTCTTCCAGCTCGTAAACCTTCCAATTTGGCAAACCTAGTAGGCTTCGCTACTCCTAGTGAACATCGCTACTCGCTTTTGTTGGATTTCTGTCTGAACGCCCTTCTCAGTACTTTGAAACTTATCTTGACCATCCCGATATGTCATTTTATTTTTATTTATTTATTTATTTATTTTCAACAATTTTCTCCCCAAAACCCCTCTAACTATCTTAATATTTTCTTTTAACCTCTAATTATAACTTAATTTAAGCTAATTTTTTTTTAAATGAATTAATTAATTTATTATTATTATTTTTTATTTTATTATTATTTTTATTATTTTTATTCACATCATCAAATCTGCTACAATCTTGCGAACGGTAATCATGAAACATCCCACTGTTGATACCGGGTATAAGGAGCTCATGCTCTAAGGCGCCTCGCAAGCTTTTCCTACGACGACGACGACGAGGCTGATAGAACCGTAGAGAAACAGAAAGTTCGTCTCGTTGCAAAGGGATGTTCTCAACAGCCTGGAGTAGACTTCAACGAGACTTTTGCTCCTATTGCTAGATTAAATTCTATAAGGACTGCTATTGCTTACGCTATTGAAAATAGACTGTGTGCCTATCAACTAGATTGCGTCATGTCATATATCAATGGTGATTTAGAGGAGGAAATTTATATGGAAATTCCTGAAGGTTTTCAAAGTGAAGATGATGATAAAGTATGTTTACTAAAGCGTTCACTATATGGACTGAAACAACCAGGTCACCAGTGGTATAAAAAGCTTGATGAGAAATTACAATCTCTTGGTTCTTCATGTCTAAATGCTGGCAAATGTGTTTATCATCTATAGAGAATTGCTCACTTCTACCCAGACTTGGGTGTATATAATTTGAAGTGGCACTCTAAATGAATTTGATACAAACACAGTTTATACATGAAACAATGTTTATTGAATTCGTTGCACATATAGAATTTGCTTTTGCAGCAATAAGCATACGTACTACTTGTACGGAATATATATTAGCATTCAATAAAAATACACTTTGCAATACTCACAACCTAGAGAGTCAAACCAGCAGTTCTGCTACGTAAACTTTGGGCCCCCTAAGCACAAGCGCCGGTTAACACCTGGAGCTGCTTACCTCGTAGCTCCCTCTCGCTTATCTATCAACTTTAACAACCTCTATCAACCTTTATCAGCCTCTCTATTAATCAAGCTGCATGGTATTTATACCAAGCGCGTATGCCGAAATTAGCATATCTCAAGCAGCTTCTTTAATTTATTCACTCAAAAGTTCGATTCTTGTGAATCGAATCTTATGTATACCGTACACATCTAAAGACTTCAACTGTTGAAACCATTATTCCTGTGTGTGTTGACGATCTGATTGTTCTCACTAACAGTAAGAAGAATTACGACTCTATTCCAGACAAGGTAGCTGCTTCTATTAAAATGAAGGATCTGGGCAAATTACATTATTGTTTGGGCATTGAATTTATGCAAAACGATAATAGTGTTTCGATGCATCAAGGAAAGTACACTAAGGATTTGTTAAATTCTTACGACATGCAAGATGCAAAATCTGTTTCCACTCCTCTTGATAACATTGTTAAACTCTCCAAGGAAATGTGCCCCCAAAATGATGAAGAAATGTGTGAAATGAAAAACATTCCTTATCGTTCTTTAATTGGTTCACTGATGTATCTTCCTGTAGCAACAAGACCTGATATTACCCACGCTGCGAATTTTTTGAATCAGTTTAATAATAACCCTGACAAAGCTCACTAGAAATCTTCAAAAAGGATAATGAAGTATCTGAAAGGAACCAAACACCATGGTCTTCTGTTCCAGCCCACTGGAAAAGCTCCTACAGTTTTCGTCGATGCTGATTGGGCTTCAGATGTTAACGACAGAAAATCCTTTACTGAATTGGTTTTCATATTTGGAGGAGCTGCTGTGTCGTAGGAGTAAGGAAAACAAAAATCGGTCGCATTATCAACTACAGAAGCTGAATACATTGCTTTGGCCAATGCCGAGAAGAAAGCTGTTCACATCAGACGTTTCCTGAATGAACTCTCAACTAAACTTGTTGATGAACCAACCATTATTTTTTTTAGACAACCAGTCTGCTTAAACACTTAAGAAGAATCCTGTTTTTCATGCTAAAACAAAGCATATTGACATTAGATATCATTTTGTGCGCGAAAATTTTGAAAAGGGCGAAATAGATATTTGTTATTTACGTTTTGACAGCATGCCTGCAGATATGCTCACGAAAGGTTTGATTTCTATTAAGCATAAAAATTGTTGTAACTTGACAGGATTAACTATTGTTTAGTGTTATATATCTTATATTTTTATCTTAAGTTGTTTTTTATGTTAAGCTGTGTCCTTACGCGCATTTTTTTTTAAATTTTCAAATGTTATTCATTTTTATTTGTATTTTGATGTTCGATAATTCTATAATTTAGTGTGAACATGAAATGAGCCTTGAAAGGGGACATTGTTGGGATATTCAATGTTCATTCCCCGTTCGTAGCCAAAGACTGCGATTGAGCTCAGCCGCCGCCAAGATTGGCGTTCTTATGTCTGCACTTCGCCTCTTGTATCTCTGGCGTTCGGATGTGTTTGCAAGAGGGGCCTGTTCCGTATGAGCTCCTCGTTTTCAATCTTTTACTTAATGTGTATAATTGCTGCTGTAAATGAAGCTTGATGTAACCACTCTGCTAGTCATCTTTCCTAATAACCTAACAAAAAATAAAACCTATTTTTATGTTTATTACAGTAAAATCATTTTCGTAAAGAAAAAAGTCAATTTGGAAACCGATTCATAAATATGCATCTCCTGCATATTTGTCCTAATGGAGCCTCAACAGTCGTTAACTAATTTTACTACGAGAAACTTCAAGTTAAAGAACAGTTCATCATGACACTTCGGAATCAGTGCGAAAAGCAGTAATTTCATCTGAGTAATTAATATACATTTTTAAAGACGGAGAAATGTATATTCTTCTATTTTGAAACCTACAACAGAGAATAAATGAAAATCTCCTCCACGCGAATGATAGTTCAAAATATATGAAAATACAAAAAGTGACAAATACCCTTGAAAAAGAGCTAGCTCTGACATTGACATAAAACACTATAGAGGCACCAGGGAGCAAGAGCTCCTTATCCTCAGTATCAAGGTTAGCATGTGACATAAGATTAACCGTTCTCAAGTTTACAAATAGTGTTGACAATGATTAAGGGAGAAAAAATTAATTAATTGAAAAATCAACTAATTAACTAGAACGAGTACGAGTAACTAATGTAGCATGGCTAACTTAAATGATAATGGAGAATTTAAACAATGGGTGAAACAAGAGGTTATATAAATAAATAATAATAGTAATAATAATAATAAAAATTCAAAAACTAGAAGACGGGAAATTTGGAATATGATTGGGATAAAAAACAAGTTAGTGGAAGTTACACGAAAGGGCGGTAGGTCCGAAGTCCGTAAGGCGCAAGTAGCGATATGAAAAAGGGAAGCAAGCAGGATTGGAATTAAGAGCTAGCTCTATGCATTTTCGTCATCTTCAAGTTGCCAAAATTTTGTTCCACGATTCTTGATAGACGGTGGTTCTTCTGAAATGGGCTGGATGACTGCTCTTTGTCAGTCAACAGTACAAATTTATAGAAATTTGGTATTTTGAATTCCTTGCCCTCTAGCGTACTCACCGGTCATGCCTTGCTGTGGAGCCCATCAGTAGGGTTAAACCTAAGGGCCTGTTCACATAGGAGTCCGTTGCGGATCGTTAAAGTATTGAAATATATTTAACCAATGACAAACCTCCAAACGATTAGCAATGAAATTTTTAACGCCTATGATTGGTTTATTTTCGTCTCAACGTCATCTTTCCCTTAAAGGTACGCAACGGACTCCTATGTGAACAGGCCCTAGGTCCAAGGCTGCGGTACGCTGGAGATGTATGTATTTGCAATTGGTTTCACCAAGAAGGGCGGGCTCTATGCATTTTGTCTCCTTCAAGCACTTTAAATTTTGAACCACAATTCGTGATAGACAGTGGTTCTTATTGAAATGAGCTGATAACTACACTTTGTCAGCCACCTGTAAAAATTTAGAGATGTTCCTCATTAGGAAATCCTATCCCTTCAGTACACTCATCGGCTATGTCTTATTGAGGAGCACAAAGGCCAAACCTAGGTTCAAGGCTGCCCGATAACCTGGAGATGTATGTTCTTGAAATATAATTTATGAATGCTATAGACACTGATCTCCAAGCAACATTCACAAACATTTTCCTCACATCCAGCAATTTAGAGGTACAGTAAAGCCCCGATTATCCGCGGAATTGGGTGGCAAGGGCACCGCGGATAACAAAAATCGCGGATAATCCAAAAATGTCTAAAAATGAGGTGCAAACACGAAAAAAAAATATTTCCACATAAAAACTATGTTTTATTGTACAAAAAACATAATAAAACTTTTAAAATATATACATATGTATAGCAGAAACATTTGTTCTATGTCTAAATCACTAAAATAAAGAACAGTAAACAAAAAACAATACATACATACAGTATGTACAAAAAGTGTTCAGTTACATCTTTTTAAAAACCTACCGCTTGATGTTCACTTTCAAATGCTAAAGTACGAGTGGGAAGACACTTCCAAAAAAGCCCTAAATCATCAGCGTTATAAATTTGTTCACATAACAGATCCTCAGACAACACAAAATCTTCAAAATCACGTTGAAAATCCTCAGCTGCTTGTTGATCATTACTCAGATTCTCTCAGTGTAAACCAATCTCTCTAATTCCATAACGTTTCTTAAAACGATGTAACCAACCAGACGAAGCATCAAAATTTCCTTGCAGGCCTAATAAATAAACAAAAAATTTTTTCACTTTAGCGGCAATCGTAGGATCAAACACGGGGGTGCCCTAACTTGCACCTGAGCTAACCACTCCGCTAATGCCCAGTCAAATTCATTATAGGTGGATTTCTTCATCGTTTTTCGTTTTTTCATCCCAGATACACTTTCAGACACTGATAAAAATTAAAATTGGTTTTTGTGAGGTTCGTAATTAAATTTTCTTTCGAGGCACTCGCACTCGCAGATAATCCGCACCGCGGATCATCCGCTCGCGGATAATCGGGGCTCTACTGTACTAGGTATTGTAATATTTCGGGGCCTTCACCCTACGTAAGTAAAAACCGATTTTTAATTTCGAGAAATATATCGTATCAGATTGAACGGATCCCCTCTCCTCCCCCCCCCAAAAAAAAATTAATAATAATAAAAATACCGAGACAAATGTAAGTAGCTACATCCCCGCGCTTCTAATTCAAAGAGAGAAATTTCGTGAAAATTTATGATTGATTGATTTATATTCGTAACTAAGCGTAAAATATATGTGAGTACAATATATTACAGTTAAACGAAACTTTATTCTGTGGAAGAATCTTAAGTTTTTTATGGAACATCAAAAACACCTCTTATACTGATTTATTTATTTTTAAGTCCACTAAGAACACATTTAATATCTTTTGGTACATGAGTCGGTCTATATTTCGATTTACTACATGTAAAGTAAAATTATTAACAAAAAAAATGAATAAAGAACTTAGTCCTTAACGATACATTTTATTTCACATAAAACTAATTTAAGAAAAGAGCACTTGAACAGCATCAACTTACATTCTTAGGTAGTAGACCACACAGATTTTTTCAGCATGATAAATCTGTAAATTTTGGAGCTGTATATAAATTGTATGAGAGCCTTCACGTAACTGATTTTTATATCATTTTTCTCTTTTAATTTTATTATTATAATGTTTTTCTTTTACTATATTTATATCCCAATTAATATTTAATATTTCACTAAGAATGTCCAAGATTGTGGCTTTTCATGTGCAATTCACATGGTTTCAGATAGTCTTTTCGAGATCATATTCACCATCTTAGTCTGTGCAGCTGTTGCATTAAACATTTGATATTCATTTTATTTGCAACCAAAAGTCTGCGGATATCTAGAAAAAAAAAGCACTGTCCTTTAAACAAACTAAAGAGTTAAAGTTCAAGAGATGAAACACCACCACACACTCATAGCTGAAGGAAATATCTATTTTCTAAATGGCCAGTTCCTTTTACTAGTAAATGTGTGAGGTCATTGAATTTCAAACGCAACATTTCAACCTTCTCTCGTTCCTCGTTTTCCTCGTAAATTGTTTAAATCGACATTGGATTAAAGACGCATCTAATAGAGACTTTTACCCCTTAATAGCTATCAATCACAAAGAATTAGGGCTATTTAGATGAATTAACAGATTATTTTAGTAAGATATAGTAGTAAGTGATAAAACAGTAAATAAAAAAAGACCTCAAACGAAAGGAATCCGCTATAATTATTTCACTTCGAGTCGAGATTGTGGCTAAAATGTCCCCACTTTTCAATCATCTCTTTGCATGATTTGTGGGGAAATATATGTTATCCTCGAAAAATTTGTAAATTGATTGCAGGCACTCCAAGCTACCTCCATGGAATGGAGCTAAAAAAAAGTGATCTTTCGTCTAGACCAGACGTGTCCTACTGCGGCTAGAGGGCCACGTGTGGCCCTTGACAGCTAGTTATGCGGCAGCATAAGATCCCAAACTTTATAAGACCTATATTCCCACAGGAAAATATCCCTCGTTTTACAACCTCGCTTTATTTATGTCATCGCAGATTTGCACTACGTACATTTGCGAACAACTGTTTTCAAAGATGAAGCACATGATGAGTAAAATTAGGTGAAAAATTTTTGATAAGCATCTTTAAAACTCTATAAGAACTGCAAACACTTCCTTCGAACCAGATATTAATGCGTTAGTTTCCCCAAAACAAGCAAAAATATACCACTATTTTTCATGTTTATATTGTCCTTTTTTTAATGTTTTGAAAAAAAAATTTAAATTAAAGGAAATTTTGTTACTTATAAACATAGACTATATTAAATATTTTATATATGGCGCAAGAAAATTCCTTTTCTCTCAGTGTGGCCCAGGCAACTGAAAAACATCCGGGAAATTTGTAAATGTTATGAGTTTTTTCTTTTTTTTAATAACATTGAACAGATCCCCCACCCCCACCCCGAAATATCCTATGTAAAGTGCTCAAAATCCATATAAATTTCCCAACTATCGCTGATAACGATGTTGCGGTTATTACTTAAAGAGAACGCTTACCGCATGCACTTATCCGATTTAACATTGGTATAACGATGAGACCAATCCTCAAATTTTGTGGCAAAGGAATTTAAAGGGTAAATTACTGCTGGAGCTTCGATTTTATAGGAACTGGAACTTTAATGGTTTAAGTTTGTCGGTACTAAGGGGATGTATTTTTCTTTAAGTAGTAAAGAGGTTTAAGCACTGAGCCATGGTAATAGGGATTAAAAAAATTATGACTAATCAAAAATTATCATGAAATAAGGGTAAAAAATAATTACCTACACATACCTGGAGAGAAATGAAAATGGATTCCACTGAAATTTAAGAGACTCGTATAGTCACGACTCGTTAAGTTCAAAGTCTATCAGTTTTTGAGTTACATAATAAAAACATTTAATGTATGTTCAAATGTAAAATTTCAGTTTAAAGTTCTATAACTTTTTCACATGATAAAAATACAATCTACGTTCTTATCTGTTGAACAAAATTTTGAAAAATCTTATCTATCACTGCCAGAGAAAATATTTTAGATTCATTTTGATGTATTCTATATAGTTGGATATAAAATTATCTTTATGAGAAATAATATACATTATCTAACTTTTACACAAGAGAAAAAGAATACTAATGCCTAACAATGATTTACTTTTTGAACCCAGACAGTATAGTGATCAACGCGTTGGGATTTGGCACTGAGGGAGCTCGGCTCGAGTCCCGACGAACACCATCGAACGCTTTCATGGTGTACGCTGGGTATGTGCACGTTTAATCCTTGGATTGAAAGTTCCTCAATGGGTTTCATAGAGATGGAGGGAGGGTACGAGCTCCCTAGATGTTACCTCTCAGGGAACTTGATCTAAATTTTGGTAGCGCCCTCATAGGAAGCAATGTTATTTCCCCCAAATGATGCTTCATAATGAAGAAGCCAACTAATTCGCAGTGTATGGGCGAATGTCACCGAACAAGTGCCTACCGCATTGAAATTATAATAATGAAAAAAAAGCATCTGAGGAATGAGATGGCTTTGTTTATTAAACTATTTAAATGGGAGGATGACTTTTTTGTTAAACAAAATAAATAAATAAATAAATAAGCTGTAAAATTTTTGACTTTTCAAAAGCAGTGATTTATTTCTATAAGCATTCTGATAAAATGTACGGTGGTGTGAGGAGGAATGAGCCTAGATATCAATTGGGAGATTTTATTTTTAACGGAAAAGGAATAAGGGCCTGTTCACATAGGAATCCGTTGCGTTGCGTTAAGGCAAAGATGACGTTGAGACGAAAATAAACCAATCATAGGCGTTAAAAATTTCATTGCTAATCGTTTGGAAGTTTGTCATTGGTTAAATATATTTCAATACTTTAACGCTCCGCAACAGACTCCTAAGTGAACAGGCCCTTAGACAGTTTGATACAACGTCACTGATGCAATATAGTGGAAAACGAAGGGATGAGAGTGAATGCCATTTGTTTACCCATGGAGCTTTCTTGGCTTTAACTTGCAATGGCACAATAATTTAGGCGTGAATTTCATTTAGTTTACAAAAAAAAAAGTTTTGCCATTAATTTTTTTCAAGAGCTAATATGTTAAATGCTACATGCAATCGCCTTAGGGACTGTTCACATAGAATCCGCCAGCGTCAGAGTTAACCAAAGTTGTTAACCAATCATATACCAATCATTGACACATTTAACCAACCATCTCTAAAGGAATGTTTAACGCTGACGCTGATGAATTCTATGTGAACAGGCCCTTATTGTAAAACTCCTTTTTGCAATTTTAACCACTACGCAACTATACTTCTAGAAGTTTTGATTTTAGATATTAGTGGAATGTTGAATCTTTTATGTTATATAATATATATTAATAAACTATAAAAATCAGTTTAATTATTTACCTACAATATATATATATATATATATATATATATATATATATATATGAATGTCCTTTAAATGATTTGGAAGTAAAGTTTTCTGTAGTTTCATTAATCAGTATTCATTGAGTGTTGATCAAACATACAGACTTCACAAACTTATATTATGTACATTATTTAGCGGTCAACTCTGTCTTGTTTGTTAATGTTTATTAACCAGTTTTACTTTTGTGTCTGTGATTCACATAACCAATCAATGAGACGCAGCAAGGAAATATTAGCTATAAAATATTTTCGATCTTTAAATCAGAATATTTTTATTATTAATATTCGTGCGTCCATAAAAATAATCCCAATATAACAATCTGTAGCTCACTTTTCTGTTTCTCACTCTGTAAGTTTTGAGATGTGATGATAGCATACGATATTTCAATGTTCAAAATGCTCTGCCTCTCTTCAAAAGATCTTATCTAAAATTGGCAACGAAATGTCATTTGTTAGACCTCCGCCGACGATAATGTGTTAAAAGGCAATGGAAAAGGAGTGTTTTCTTGATCCGTAGCTTTTAAAAGGCGCTTTCCTGGTTGAACGAGTGCTTAATGCTAAGTTTGTGAAGAAAATGCAAGTTACGATGCTGATTCCAATGTTTATATTGACGGAACACTATAAAATGGGAATCCATCTTCTTTTTTGACTGGCGACCTTTTCTGACCGAAGGCACTTTAAAGTGTGTTTTAGTCGCACACTTTTGTAGATTAATTAATTATTATTCTTGATATTTTACTTCTAACGAAATGAGCATATGATTAATAAAAATGAGATAGTTTAAAATGTGTTTTCTATTGCAGAATTTAAAAGGATGACTGACATTTGATTTATTACGTATAGACTTTTTCGGAAAATATCAATAGTTGTTGAATTAATCTTAAACTTTCCGAGAAATTAAGAAAATTGTAATTATACTGTGTTTTGTACCACTGAGGACATTTTTTTTCATACTTTGTTTGAAAAATGTGATTAATCAATCTACGATTTACGATCCTAATATGTTCCGATAATATTCATAAATATTGTTTTCCTTACTTTTTTTTATATTGTGCGCTTCTTAGATCGTGTGCTATTTGCGGACAATAACGTATAAATAACCGTCTTTTTTGGTGATGAAGTTTTTCAGTGCTGGGAATTTTTTTTCTAATTGTTGTAATTTTATGTTACTGAATAAATATTGTTTTAATTTGTTTATTAAAGCTATTGTATCGATTCTTTTAAAACTTATTGTTTTCATTAAAGAGATAATGTTTAAAATCTGAAAGTGTGTTTTGCTAATTTCTGTTATTGTATGGTGAATGAAGCAGTATATGAATTAGAAACTCTTGTATTTTGCCATTTATTTTAATTTCATAATATGTGCAACAAACTGGAATATAAATAACTGATAAACTGCATGTGTATTGGCTGGGTTATAATTATAGTTTATAAAGTTTGAATAAGTACTAAAATAAGATTAGAGACTTTTGCTGCTTTAAACTGCCTTTAGTATATGAGAGACATTTTGTTTCACACAAAATCATTTCATACTGATTTATTACTGAAGAGATTATATGTTTGTAACGTCCTAAATGATAAAATATTAAAAGTTCGACAATTGTTTTTTAAAGTGAATGAGTTGTACCATTATAATGGTTTTATCAGCAATTTACTTTCCTCTTATTGAAAGGGCAAGATCAGTTACATGATTAGGATGCATTTTTTTCAAAGGGAGTTTGTGAAATTTCTAGCAATCCCCAATGAGTTTATTATTGAGAAGAAATATATGAATAATAAAAATTGCATATTTCTTAACAGAAATTTATCAGGATTAAAAGATTGTAGCTCTTGAAAGAAACTCTATGGCTTCCCTGTCATGATTATTTTTTATGGTATCTGACTGTATTCCATTCAAGTACTGATTATTTTTAAGTTCATTATTTGCTCTGTTAACCCCTTCAAAGCATAATAAAACAAAAATGGAGAACATTTTATATTGGTTATTGAAAATTAATTGAAGCTTTTATTTTATCAGTTTATTAAGAACTTTTTTTTTTTTTGGCTTGTGTATCTTCTAAATCAGGAAGGACACAATTTATCATCCCATATGTTAATCAGTAACATACATAACAATTTGAAGACTTTACCCTTATTTTTAAAATACATCTTAATTATAAATTCAGTTCAGTTTTCTTCATTAAATTTTAATTTAACCAACCAGCATTAATTCTAGTCTCTTTTTAAAGGGTAGCATATCATGAAGTCATGAGAACCTTCTTTTTGATGAAAAACACAATTTTTTTAAAAGTTTCTTTTAACTTTTCTTTTCTTTAAATAAAGTTTCTCTCAAATTTTTTATAAATATATTTATTTTTTAAATTTTACTTTCCAGCCTTGAAGTATGAATTTTATTAAGAAGAAATTGAAAAGTCATAAGAAAGATGATGAGGAAGAAGAATATGAGAAAGCTGTTTATGAACAATCCCTTCATCCTCAAAATCCTGATCAAAAGATGAAAAGTACAGAGGAATGGCAATTTTTCCAACAATTATCAATGAGAGTACAAGATACTGTTCAGAAAACTCAAACTACCTTGAATAAATTGAAGGATAGACAGGATGACATGGATGAAGAGGATGGAAATGCATATGATGTTGATGGTGAACTGCTTTCAAAAGATATTCCTCCTTATGGTAAAGTATTAAGAGCTCCCCCTAGACCACCTCCTCCATCAGCTGAAAAGGCTGCTGTGTCAGCTGATCTAGACTTTGGATCAGATTTAAATCATAGTTCTCCAGCTAAAGGTCCTCCTAGACCACCTCCTCCTGGATCTTCTGATTTGCCCTTTACCTTTGATTCAAGTGCCTTGCATGGGACACCAAGCAAAAGCTATGGATCTCCTGCACGACCACCCCCTCCAACTGGAACTAGATTGGAACATATAGCAGCATCTGATAATTTTCCATTAGCTTCTGATACAAAAATGTCTAATGTGAATGTAGAGAAAGATAGTACTTCCTTTTCATTATTAGATGAATTTGGATTCAATAGCGATACTGTAACATCCACTGCACCAACAAATATTCAAGATCTATTATTTCTTGATGATAAGGTAGTTGATGATCCTTTTGATACATCATTTGTTGATGTGAATAACCCTACATCTGTTCATATATCTGAGAGGAAAAGCAGTGGGCCTGAAATCAAAACTATAGATAAGAGTTTTAATCCATTTAGTAGCTCTACAGCTTCTGATGAATGGCTGACTAGCACCACCCCTGTTGAAAAAGGCAAAAGCTCTGCTACCAATCCTTTCTTTTCCAGTGTTTTAACTGATCCTAAACCAGATATAAATCAAGAGAAAAGAAATTCTATTTCTTCTCATAACCCATTTAGTTTCAGTGAGCCAGTACCGGCTAGTGATGCTCAAAATGATTTGTTTGGTCTTAATATTTTACCCTCATCAAGTAAAGATAATTTAACACATGATATATTCCAAGCAAGTAAAGATTCCCCCAAGGCTGAACAAATAAATGATGATCTTCTGAGTGTTGCCTTTAGTAATGATAGTACTAAAGGATTAGATGAATTAGATAATATAATTCCTGCTGAAAATACTGTTAATCCTATTGAGCCTTCTATAGTTAATCACCAAGAAAATGTCATAAAGGAAGATGATGATATTTGGGAAACTGAACCAAAGGATGAACTTAAAGATATTTTGTCTGCTGATATAATTAAAAATGTTGAAGCTCCAGAGGCATCAGAAAAAAATTTAGAGGCATCATTTATCTGGGATTCTGATCCTCTAAAAACTGATGTTTTAAACCCTGAAAAACCTGTTATTGAAAATGAAGCAACTGATTTACCTGAACCAGAAGAAGAAAAAGTAGAAAAAGAGGATACAGTGGACGTCCTGGGAAATGAATCTGAATTATGCAGCCAGCCTGTCTTGAATACTGAACCATCTTTCCCTGCTGAAATAAAGAGCGAAGATGAAATTTTACAGCCAACACCTGCGGATGTTGATATAGCACCAGAACCTACGGTTTCAAAGACTGAAGAAGAAGCAGACTTAAATTTAGATGCATTCAGTTCCTCTCCTGTGTTTAATGGCAGCAAAACAGAATTAACCACTGATACATCAAATGGCTTTGATATAAAACCATCGGAAAACAAAGAAAAAGAAGTTTCTGATGAAGTAGGTGCACCATTTGATAGTGAAAGTTTTTCAAAACCATTTGAAGGAGAGAATGAAGAGAATGCATTCCTTTTTAAGGTAAAATCTGTAGAAAAACAGCCTGACCTCGAGTTTGATGCTTTTGCTGCAAAATTTGAAAGTGTAAAGGACAACCAAGGTGCTGATGCATTTGATCCTTTTATGGGCAAACGAGCTCCTACTCTGCGTAAAATTCAAGAAGATAACAAAGGGTTTGATAGCATGGATGAATTTGATCCTTTTAAAGTTACTATCAGATCAGAAGATTTTCAATACACTATGAAAAAAGAACCATCTAGAGATTCATTTGAAGATTATGATAATGAAGTTGATTTTTCTGTTGTCATCAGGCCTAAAGTAAAAGACAGTGCAGATGTTAAATTACCGACCATGGAACCTCCAAAATTATTACCACCACCAAAAACTCCTACAAAAGCATTCGATACTCCTGCTTCACGTTTCAACCCATTTGACAAAGACTTTTTAGATAATGCCGAGGTTAGCAAAGCTGCTGAAAAATCTTTTGCATCAATTGAAATTGAAGAAGAGCCAGTTCCTGCACTTGGTGAAGCTGGTGTGCGTAAATCTGATTCAGTTGAAACACCATTGTCGCCTTTGTTTGATGAAGATACTTCAATGCCTTTAGAAACTTTTCCTCAGCCGTATGGTAAAGAAGGTTGGGAAATGGTCTTAAGGCAACCTAACAAAAAGAAGCTTACAGGCAATAGATTTTGGAAAAAGATTTTTGTAAAACTGTCAGAAAATAGTGTTTTACAATTGTTTAATAAATCAGATGATAAGTTGCCTTTTCAAGAATTACCATTACAAGTAAGTTAAAATGTTATTAGGGTGATAAAATCTTTTATTTTATCTTTCTTAATTCAGATCTTTAGTGATTTGTTATGATTGAGGTTAGTAACAATTTTACAACCTAGTTTTCTACGTGATGTTTCAAATGGTACTAGATATATTAATATTTTCATTTATCACATTACCTTTTGATTTTCTTTTATTATGAATGCACACCTTATTATTTGCTTTTTTTTTTCAATTTTAGTTTCTTTATGCATGTTAAAATTTAGTTTCTTTTGTTTTTATTATTGTATAGGATTCTCTAGGAAAATTTTACAACTGGAGTGTTAACAAAACTGGGACTCTGGATATAACTAGCTATTTCTACCCATTTCTTCACATTTAGATTGATGTTGAGGCAGAGCATCTTTAATCACCCTTTTGTCAGAAATGATATAATGGGATATTCTACTCTGTTGCACTATCCTGAACAATTTTCACTATTCAGTTTTTAAGGTATGTTTTATGCATGTTTAATACAGAATATTTAGTGCCAAATTTGAAAAATACAAAGAAACAATATGCATTTTCCTTTCTTCATTAAGGATTCTTTCTTTTCTTGTTATTGCATATCTCAGATTTTTTTTTTTAGTTTCAGTGAAACTGTAGAGATTGAGGTGTGTCTTATGTATTTAACTGAACTTTTATAGTTACAGTTAAAAATATTAAAAATATATACAGTTATAAAAATGCCTTTTTTTTATGATGAAAAAACTGTTTGAAAGGAAAAAAACTTGCTATGCTGTAGATTTTATTTATTTATTTTTTTGTGTGTACAGGTTATTAATTACCAAAAACATCAGAGTAGAACAAATCTTTAAAAAGATATATTTGATACCAAGTTTATTTTTACTCAATTCTTACATAAAATACATTAAAAGTGTGGCATATAAAACAATAACTATAACTCCCAATGGTTAGGTTATCTAAATTCCACTTTTTATATTGCTTTAACCTGTTTTTGTATTCCTTCGACGGTTTATGCATTATCACTGTTTGAAAATTATCACCATTATATTTTATTTTTTTACTCAATTAGTCCATCCAGATTTATCTTTTTCACGTATATTACAATGAGAATATCCCAGTCAGGCAAGTATCAGAACTATTTCCATGCCAAGGAAGAATTCAAAGTACTTGAAAATAAGAATTGAAATTAAAAATTAGCCTGAAGAAAATTAGAATAATATTTCTTCGGGCTTTTGAGGCATGACAAGAAGCTATATTCTGTTTTAAAATGTACTGTCCTTGAGAGAGGAAGACTTAAATGTATAAGATGAATTTATTCTATAATTTTTTAGGTTTTTCTTTCTTTTTCATTCTAATTACCCTGTATCTTTATGAATATGCAGCATAAAATTAAAATTTTCCATTTGGAATTTGGAAAATTTCTCTATATCTAACGTGTTTGTTATTTTTCATGCTACTCCTGACGTCGTAAATATATATCCTTTAACAAAATGATTGAATTGTAGATTAGTCAGAAAAAGCAGCCTGTAGAAGATATCAAAATAAAAGGTGTGAAAGCAAAAGCTCTAAACTGAAAGAATTCATTAAACTTTTAGAAAGAAAAACATTTTTAATTATGGAGATATAACTATCTCAAGAAAAAAATGTAAATCACTAAATTTTATATACTTTTTTCATTAGTCTTAAGGAAGTCCATTTTACATGAGTTTTAGACAATAAGTTTTTTCTACATGAAGGACTGCCTACGCTAGGCTTCTCTATTAAAAGACAAAAAGCTCTTAAAATAGCTTTCAGTGGGCATCATGCTATGGTACAGGTCTTGGCTGCCATATATCTGTTCTGCATATATGTATGCAAAACACAAAATATAGCTACATAAGTTTTCTTATGATGTAAATCAGTCTTCAGTTATCTCATGCATCTTTAATACAGAACAAAACTTTTGTTGAAAGTTTTTTTGTAACCTTCCACTTTTTCTATATACCTTACAACAATATATGAAGAAATGTTCAATTTATTAATGACTTTGCTCTCCTTTAACAAACTGTTTTATAGAGAATAATTTTTTTTCCTAGCATATTTCATTCTCTTTGCCAATTTAATTTCATAAGGGTAATTTATAAACTCAACAAAACTTCAAATCTTACTCCTGACTAATAAAATAGCTATTCTATGCTTTAGAAACTAATGAATTGAGTAACAAAAAAGTTGATGTCTTAAATTTTAGATTCTTACTTAAAAATTTCAGTAATCTTCTGTAAGCAAATTTTCATTTTCAGTTGCAAATGCTAAAGTGAAGCAAGTATTAAAAACGGGAAAAAAATATGTATCAAATGAAAACTGCATTTTACTATTCCTTAGGTGTTTAATGACAAATGATTTGTAATTACTGTACTCATAATTTTACCATGCCTTATGATAAAGTTATGTAAAGTAATTTCTAAGGGAAAAAATATGATTGTATTTGTGTCATTACACAGCTAAATGAAATAATATTATTTGAATTTGTTTTTTTATGTAAGGAATATTTTTCTGTGTAATTATTTGAGTTTGCAGCAATTATTTGATATTGATGTTCCAAGAACGGGAATACTATGTGTTGATATCCTCATTTCCCTGCACTTTAATCTTTTTTTCTGTAGTGTTTTTAATTTTTTTTCCCCTGCTTACTATATTATAATTTCTTTTGCTATAACTCTTGTTTTTTCATTTAATTTGCAAAAGTTAGATTTTTCTTATTCTGAAAATTAATGTTTAAAGATTTTATTCCCTTGATATGAAAAAATTTTAAGTCTCATTTCAACCAAATTTTAAAAAGTTGCCAACTGTGTCAGCATTGTATATTTTTCCTGAATCAGGAATTTGTGTAAGTTATTTATTTTGATTTTATATTTTCTGAAATGTGTTTGTGACCGAGTCATGGCTCAAAATATAGTTTACTCTTTATTTTACATTTTCCCATAAATTTTAGTAAATTTGTTATTGCAGGTGAGTTTTTCTATGGTCATAAGTACAAGTTTTTTTATAATGCTGCATCACCTCTGCACTACCTCTTTGAATTAATCAAGCGTTATCACATTTTCATCTTTGTAACACCTATAACATATTTGGAGTAGAGTGAGAAAGTAAATTAGACTTTGTTGAAGAATACACCCATATGATAGAAACATTATCAGAGGCAACATTTTTTCATTTCCTCTTATGTGGAAGTATTTTCTCATATTTGTACTGTATTAATAAGAATATTAAAACGACATTTTAAATATTGGAGGTCTATAAGTATCTCAAATTTGTTTTGAATTCCTTTTCCATTTTTTGTTACCATAGAATATTTTGATTATCAAATTAGTGTTTAGATAATATCGAAACACTAATTCATATAATTACTTATAAAGTGAAAGAGCTCTGCTGTACTCTAATTTTGATTTCATTATATGTATGTCTAAAGTTAGGTTTAAAATTTGCTTTCTTTTGTAATATTTAATATTTGAACCTAGTTCTCAAAACTGGGTTGTATTCAAGAAAGATTTTTCTTCTTCAAAATTTTAAAGATTAAGAAAATCTTTATTTTTCATTTCTAAATAAATGTATTTTCAGTTTTCAGTATAAATTGTTGCCAAAGTTATAAAAACTAAAGACAATCTTATTTTATGATGTTTACAATGTAGTTCGAATACATATATATTTTGATTGTATTGTTTTAATGCATTAGTGCAGTACTCAAATTTATTATAACTTAAGACCTATATTTTCATTTCTTTACCTGGTATTGCCTAATCTTCCATTCTTTTTTCTGTCTAGGCATGTTACTCATTGTCAGAAGTTGGAGCCCAACAGTATGATCAGTATGGTAAAATATTTACAGTAAAATTACAGTACAAATTCTATCGAGAAAGGGTTGGTGTTCGCCCAGGTCAAATATCCAAAGTAACTCAAGGTCAAGTGACTACAATGGGGGATGTTGCAAAACTTGGCTTACCTCTGCAGCATTCTCCTCAAACATCTCAACTTCTGAAAATAGGATCCCAGTCATATAATGATCTTAAGTACTTTATTCAGGTAGTTGATTGATATTAATGAAGCTATAATATTTCAGATTAAATTATTCATTTTTTTTCACATTTGAGTGTGTATTTTAACTTTCTTGTCTCCCCTCGCTGGGAGCAGCATGTGACTGTCGATTGTAAAATTATACTTAAACTCAATAATTCTGGGCCTTTTTTGAAAGGAAAGTCATCTAGATTTCTGAATATCCCCATCATGAAATTTTCATTAGATGCATTTTTTAGTGTAGGGTTTTTCAGCTGCCTTATGATCCATTATGAAACCATGGCTTGATTATAAGAGGCTAAAGTAGTAATGAAAGAAGGTTCCAAAATATAGCCATAAATAATCCTATTAACCAAGAGAGGTTGGGGGGGGGGATATGGTCACTTTCATCTTGCCCCCCCCCCCCCCAAAAAAAAAACCTATAAAATAAGAATAAGAGGTATTTGCAAGGAAAATTTTATAATCCCTCCCCTCAAAAAAAAAAAATAAATAAATAAAAAATATCTTTGGGAATTGAGAAACAAACCTTAAGTAGTTTAGGTTGTGTCATTGTATTATAAAGTGATTCAAGAGCATCTATCATCATCTAAAAATGCTATATTATTTGTGTTACATTCATACCTTTGATAGTTAATTTGTTTGTGGGTAGAGGGTAAAAATTACATTATACATGATTTTAATACATTGGGATAATCCCTTTCCCTTCTAAATTTGATTTAGCCTTTTCAACTGTTTTAAATTTGTAATAAATTCATGGTATTAAAGTTTTCCTTTATATTACAGGATTTTTATAAATTCAGAAGTTGTTATTGAGTGTTTAATTTTTCATTATTCTGTCAAAATGTTTATTTTTATAACATAGATATAAAAATCCTTGATGATATGTTTATATTCTACTTCCACACTTTAATTAATGCTATTATTTGTTAGATGTTTTATTCATCCAGACTGACATTTTATTGTTTGGCATCTATCACTTTGTTGAACATATTGAAAGTTTTAGTCATTTTGGTAGGAGGTGGAAGATGCTCTGTTTCGAATGGTAGTCCATAGAGACAGAGTCCTAACATACAAAACTGAAGAAGTACAAGTTGTGGCTCAAGATGAATTCTATGTTGAACAAAGTAAAACAGGACACATAAATAAACAGCTTGCTCGTGTACGCATTTTCTTTCTTGCCTTTATTACAGGTATGTTTTAGTGTTTCATACATGTACATTAGTAATTTTCATGCTTTGTTCTGATAAATTTTATATTAATAAGTTTTGAGTCATTTTGGTTGAATTTTAATTTCATTCATCATTCTCTGTGATTAATAAATAACAATATGTTTTAGGATTTTTTTAAAGGGCTTAATGTGATTTTAAGAACTATCTAAAGTTCTGAAATAATAACCATCATTAACTATCATAATAGCTCAATAATCATCTAAGAACCTTTTATGTAGTTTAAAGTTTTTAATTCTTTAATGTTTTACTAATATTCCTGAAACTATACTTTTAAATACGGATTCTCTCCAATTTTTTTTCTCTAACTGTAAAAATGATCATAACGTTAAAGCAATTTAACTGTTTTTAGAAATAAGGAACTATAAATAAAAATGTAGTACATTCTAAATGTTTAAAATTTTAACTCATTTCTTCTATGGTATGTTATGTATTGTAATGAGACTTGAAATAGTAGAAGCAGAAAAAAAGGGAAGAAAACTGATCTTATACTAGTACCTTTTAATGGATGCTAGTGTCAGTGTGTATGAAATATTGTGTTTTGAAGATATGGATCACTCCACTGTTTCAATGAAATTTTTTAGAAACAGCTGAGATACAGAGAAAAACAGGCAAAAATGCTAGAGAAAATTTGCGAAAAATGGGCTAAACAAAATTAACATTGAGTTCTCTATGCTTCATAACATGCCTTGTAGTTATTGTTTGTTATAAACAGTTTTGGTTTATGATGAAGGTAGCCTTCTTTTACATGCCTTTTGAAATTTGAACTGAATACTGTATAACAAAGATAGAAAACTAATGAATAATAATAATAAATAATAATAATAATAATAATAATAATAATAATAATAATAAATAAAACTAATAAATAAAACTAATGAATTTTGTTTTATATATTTTGTGTTGAGTTTTTTTATTCTACCATGTATTGTCTAGAAATTGTAAAATAATGGAATCTCGTATATTTTGTTTTCCTGTGGGAATCTAGGATTTGTCAGATTTATGATTTTTCATAAAATAGAAGTTATTGATTAATAAATGATCTGCTTGTGTCGTTAACTTTACATAGAAGTTTTTAGAGAGTCATTGAAGAGTGACATGAAGTGATAAAGCTTGCATTGTACAAAAAAGTCTTAATTTTTCTGCTTCCTTACTTATAACAGGAATTTGAGAATATTGTTTTCTGATTAGGCAGATGTCTAACTGTCTATTTTGGGAATATATCTCCATAATTTTGGTAATATGGAAAACACTACTTTGCAGGAAACAGGATGTAGAAAGTTTTTTAAGTATTCATTGCTGCTATGTAAGTTACATGTTAACAGCATGCAAAAGGGACATCATGGTAAACAGAAATTATAGCATTCATTTAAATATTAGATGTGAAACAAGAAATGTTTTAATTATATTGTGCTATTTTTCTGAAGTGATTGGTGTGACATTTTACCCTAATTATGATTTAAGGTATGCCATCTGTTGAAGTTGGTCTAAATGATATTAACAGACAAGGAAAAGAAGTTGTTGGGCGCTATGATATAATACCTGTTGTTACAGAAGAGTGGATTCGTTTAGAAGACTGTGAATTTCATTCTTGTGTTGAACAAGATGAATTTCACAAAAACAGAGTTATAAAGTAATTATAATTTTCTGAAATGTTTTATTGCATACTTTTAGTTATGCAAATTAGTGTTCTGTTGTAGAATTGTATTATTATGATGAAACATATTAGCTACAATTATTTTTTCATACACCATTGTTTCAAATAAGTATCTGTATTATATATATAATTTGATAGTAATAGAACAAGATTTTAATACCTTTTTATTTACTAAGAGGGACTTATTTACTTAAGAGCAAATTTTAGGTAGTATTTATTAATACTACCTAAAATTTGCTCTTAAAGAGTATGAGTATTTCCATGATAGAAGTTTTCTGAAATCCATTATAAATTCAGTAAGGGCAAAAATCAATCTATAGATTACAAAACACATTTATTAAGAATTCAAGATAGGAATAAGGAAGAGAATCAGTGAATAAAGGACAGCATGTTTACATAATAAAGGAATTCAACCCAAAAGCGCTTTTTGTGCGACTCCATTTCCTTTTACAGGTGCTGAAAGATGTTAGGCCTCTTAGGTTTGCTTAAATATAAAACTGAGCAATCTCATTGGTTATACGCACTCAACCAAGAATTTATAGGTCATCTGTTTATTAAAAATATAATTATCTCTATTTAAAAGGGCTAATTATCTAATGCAACAGTGTTTATTGCATTCCTACTTTTAGAGATTAGAGGCAATGCTTCTAAATAGATTTGAAATAGTTCTGCCATTATACAGGTGTTCTTCGACTTATGACCACTCAACTTATGACCAAACTTATTTTATTTTTTACTTATTTTTATCTTTTTCTCAAAAATATTTTTCCTTGAATATACAGTACATACTTATATGTATTACATGACTATTAAAAACTACCTTGGATAACTTTGTTAAAAAAACTAGCAACGTATTTTCTATCGCAAATTCTGAACCATTGGATTGTACTAACATAATAAGTAGTGATGGCAAATAATAATTTATGCCTTCTAAATAAAGTACAACGTATTTTTAAATTACATATGTATGTATGAAAGTAAAAAACATATGTATGTACATATACAAAAAAAAATTTGTTTGAAACTCGACTTATGACCAATGTCTCAGTCCCTATCTTGGTCGTAAATGGAGGAATATTTGTACTTGTATGGAATAGTTTAAAGCAAAAAAATAGGGTTGTTAAATATGTGTTAGCTGTAAAAAAAATTTTTATTAAAAAGTGGTTGAAATTTTAATGTCATATTTGTAGCATTATGGCATAGGTACATACTTAGACTTTAGGAAGTGGTGTATTAGACAGGCTTAAAATACTTCATCTAAATAGCCTTGAACTGCAGTTTTGCTCTTCATTTATATATGATAACTTTCATTAATTTTGACTGTATTTTATATGTTCTCTAGCTGTTTACTGAAAAGTATATCTAAGGCAAAAAGCACTGTGGTTGCACTATAGCAGTGTAAGAGATACATGTTTTATCATTACATTGTCTCTGATATTAATACCTCTTGAATACAATTTGTTATTCATGGAAGATACCTAAGCCAGTGAGATTGAACTCTTTGTAGCCTATTAAATCTTTCTAGCTGAAATAGAAAATTATCTTTAGAAGAGGAATTTTAATCAACTTGCCTATAAATGTGTATTTAGTGTAGTCTTTTCAGAACATACGGCTAATTATATGGATTTTATTTATTGATGCACAGGGTAATACAATGTTATGAATAAAAGTAAAAAAGAAAATTTTTTTTATGTATATAATGCACATTGGTGAAATCCCGTTCTTTCTTTAAAAATAACTAATCATTTTTTTCATCACAAATACATTAAATAATTGTTTGAATAAAATGCTGTATTTCACAGTTTTAGCAAAGAGTGCCCCCCCTCCCTTGTGTATAGATACAATTTTTACCTTTTACTGTAGCATAGCATGAGTAAAAATCTGTAAAATATATGCCATTGCATTTGATTGAAATGAGGTCATATGTTAAAATTAGGAACTTGTTTTAATTAAGATAACAAAACAGATTTTCCTTTACCATGCATTAATTTTGGAAAATTTAAATGACTTCCTTAAAACTGCATGCACAAACTGAGGACAATAATATGAACCACCAGTATTTTGCTAGCATTGTGATCCTTTAGGTTGAATAAAGAAGTGTATGATTCTCAGATGTCAGTGATTTCTTGCAGAATGGTGTTTTACGTTATATAGAAGAAGTTATTAATAAAGGTAGTGATATGAAAGGTTTTGTTCCTATTTCTGTTAGCTAAAATATAGAGGTTGCAAAGTACATTAAATTGAGTTCTCTACGCATGTAGAAATACAAAATATTTCATCTAATGTGGATGGATGCAAAATTTAAAAAAACAAATATTGAATGAGGTTTCTATGTATGAACTGTGTTTTATAAAAAGTTACCACTGAAGTTAAAACAATTTTTATCACCATATCTGGCTCTCAGATTCACATGCTTATAGTTATTAAAAAGAATCGTTTCTTTAAGAAAATTGTTACTTAACCCTGCACTTTTTAGAAGTGGATAATTTTTCTCATAAAAACTCCTTTCCATTTCAGGTTTCATCCTCCTGATGCTTGCTTATTTGAGTTATTGAGGTTTCGTATTCGTCCTCCTAAAAACAGAGAGCTTCCTCTGCAGGTATATTTTATTGAAAAGTGGAACTCTATTTACTTAATGTGTGAAAATGATTTTGTGATTATGGTGCTTGACAATTGTATTGATGAAATTTAAATGATAACAGTTAAACTTCATTGCTATTTCATAAAATTCATGATCAATGGTTCATAATTAAGAAAAGTTTTTTTAAAAATCGTAGATAAAATATTTCTTTTCCATTCTTTTCAAATTTATAATAAAAACTTTTGTTAATAGTAAAAAATTTATTTATATAAACATTATTGTTTATGTGCATTATTATTACTGTAGAATCTTAATCCACCTTTACATTTCACTTGTATATGTAAAGAAGTGAAATGTCAAGGTGTATATGAAAGGGTTTTTGTTATCAACTTAAATGTTGAAACAATGAAATTATTAAACTGTGAATGAATATATTTTGGGCTTAAAAAAAAACTACTTTTTGTGTTTGGTTTTTTAAATAATATTAGTTTTTATTTATATAGGTGTAACTAACTAATAGTTAGTTACACCTATATAAATAAAATACTATAACTAGTATTTCACCATTTGTTCATTTGCTTTTTTTCACTCAGTGAATTGAATGCTTATGCACTTATGATGCAAATAGCTTAATTCTATGCATTGAGATTTGAATATTCCAAGTACTTTTTGTTATAATTCCTTTTTATCTCTTAAGTTTAAAGGATTGTTATTATTTTAAGAAACCATGAAATTATTTATCCTCCTAGATAGTACTAAAATGTGTTCTTGTGTTAAGTTTATCGTTCGCTCTATCATAGAGTGAGATTTATCCTAACACCACTGAATCTGAAAAAATCAGTTCTCAATTAGGGAATCAAAAAAATCCCATGAATAACATTGCTACTGTAGATGAGTTTAACTGAATGATTCCTTGGAGAGTATTGTGTTAAACCATGTAATGAATAAAAGATTGTACATTTGTGTTTTTTCTTGCAATGTGTAGTTAAATGGGATAAATTCATTCAGCTGTATGCGGTAAAAGGCTTTAGTCATGGATATGCTCAACCTGAAACCAACTGCTGTAGTCAATATCATTTTAATTTAATTTTGAAAATGTTGAATCTGTTCTAAAATTTCACTTTATATTTTAGGTAGAGATAATATGGGACCTATCAAACATAATGTTCAAACAATGTCTAGTCAAACTTTAAATTTAAAATAAATAAAGGAGAGAAATAAGACTGATTTGATTGCGTAGTTAGCTACATAAATTAACTTAAATCAAATGCATTCTTTCATATACATGAAAGTTGGATTTCATCTGCCTGTATAAACCATTATAATTTTCGTCATGTGTATCTATATAAGGGTATTCTATTCTATTTTAATTGATTAACTTCAGCCACTGGTATAGTTCAGTCTTAAATATATCCATTTTATAGTTCAAAAGAGACATTATTCAGTTGTTGGTTGTCAGTAAAGTTTGATTAATGTGCTAATGTTTGCATGCATGCATATGCATTTTAAGCTAGAGAATGCCCATACAGTTAGCCAATGTTAGCTAATTCCCTGCCTTGGCTTACAGTGAAAATACAAGTTTAACATTCATAGTTTTTAACGTACCTACTTTCTTTAGCTAATTTCGTTTACTCATGTTACAGAACTGATGAATTTAGTGATGTGTATTATTAATTTTTTAAAATTAGTTTTTCTGTTGTAAAAGGAAATGGATACTGTAATAACAATGACAATGTTTAGAAAGTATTTCATTTTGAATATGGTTCTGATTTATAATCTATAGTTGGGTATATCAGTCTGTGAAAGAAAATGCCTTTTTTTCCTCTTAGGTTAGAGTTTTTATGACTGTTAGCAATTCAAGAGTTGAAATAAGATCTGATATCCTTGTTCCGGGTTATAGTAGTCGGAAACAAGGTCAAGTACCCTGTGAAAATATCCAAATACGTTTCCCTGTGCCTGAATGTTGGATTTATTTATTCCGTACTGAAAAGCATTTTCGCTATGGCTCAAAGAAGTCAACTGCTCGAAGACCAGGAAAAATAAAGGTAGCACTTTTTGCTAAAGAAAATGATGTGATACACCCATCCCTCAATTTATGCAATATTTGATTTACACAGTTTTGGTTTAACGCTGTTTAAAATTTTGTTATTGTTTTGGATTTTTCATACAGGAATTTCCCGTTAATACTACTTTACAATAATTCATGCATTGTAGGTTTGGGATAATTTTGTCTTCATCAGCATTCTATTTTCCCTATGGTTTGTTTAAATAAATTAAAATTATGGTATGTATTGTATATACATATAAATCTAACATAATAATTTCTTAATCTTCAATTACACAATTTTTTCTAGACCATATGTTGCTATATTTTATATATCCTATGCACTCTTGTATTCACTTTTTGGGGGTTCATTACCTATCTCTCAGTTTTATAGGATTTCCTTAGATTCAATTCATGGGGTTTGCTTTAACGTGGAACATATCTGTTATATAAATGGATTGATGGTTATATACAGTATTTTCTGGCATATAATGTGCACTTTTAATACGAAAAATAAGATAGAAATTTACGGGTGCACGTTATATGCCAGATATTAAAATGATAGATTTATGTAATGCCGGACATAAAAATGATACGCTGGATATAAAAATAATAGATTTAAAAATAAGGAAAAGATGAACATAAAAAAAAATTAGATTTCAACATGTACCTAAATACTACTTATCTAAAAGAAATGACATACATTAATTATTGGATTAAATTTTAATTATCAGATAATATGAATAGTTCGTCATATTCATCTTCCGTTATATCTTCAGTCACATCATCTAATTCCATTTCATCTTCACCATCACTGTTACTCTGATCCATAAATAAATAATCATCTTCCGTTCATCTAGATTGTTAGATATATTACATTTTTTAAATGATTTTTTAATCATGCCAGGTTTAATTTCATTCCATGCTTTTATTACCCTCTCACACACTATTTCTAGACTGGCATGACACATTTGACCTCCTGTTGTAAATGTTTTTTCATCTTTAAACATCCACGTGTTCCAATGTCATTTTAAATTTCCTTTGACTGGTTTATTGATACGCATCTAAAGGCTAAACTAATGGCATTAATCCACCTGGAATAACTGCCATGTTTGTGTTACTCTTTCATCAATTTCTTTGTATTATTCGTTAGATGGGATCTGAACATGTCCCAAACTAAAAGACTTTCTGGATTCTTTAAGGCACCAGGATGCTTTTGCCAAACATTTCTTATCCATAATTTTACACTGTTTTTGTCCATCCATCCATCCTTTCTTGTGAACATGAATGAAAACACCATTTGTGAAATTACATTTCGGCATCGTCTTTCTTTTAAAACTGACCATGAGTTTTAATTTTGTATAATCTGCTTAGCAGGAAAGCACTATGGTGAAGTGAGATTTTCCGTGGCCTGTTTTTTTATGTGAACTATTTTTGTTCCTTTCACATCAATTGTGTTATTTCCTAACATATCAAATATAGTTTCATCCATATTTCCAATATGTGACAGCAGGTAATTTTTTCTTTTGTAGATCAATAACAAAATTCTGGAAACTTATCAATTTGTTGTCTAAATCTTTTGGAAGCCTTTGTGAAACTTTTGTTTTTTCTCGTAGAACTAAATTATTTATGTCATAAATCGACAACACCAACTAAAAGTTGCTTTAAAGTTTTCACTTTTATTTGTATTCTTTTTAGCCCACTTTAAGGCAAATAAATGTATGCTGTTTCTTTTTACAATTAATTCATTCTGGCAATTTTCTAGGACCCAGTTCACAACACTTTCTTCTAGGATAGGCCATAAAGTTACTCTTTTATGCAAAGTACATTTATTCTTTGGCATATTAATGTGATTTCATTTTTCTTCCACTCACGTATGGAGCTTTCACCAACACCAAACATCCTTACTGCAGCATGATTTCTATTTTCTTTTGCAAATTGAATGACTTTGCCTTTGAAACCAGCACTGAGTTTGTTTTTTTTTAGGGGGGGGGGGGGGGTTGGCAAGACCCATATTTACTACTAACAGGAACACTAGATCAATTGTATTTCAACTAAAGCAAATGCAATTTACTAAAGCCTTCGATTTAGTAAATTGTATTTAAAATCGTGTCTTCAAATGACTGGAGAAAGAGAAAATGTCTGACTCCTAATTCTGCAAATTCATTCAGGTCAGATATGTGTTCTTACCCCCCTGTTTGCAGAATTATTTACTCCCTCAAGCATTTCCCCCATGCACATATTGTTCCCCTTATCGCTTGTCAATTCAGTATACCATTGTTCGAAAGCGTGGGAAAATCCTTAAAATGATTTTCACAAGATAAGAGCATCACATGTACATTTCAAGTTTCTTCAAGAAATTCGTGTGCATTATATAGAGAATATACCTAAAAATTTAAAAATGTAGTTTGAAGTTCTAGGTGTGCATTATACACTGGAAAATATGGTTTACTTACTTTATTTTTAATGATATTAGAAAAGCAAAATAGTGGAATGTGAAAAACTGGTTAAATTGGTTTTTAAGCAGTGACTGATATTTTGAATTGTAGAATTAAATTAAATCTATTAAAAAGTTTTTCTGTTCATTGTTGAGTAATTTTTGGGCAGTGTTATCGGTAATACCTTCTATGAAAAAGTTACTGATACATAAGAAATTTCTTAATTTGTCATCTTCATAAAAATTCTAATAGAATCAAATAATTTAGCTCTCAGAACAGTGGAATCGCATCACATAGCATAGAGAAATTACTTATATGTTTGTTTTATGTTTTTAATTAGTTAAAATGGTCCCAAATGCCAAAAAACTGAATTTTTTTAACTAGAATTTTGTATAACCCTTGAAATATTCAAAATTGTCTTGCAGGCAGATCTGTTAAAAAGAAAAAGTTTCCCTGTTATAACCTGCATAGAAAAAAAATTGAGGTCATACATTTTTGTTTAAGTAAATCAGTATGTAATAAGTGATTTTAACTTGAATTTCAGTCATTTGTCTGAAAAGTGCAGAATATAATATCATCCCATTATTATAAGAGGGTCAGAAAATGAGCATTGTGAAATAAATATTTGCCTCGGTTTCTTTTTTTTTTTCACCTTTGTTTAATTTTTTAGGGGAATAGATCACGTTACTACTTGAACATTCCCCTTGATTTCTGCACAGAAAGAGGGGGGGGGGGCGTTGCTGTAGAAAGAATATGCATGCCTAACCACTTAACTGATTTCCCTGAACTCAGCTTAAGAAAACGGTCTGTAAAATTTTGCTATAGCTGAACTGTGTTTGGTCATGCATAAAATTTCTAGGATTGTCTTGTATTGCCTGAATTTTCATTTTAAAACTTTACTACACCTTCTTGACAGCAAAACACGTCACTTGAACTTCCCTTGTTAATGAAAGATTGAATCCTTTGTTATATGAACTTCCCTTGGTCTTAGATATCATTTTGGTACATTTTTTATATCTGATACCAGGTTCTTGCTTAATTTGGTTTGTAATTCTTTTGTGAGTAACATGTTATGATTGATGTATTTATTTTGTTTTTCACTGCAATAGAAATAGACAATTAAATTTGAGGACATAATATTACTGTTAACACAATTTTATTTATGATTTACTCTTCTCATTATATTTGTCTTTTATTTTGAGAGTGGACTGCTGGGAAGACCATTTTTTCTGCAATATTTTCTCACCTAAATATAATTCTTATACACCATTAATGGGATAGTTTTTTTTCCCTGCCGTTCTGTAATAGTGCCCAAGAAAGAAGAAAAAAAAAATGCATTTAGGAATATTTTAGTTTCTAAGTGTTCAAAACATAATTTACAGTAATATGTTAATTTTTGTAAAGAAAGTGGTAAAACTACTATGATTCATATTACACTTGTATATAAAGGTGAAAAGGCAAATAAAAATACCTGACTTTTTTTTAAATAGTATTTTGAAGGGAAAAAACCCCAGCCATAAAGTGGTTAATAGATTTATAGTTGTCTGAATTTTAGCTACTTACTATGATCTTTTTAATAGTATCATTGTCATAATTGAAAGATTTTGTTTTATTGATCAATTATAACAGTTCTGTATTTGAAATATAAAACTTGTTTAATAATGAAGTCACAACACACTAAAACTGATAAATGTTTTTCTTTAATAAGGGTTTGGAGCGAATAATAGGTGCAGCTCAGAATCTTGATCCAAGTCTGATTGAAGTATCAGCTGGTCAGGCTAAGTATGAACATGTCTTCCATGCTGTAGTTTGGCGCATACCTCGTTTGCCAAAGGAAGGCCAAGGTATAGCAATTTTCTTTTAAATTTTGTTCATTATTGGATTTTAAAATAATTTTTACATCATTCAAGTTTTCATCTTTTTTGGTCATCTGTTAAATATTAAATTCTAGCTACTCATATTCTATTATTTTTTAATGGTATGTATCGTACTGTTGTGAAATTCATCATTGAAATTTTGAGACTCAACATTAATAACCGAAAATGTTGCTTTAAATGCATTCTTATACTTCAGTAACTAAATAATATAGCCATAAAGGTGTAAATCTGATTATGTATATGGCATGTGGGGTGTTTTTTTCATTTATGAAAACTAAGATCTAAAATTACATTGTGTTAAATGCTACTCTCCCCACCCATAATATATGTGTGTGGCTAGAAGTTTTTCCTTATATATATATATATATACACTCGCATATCAAACAGCATATGTACCTATTGATTATTTTGCGGTGACAAATTTCATTGTTCAAGATTATAGATGATTTTTTAATTATTGGCAGCCTATTAAAACTTACTGAATGATACAAGATATATTATTCTATACATAGGGAAGAATTTATCTGTGAGAAAAAGAAATACTCAATGGAAACCTTGTTCTTTGATTAACTAATTGATACATTTCTTCATAAATATGGAGTTACAAAATTTTGTTGGCTTTCTCATTAAATGTGAAGTTTAATTTTATTTCTTTGTATATACTCTGTTTATCTTTTAAAAATTATTTAGATAAAACTTCAATTTGGCTTAAATGAAAATAATCTTTTTTAGGTATGTAGGTTTTATTAAAAATTGAAATCTATCATTCTTGTTTTGTTTCAGGGGCTTACACTCAGCAGCTGTTCCTACTCCGCACTGAATTAACATCTTTTGACCAAATACCAGAGACTTTTGAACGGTATGTTGATGTTGAATTTACTATGCCTGCAACCTATGTTTCCCATACAACAGTACGCTCAGTTTCAGTGACTAACCCTGTACCCCCAGAAAAATATGTGAAATACATTTCTAAGCATGAATACAAAGTTGAAATCGATTTTAAAAATAGCTCTGATGAAATCGATGGTTTGATATCATCACCTAGTGTAAATGTTCCCGTGAGCACCACTACAGCAGTTCAAGAAAGCACCGAAGATGAAGAGAAAGATGATGATAGTGATTAAGGATATTTGATGAGAGCTTGATTACTTGCAACCTTCAGATTTCTGATATAATTGATATATTTGTCATGTGTAGCATATTGTTTATGTAACATATTTTGAATTGATGGAAAATGATCTTGATGTTATACCAGTGAAAGACATGAAACAATATAAAGGTTAAGTAGTAAGTGTGGCAAACAGAGAAAAGTTTAAATATGCTGTACATTTAATTGATTGTTCCTTACAAAATGTACTTACTATCTTAGTTGAAATTGTAGTATGTCTAAATGGTGCTTGTGCCAGTCCTCTAAATGTATGTTTTCTTGGGATTAGTTGGAGATAACAGGTGTAATCAAATAATGCTTCTCAAAGATATTACTTTGGAGTTTGTGGTAAATATATATAATGCATACACACATAATTTCACATGTAGTAATTGTGAATCATGCAGTAAATTAAAACTTGGATTACAGCATATATTGGTATATGAGCTAATATATAAATATATATATATATATACATATTTTGTTTGAGATGATTTTTATTTTATATTTCACCAGAAATGACATGCAGTTTAAATTAGTAGATTAGACTGCCAAAAAAATTCCTCAGAAAGTGAGTAAATATTCTAGTTGTTGAGCAAGGTAAATTTCTAGAATAAAAATAAGAAAATATTTCAAACAATTAAATGCTACATTGTTTGGAAGATATTTTTATAATTAATTTGAGTTCAAATAATATTTGCGCATTTGTCTGCCTTTTTAAAAGTATCATTTGAAACTCTAAAGAAAAATTAATCATTTGTCCAGAACATAATAAATTTCATTTTTAACTGTCATGAATTCTTTATCATTACTAAAAAAAAAAAAAAAAAAAAAAATCATTCATTCCATAATTTCAAAATTGCTGTGATATTACAAACCACTTAGTTTACATTGGTGTATACAATTTAGATGTTCAAATGGTTATTACATGTGTAATATCAACTGCACAACTCAAAAATTCATTAAAAGATACATTTAAATCTATTGTATTGTTGTTTGTAAAGTATCTAACTCATGTCATAATCAATATATAAATGTGCATTTCTTTTTAACAGCTTTAGTAGGATATATTATTTGTGGCCAAGAATAAGAAACTAATACGTTCTTGATGAGTATTTTTTATCAACTTTTGTAAAAGCTTTTGTTCCAAAAAGAAAAGGAAAGGTTATACTTTATTTCTTTTATGTAGCTCTTAATGCATTTCTGAATTGCAGAATTTTTCAAAATTAAGATGTGAAAAAATTTCATACTTGTTTTACTTGTATATTATGAAAAATTAAATACCTCAATAATAGTTTATTATAATGTTATGCTGTAATGCTTTAAATGTTTAATTTTTGCTATGATTTGGAAACATTTTTATGTCATGAAACAATTTGCATTTTGTGACCAATTGTTTCTAATAAAGTTATTCATGACTATTTTATGTGTTTTAAAATTTTTTAATCACAAAAACAAGTACATTTCTAAAATATCTATGCCATCATAATTCTTATTAAACATCAGATGTGTTATTTCTGCCTTCTTTGAGCATTACATCATGAAGAGAACTGTTCATCTTTTTGGCTAGAAAATGTTCTTTAGTCCAGAAATACCTACAATATGCCCTAAAAAAAGAGAAAGTATAATAATTGAAAATATATGCTGAGTGACGCATATTACAATATTATGTGAGAATAGAATCTTAGCAATATCACAGTTCCACATGGCAGACCTTGAAATGTAATGTTTTATATAAAAATGCTGAAAATTGGCCATATTTGAAGAAATACCAGTAAAGATGTTAGCGATTAATCATTAGACTGCAAATTTGATAATGTTTTAATGGTTTACAGTACTTTCAGTTTCAACAAGAATTAATAAGGTCGTCTAGATTTTTACTAAAATCATACAAAATCATAAAGCTGTTAAGCAAACACTAACACAAAAAGCAGAATATTGAATATTATTACATCTTGAATTCATGGAAGTCCTATGACTCAGAAATGAGATTCAATATGCTGAGGCACACTGTTTTTTCTTTGTTGTATTTAAATAATTTTTTTTAAAACAATTTGTTAAATTTGATTTCTCATATTTCACTATGCTATTTTCTATTTCCCTTCTAGCTTTTAATGTTCTCATTTAGTGGTTAAAGTTTGGAGTGAAGAACAATTAAAATATCCGATTTAAATGTTCATTCTTGTGAACATTTTAAACAACACTAGAAACACAAAATATTTGGCTTTATAACACAGCTTGATTTAAAAAAAAAATTCTGAGGCCCATTTTTGAAGAGGCACCCACATGACATAGCTAAATACATGTGATATGTATCTCAAGATTTAATTTTAAATATTTTATAAAACATACTAGAGTGAAGTAGGGTAAGTGAGAATGCAGGCTTAAAACCCTAAAAAATTTAACTTTTTTAAAAAAATATTTCAAGTGTACTATGGTAGGAAATTTTTTGCTCTACTGTTATGTATAGGTTTTATTTACAGAAAAAAAAATGTAAATTAGAAAATTTTTATACCTACCAGACCCTTGCATTTTTTGTAAAAATTCACAACTAACCACAACACATAGTTATTTTGAAAATATTCACTTATTTGTATTCTTTGTTTCTTAATGAATAAAATATATAAAAACCATCTTTTTTTCCAATATTTTCAGTACTGCAGGGTTTTCATTTGCCCCATAAAAATTTGTGTCTGGGCAAGTGAGAAAATGAAGGTTGGGGCAAGTGAGAATTGGCCCCATATACTGCAAAAAAAAAACCTACTTTTGTGTTATAACAGCCATATAAATAGTTTTTTCATCCCAACTTATGTTATCTAGGTGGAGAAACTTCATAACCAACCACCTTTTGCCATGTTTTTTTAACAGCTGATAATTGTTTCTAATTCCTTAACATTCAAAAATAGTAAATTATGCAACTGAAACTAGTTTTTTTGTTGTAGGTTTGAAGAAGTGAATTGTAATAAATTAACTGTTAGTGAATGTGAGTGGAGTGGACATTACAAACTGTGTGTGAACATATTAAATTTCTAATTCTGTTGTCACTATTTCTGAGTTGCCTTTTGTACCAGATGATGACTTATTAGTGTTCCTGGAAAAGCTAAGGCCTGGAAGGCATGGTGAACTTTTTCTGTGTCTTTTTGGTCCTACAATATTTAGTAGGGCCTAGGCAAAGGAAAAAAAAACTTTTTTGAACTTTTAACATACATTTGTTACTCTAAAACAAATACAAATATACTTATTTTGTTAATATTTCGACGTTGCTGACACTGTTAACTTGAACAACAAATACCTCCACAATGAAAAAATATACAAAAAGCCTTTTGTTCAGCAAGAAATATCTATTATTTATCTTGCTATAAGCAACTATGATTTATTGGGACCCGTGTTCTCACTTGCCCCAAGTGCGGGAGGAAGTGAGAATGCAAAACACAAAAACTTTAAATATTTACAGCAAAAAAAAGTTGTGAATACATTTTTAAATAAATTAAACTATAAAAGTAGAACATAACCAAAAGTATGTATGCAAATTTTCATACAAATAAAACAACTTGTTAAAAACTTATTTAGATTCAAAGTGGCACTATATGATTTTGCGTTCTCACTTACCCCACTTCACCCTATAATAAATTGTTTGAGTCTCTAATCAATATTCACATTTTTTATTACATTTCAATACAGACATATTGAAAGTAAGGCATACTTACCAATATGCCATTGTAGTAGCTCCAAAAGTGAAAACTGCTACATCTGTTGACCTTTTTACACGACCTGGATCAAGAACACGGAGAACAAGCTTATTTAACTTTATTCCAACATTACATAAAAAAAATTAAAAATCCGCTATTTTCTAATAACTCTATTCAAATAAACTTTAATACAGTACACAGATGAAAACTGACTTTAATTTTGCAAACTGAAGTTGTTAAAGAAATAATACTAATGTACAATCATAACATTTTTTTATTTAAGTTCAGAAGTAAAAATAATAAAGTTATAAAATACATCTGTATTAAATTATGACTAATTTTCTAATAACTGAAAGGTATTAAACATTCTGTTAGAGCTTAATTCACATAACTGCAACCAGTAAAGGAAATGTCTTTCCTAACTCTTAATACATATCTATTCTTTACCATATATATACACCACAAAGTGCAATGAATGTGGTCTATGATTTTCTGGAGCAAAACTTTCCTTAGTTTCATCTCAGCATCCAACCTAAATAAAAAAACATTCATATAGCTACAGAAAAAGATCTCAATACTTTTTCAGAACGAAGACCTTTGCAGCTTCAATAAGAAGTATGGTTCAATAATATGAAAGATTTGAACAATTATGGTTTTATCAAATAGGAAATCCAAGGACACTAAAATTGTATGCAATGAAAATTTGGCACAGTTTAAAATATAATATTAGGTGATAATCCCATCAGACAATACAATTTGATTCAATTTACATTATATATAAAACTAGCTGAAACCCTTACTTAGCTATGGAGTACATTCAAATTAAATACAATTGTCAATGTATGCAATTAATGCCTAAAAAAAATATATATATATATATTTATAATAAATACGACGATCAATGTATATAATTGATGTTATATATATATATATATATATATGTATATATATATTTACAAAAAAATTGTAAGGGATATTTTTAAAGACAAAATAATGTAGATTAAAATATTCAAATTAAATCTAATAGGACATACTAAAGAATGTAGTACAGTTTGAGGAACATATCTTTAACTGTATTTTAATATTTTTTTGGATAATGTCCAATCGTCTGCTGGATTAGAAAGAAAAAAAAAATTTTTTTTTGTCTATTTCATTGTTATCATGTGACGATAAATTTATTTAAAGTATCAGAAAAAGAAATCACGTGATCAGCATTTAATAAATTAAATTCTAAATATTAATCTTTAAAAATTCACCAAAATCAGAAAATGGAGGTAAAGATTCAAAAAAGATTACATTTTAAAGGAATTTTCATGATCTTTCTTGTTATATAAGTTTTATAACCCTCAAATTATTATTTTAAATGTAAACTTAAAAAAAGTTACTAAAACAGCTTAAAAATTTAATTTAAAAAAATCTAAGAAGATTGTTTCAAAAATCTTAGTGCACTCCTACACCATAAGAATCCCCATGCAAAATTTCAGCCCTTTAGGTCCAGCAGTTTTGTCTGTGCATTGTATTGTTATAACTTCTTCAACATTAAATTAAATTAAAGCAGTTTACAGAAAACGACTTTAAACAGTCGACCCAGCAACGGTCGTCCCAGCAAAGGAGACGACCTAAAATTGACCCCAAAAACAACCTCTCCACAATCAGAAATAAAACTTGCTGCCATAGAATTAAACTGAGGGCAAATGAAAAATAACACTTAAATTCAAATGACCAAACGAAAAGGCTTGACAATTATATTTTTAAACTTAACAACAATTTATTCAGACATTGCATGATTTAACGTTACAATAATTATTACCCTTAAGACCATCCTCATCATAAATTAAATCTACACTTATCCATTTCCTTATATATATATATATATATATACCTATAAATACATTAATCACAATGGTTATGCTCACATATTACATAAGAACGGATGGCTGGTGACCTGTAGGTATTTAACACTTTATATGAGCTCAATATAACTATAATAGAATTAAATTTAATATTAGCTCAGTCGACTGTAGGCTAAAAAAATTAGAGAGGGAAAAGTAAGGAAAGGAAGAAAAGAAAACAAAAATCGAAAGGGCAGGCCCCATAGCTGCATCAATGACCAGGGAATACTTCAATTTTCTGGGATTGGACGGGGAGTCGCTGAAGGGGTAAATGGAAAAACGTCCCAAAGTCACGACAGTACTAAATCCATCTTTTCAAACCCCCTCCAAAAAAAACTTTTTTTTTACCCCTCATGCCTGCACGTAGGAATGGAAGATGTAAAAGAGTTCTTTTCGGCGCCTTCCGTTACGGGCATACAACCACCTTAACGCTGGAATGCCCTGGCCCTTCTTGGATGTTAGAGGCTGAATTATTTTTTTCATACATTGGTACTTGGCCGTTTTTCCTTTATTAATATGCTGCGGAGGAACTCACCTTCTTCAGGTGCTGTATCCCACCGCGGGAGAAAAAGCCCCTCCTCGAGCCGGCTTGAGTGCAGAATCACTTAACATTCCTTTGGGCTGTGATACGGGCTGTGATACGTTTTTGATACGAAGCTAGATGGACTCTCCGAGATCCCGCGGGGTCCTGCCAAAGCGTAGGACAAAAAATGGCAAGAAAGGAGGTATAGAGTTACTGTGGCATAGATTTTGAAAAGAAAAAGGCTACCCTAAGGAAAACAGAGTTTAAGGAAAGAAAAGGGGTTATACCAAATATCTCATTTTATATTATTAAATTAAATTTTACAAATCAACCTTACACCAGCCATCCAATAGAATAATCCAGCCACCTTACATTATATCTATAAATATACATATATCATAACAGAGAAAGACATGATATTATAAATAAAACATAGACAGTCTTACATTAACCATAACAGTATGTCAATAAGTCAGTCAATTACGGAACTGTTTTATATATATAGATAGATATTTGTCCTTATTCAAATGTTCTGCATCCAAGTTCTACATTAAAGCTTAAAAAAAAAAAAAACTTCCATTTTAAAATAAGTAGGATAGTAATGGTGTTCACTGTCTGTGAATGCTATACTATAGAAACACAAATAGCAAATTTCATTCCTGTAATTCTAGTACACCTTCTAATTCAAATTCAGTAGGAGATTTAAATATTCAGCTTCAATTTTCTGTATATATTAAGGATCAATGAAACACGAATTTACAGAAAGTAAACTTTTTAATACTATGTGCAAAATGGTGTTCGTGTCATAATAGTATATACATTTCGGCCATAGCATATGTTTGTGGATCAAATGATATGCACATTGACATATGCATGTACAGTAAAAAGCCAGAGGTTTGTAGCTAGTCTTCATTATAAATCTAAGGTTCATAACCTAATATGCCACATCTGTAAAATTTAGAAAGTTATAAGCAGCCTGAATATAATTTTAAAAGATTTGAAATCTCTGTGTAGATGGATGAAATCACAAATTTCGCCTAAAAACTTTCTACTAGTAACTTGGATGTAGTTTTTACCTCATTGTAAAATTTTTATATTATAGGAAGCTAAAAAATTTATTAAATTTTAGCAGTATGTTTCAATAACACTTAATTTCAAATATTCTATAGAAAGTGTTATGAGTTTAATTCAACAAAAACTAAATATAATCATTTCAAAAGTCTTTGTTCAATTTTGGAAAACTCCAAACAACTAATGAATAGTAACATTTAGACACATGCACTGTGCTTAATAGTTTTAACTTCTATTGTTCAGAAAGACTGGGAGGTAAAAGGGCTAATGACTTGAAGATTGTCAAACACCTGGCATTTGTAAATAATAATATAAATAAATGCTCAATTTTGGATATGATTACATATTTCTATTTTAAGTTTTATCCTGTAAAACATATTCTATACATCTAGGGATGTGTTTCCTTATGCAAAAAGTTTATCTCTAAAAAGCATAGTTAAAATAAAAAACATAACATTTAATTCAGTTCGTAACCCAAAAGGGAACCCTTAAATATCAAAATTATCATTCTTAGCAAACATACCAAAGAGCTTAATGATACGACTTAGAGAAAACTTGTGCAGTATGCACAACAAAAAAGCTTAGCTTTAAAAAAGAAAATTAAGGATGGCAACTTGTTATAAACTAATAAATGTAGTTCCTTGTTAAGGTAGGGAACATTAGATTTTATTTTCTCCATCGAATTCACAAATATCATAATGACAGTCATCACTAATGCTCTCTGGCCTGATGAAGAACTAAATTTATTAGTTCAAAATTAGTCGCTATTCTCAATTATTAATGAGGATTTTAAGAGGCTATGTGTTCCTGTTTAAACTTAATGACACTTTAAAAAATATTTAAGATGTTTTGGGGTAATTCTTTTCCCTGAATGTTCCTAAGCTTTAAACCTATACACCTAAATTATGAACAATAGTAGAGTCATAAAACAAGTATCTCTTTGAAAGAAGATAACATATATAAACTAAAAAGAAAAGGGTCCCATTAAAACGAGTGCGAACTCTGCTCACATGCCTAACTGCTGAACTCTTATTGTTTTGATTATATAAAAAACTTGAAAATCACAACTGAGAAAATTAAAGACCACATTTTCTGAGAAGAAATATAAAATATTACTTCCTTATATTTTGCTTAGCTTACTTATGGAGGACTAGCTGAATACCCGTACTTCGCTACAGAGTACATTCAAATTAAATACAATGGCCAATGTATGCAATTAATGCCAATATATATATATATATATATATATATATATAAATAATAAATACAATGATCAATGTATGCAATTGATGTAAAAAATATATTTAAAAATTGTAATGGATATTTTTATAGACAAAATAATGTAGAAGAAAGTATTCAAATTAAATTTAATAGAACATACTAAAGAATATAGTGTAATTATATACAGTACAGTTTGAGGAACATATCTTTCACTGTATTTTAATATTTTTTTGGATAATGTCCATTCGTCTGCCGCATTAGCAAGAAATTTTTTTTTTTTTTCTATTTCTTCGTTATGCACATGACGCAAAATTAGTTTAAAGTATCACAAAAAGAAAAGAAACCACGTGATCAACATTTAATAAATTAAATTCTAAAGATTAATCTTTGAAAATTCACCAAAAATCAGAAAATGGAGGTAAAGATTTAAAAAAGATTTCATTTTAAAGGAATTTTTATGATCTATCTCGTGATAAAAATTTTATAACCCTCAGATTATTATTTTAAATGCAAACTTTATAAAAATTACAAAAACAGCTAAAAAATTGAATTTTTAATTAAATTTAAAAATTAAAAACTAAAATTTAAATCATCTAAAAAAATTTTATTTTTTAAAATGTAATTTTTAAGCTGTTTTTTTAAAGTTTCAAAAATCTTTCTTAGTGCACCCCTACACTATAAGAAGAATTGCCATGCAAAATTTCAGTCCTTTAGGTCCAGCAGTTTGGTCTGTGCGTTATATGTCAGTCAGTCAGTCAGTTAGTTACGGAACAGTTTAATATATATAGATTACTGGAACGTAACATTTTCAATATATTGATAGGTTGAGTTCTTTTAATATTTTATAAAGAGTTAAGAATTTTTTTTTAAATTTTGTCCCCCTGACCAGCAACTCTAAACCAGGTCATGAATTGCAATGGTCAGAGGAATATAGCTCTGGTTTACTATAGCACCACAAGGGTCAAATTCTGACTTGGCCAGGTGACACCATTATATTGATCAAGCATCCCTAGGTGTGACATTTGGGGGCTCATACCTCATTGTCTCTCACCTCATAAAAAGACTTTCTCATAGAAGGTCACTTCAAACCTGCTAAGAATTTAACAACAATAAACATCCTACATCAGTCTATTTGGCAGTGCTTAATAGTAGAATCTTCAACATTATTAACCTTGAAGTAGATTATAATATTATTTATATGTTGCATGGATGTAATTGGGAGAAATAGAGAATTTGAGACCTCAAAATCTTTTTTAAATTCTTATCTCTGACAGCCTAAAATGTGAAACACATAAACAAACAATAATTTTAATTGCATTTTTATACTTAACTTTTAATATATATTTTTAAAAATCAGTTCCACACTGACAAGCAAGCTTTCTCTTCTAAGATTGTCTCATTTAAAGATTACATAATTAATGAAAAACTGTTAGTACTTAAATTTTTTTAAAACTAAAACTGCTTCATGCAGATAAATATGACATAAAAAAATATACATACTTGTAAAAATAAAAGTTGCAAAGCCTAAAACTATTCCAGATGATATTCCATACGTGAAAGATTTCTTGAAACATGGAATCTTTTCGAGATCTTCAAACAATGAACTCTAAGAAAGGAGATAAAATTTACTGATATGATAAAATGGTTGGTTATCATTACTAATTCTTTCTTTAAAAACAACAGGCTCTGATTTAAATATAAACTTTTCTATTTTACAGCAAAAGATGATACACATTCTTAAACTATATTTGTTTGCTTAATATTTTCAATTGGTTAATGCTAGTTTACTTAACACTTTTATTGATTACTAAATATGTAGATTTATATTTTGAAGTAAAAATCTTCACTGTGTTAAATTTTCAACTGATTTCTCAAATTTCCATTGATTTGTATTCATCCTAATAATACTATCATATACGAAAGGATGAATAATATACGAAAGTATTTTAAAGAATTTAACTTCAAGATTCTCTTCAATTCAGTTATGAAACAAAATATTAAAATTTTTCGGCAGTCTTATTTATATATATATATATATATATATATATATATATATATATATATATATATATATATATATATATATATATATTAATTAAGGAACTGCTAGTTACATAAAACTACAGTCAAGAAGGTTGGTAATCTTTTAATCAATGACCTATATATTATATGCTTCAATAACAGTAATTTACTAAAGGTATTTCATTATATATTAAATATATGACCAGAAATGTTTAAATTAAATTATTAATATAAAACTTTAATAAGTAAACTAACGAACAGAAATAGAAAAATATTTAAATTTACAAGAAGAGTAAATTATATTTATAAAAATAAATAGAGATTTGTAATATCGTAAATACTTATCCAAATAAATGGTTTCATATGAAAACAATGCTTTCAATGATCAAAAATTCTCTAAAGTGATAGCAAGTCATAAAATGTAATGGGCAATAGTTTAAAAATAGAAAAAAAGATGATGGATGCCATTAGAATTTTAATTTTTTAAACATACTATTTTAAAGTGATTTCAATTTAAAATATTGCAAACGTTATTTCAAAATTCTATAAGATGATTTGCTTCAGTCTATTAAGAAATTCAATCAGATTCAATAATAGAAAATTTAAGTATGAATTTTCTATCATTTAGACAGGCATGGAAAAAATAAAAGATTAATTAATTGTCAAATGAGTGACAGATTTTTTATTTTATTTATTTATTTTTATAATGATTAGAACAAATGACCAATAAGCAAAAAGAATATCCAGTTCAAAATCAGGTAGAACTGATGGCTATGAATGATGTCTTATATAAGATCAAATGAGCATACTCTCTCATTTAATCGCCTTTACGGCGAGTAGTAGCCAAAAAAATAGCCAAACAGGACAGGTACGAGCCTTTATCACAGACCATATATTTATATTTTTAAATATTTTCAGTCATATGGCATGAAAATGCCTAATTATCTACCTCAGGAAAGTACTAACCTTTTCATGAGACATGTTCTTTTGAACATGATACTAAATCCAACACAGTTCCCTTCACCTTCACAGCACTATTGTGATCATCAAGGAACAAAACCGAATGAAAACAATTCCTAGCGGACGAAATTGTTCGATTACATATTTAGAGGTCGAATAAAATATTAATCGAACTAATATAAGTTTTTATTGCGGTTGTTACATACCGATTATTTGCAGTTATATTCAGCTGTAATAAAAGTATCGATTTCTCTGAGTATCACTGACGCGTATTCAGGCATGGCGTTTAAAAAAATAGAGCGATCGGGCTAGCAAAGCAAATTGAAGTAATCACTACGAAAACTGCAATCCATTTAAAAGTCCGACCATAAAGTTCCAATTCATTTGTAAATGGGATAATTTTCTTCGACCTCTTCTTTTTTCTTCTTTGTTAGAATTTGAGGATAACCAACTGAAAAGGGCAAATAAACTATACAGGATTTTTATCCAATACATATATATATATATATATATATACTATCTATCTATCTATCTATCTATCTATCTATCTATATATATATATATATATATATATATATATATATATATATATATATATATATATATATATATATATATATATATATATATATATATATATATATATATATATATATATATATATATATATATATATATAATATATATATGTAAGGAAAAACTGAAATATAGGGGGACTTTTGTTAGGGAAAAAGGAGAATTGGCAATCAAAAATTATTAACGCACGAAAGTTCGCCATAAAAAGAAGAAGGGTTGTTAATAGCAAAAAATAGCAGTAGGGGTTGCAACTACTGTTCAGTAAAGAGATATTTTTCGGCAGGAGCAAGTTACATAAAGAGTTACATAAGAGAAATGTGGAGAACATTCCATAATGAATCAGCGGAAAGATTGCGCGGGATTTTAACAAAGAAAATCTAGTTAGTTGGCACAGAGATCTGATAGAGAGAGGACGTATGTCTTGAGAGAGAACCTGGGTGGAGTGGTTTGCATAATGGTTTGCATAATTATGTTGGAGCTCTGATAGTAATAATAAAAATAAACAAATTTAAGCGATCTCTGTCATCTCATCTAATTTCGGTCCACGATTGTCTTTTATTAATAACGAAATGGATACGAAACATGACATATATATATATATATATATATATATATATATATATTCCTTGTCACCCCTGGGGGTGCTGGAGAGCCAAAATTGAGGTGGTACCAATGGTGGTATTTGTCCATCTAAGTTGAGTCCAACGAAAGCAACCAATGATTCTCGCGGATTAATTGCAATGTCTTAATGGACAAGTGCTCCGCATAGGCAAACAAACAACAACAAACATCTTTTAAAAGCCTGAAAACAGCGACTTGGGAGATTTTGAGAAGAGAAATTGAATCTTAAATTTGGTGATTCTAGAGAGATATATCTAAGAGAAAGCAATAACCTTGATATTTTTTATTTGGTATTTATACACCTTTATACACTCTGCCACAAAAAATTATGCACCCAGAAGTCGAGCTGCTATCACGAAACTTGGCAGGAATGTAGTCTGGTAAGATATATGCAAATGATTAAAATTTCGATGCCAATGAGACAAGGGTAAGCGCGCTACGTGAATATGAGATGCGCATCTGGGAGAGTTTAAAAGCATGTTTGCTCGTGCCATAGGGTTATTCAAACAAATCTGTCGACTTGGATGGACGGTATTGTGACTAGAGATGCCTCTGAGACGTAACCAGAGACAGTACGAACAATTATCGGACTTTGAAGAGGGGCGTATAGTAGGCCTTATAGAAGCATGTTGGTCGAACATGTGTATCGGTCGCCACCTCGGTCGGAGCGATATGGTAGTTGCTCGGTGTTGGCAACAATGGATCACGGAAGGGATAGTCTACCGTCGCGGAGGGCCAAGGCGTCCCAGGAACACAAATGCGCGCGAGGATCGCGCAATCATAAGAGTGGCCACGTCCGCACCAACAACGTAGCTAGAATCAGTTTGACGCCATTTACCACCTTCCAGACATCCGGTGGTATCAAGGGAAACCATTCGGAAACGACTGGCTGACGCAGGTATAAGGAGCCGACGTCCATTAAGATGCCTACCACTGACCCCACATCATAGGAAGTGTCGATTGGATTTTTGCCAACCTCGGGCAAGCTGGAGTGTGACCGACTGCAGGCGTATGATCTTCAGCGATGAATCCCGATTCAGTCTCAATGCTGAATCGGGATAATGACCAGCGCATACGCGTATGCAGGCGGTCAGGCCACCGGTCCGATTTGGCATTTGTTGTCGAGAGGCATACGGTGATTACACAAGGTGTGACAGTGTGGGGAGCGACTTGTTGGGACACACGATCACCTCTAGTCATCCTTCAACGCACTTTGATGGTACGCAGTTGCGTGGACGAGATTTTAACGCCCGTTGTGCTGCCTATGCTACCAAGTCGCCCAAGTTCCATTTATCAGCAAGACAGCGCTCGTCCACTTACTGCGCGACTCTCCCATCAATGTGTTCAAGGATATGGGCCTGTTCACATAGGAGTCCGTAGCGTTAAGGACAAGATGACGTTGAGACGAAAATAAACCAATCATATGCCTCCAAACGATTAGCAATGAAATTTTTATCGCCTATGATTGGTTTATTTTCGTCTCAAGGTCATCTTTCCCTTAACGCAACGCAACGGACTCCTATGTGAACAGGCCCTATGACGTACTCCCATGGCCTGCCAAGTCACCAGACCTCTCGCCAATAGAGCACGTCTGGGACTGCAGTTGCTTGGAAGGCAACTGCAGCCGTCCGGAATACTGGTGAATTAACTGCCCAGTTGCAACGATTATGGTATGATCTTCCGCAGGAGGTCATAGGTGACCTCATTGATTCCATGCCACGCCATGTTTCGGCTTGTATAGCATCCAGAGATGTATTAACTACTTACTGATTTGCAACATTTTTCATGCCATATCTTCTTAATAAAACGTTCTGTTTTTCTGAATTTTTAATCATTTGCTTATCTCCTCATACACTACATACATGTTAAGTTTCGTGATAGTAGCTCGTTTCCTTCTGGGTGCATATATTTTTTGTGACAGAGTGTATATTGATATCGTTACGTCTAAAAGGAATGTTACCACACGGAGCTGTATTTAGTAACGTAATTTTCCTCAATGGTTTCTGAATATAAATGTTTAGCTTATTTGATTTGGCAACATGTTTAAGTAAGCTGTGAAGTTTAAATTGTGTTTGTGCGAAATATTTATGCTTTGAGTTTATTTTACGATTTGCAAGCAAAAGATTTATGAGAAAATATGGGTGAGTTATTCGTTCTAAAGATCGAATTATATATGAAGTATAATACTTAATTTTGTGCTATATTTATACAGGTATATACATTCAAAAATTGTTTAGTTGAGAATTTTCAACAATATTTTTCTATCTAATTATTTGTTTACTCGGATCGCTTGCTTAATGTATACCGCCAATGTGAGAATTGTAAATTTAAACTAAAGGTTTTACAATCATGGTATATGTTATGCTAATAACATAATAACAAGATGTATAATTTATTTTTTCAGTATTAAGAAAGATTATAAATTTGCTTTATTGTTATATTGGACATTATTAAATCTGTCGATATAAAAGGTGTTAAACTTATCCGGAGTGATGCAAAAGTTAACATAATTTTGATTGCACCGCGAGAAATCTATTTGTAAAACTTTGAAAAACTAGAAACTTCCTGAGTACTAAGAATAAATGGTATCAAATGTAAAAATCAGATATTGAAATACGTTCAAGTCAACTACTTTTACTTGTGAGGTAGGGTCAAATGGGGTAACTGTAAACAGTAGGGATATTTTTGTTTTGAGGTAGGGAATATTGGTTACATTGTCATTACACCATCTCTCTTTAACTTCCTGCCATAACAGTAGTGTGGAGTTGGTATTCTAGTTGGAGGCTACTTTATTAATATTTCTGATTGAAGTTTTCTGTCAAAAAAGTTTGATAGATGGTTTTGCAAGGTTTGGAAGAAATCCTTATTTTGAGAATAATTACAGCTAACAATTAATAAAAACAGTATCAAGGTAAGTGTAACATTCTCTATCAACTTGTAATACTGTTATGTAAAGGTATTCACAAAGTAAGCTCAAGTGAGAGTCAATTTAGAGATATTCTATAAAGTTTTCTGAATGGGTATAATGTATATATGATTTTGGGATAATTGTGAATGCTGTCATTTAATAAATAATTTTCTAAATGGTATCATAGCACCAGAATATATAATATGAATTAAAAAAAGGCAGTACCTAGCACCGTAAGTGGTTTTAGATTATTTGGACCATCTTACTCCAAAGAGGATATTATAAAAGCAGTCAGAGATGTAAAAAATCAAAACTGCATTTACTGATAAGCCCAGGACTGTTATGGAGTGCCTAGAAGTATCATTTTTCATCAAATAAAAGGTAGAAAATTTCTGTCAATAGATTAAGGCACTGGCTGTCATACAACATTATCACATCAAGATGAAATAGAAGATAGTAGACCAAGCCTCAGCAAGGTGTGATGATTGACTTGGCTAGTGAGTTGCATTAAAGCTAGAGCTCAAATGCTAGAGAAGAAATATGATATTGCTATAAATATTGAAATAAATTTGTTAATGTTGTCGCTGAATATGTTAAAGCAAATAATCTCATTACTCCATTTAAGGATGGTGTTCTATGAACTAATTGGTATTATTGCTTCTTACAGATCCATCTTATTTTATCTTTTAAAATTGTAATTGTAAACATGGGGTTAAGTTTTTAAGCACAACATGAAGCAATGCCAATTGGTTTACAGTTACTTACTTTTTGTATTTTATTTAAAATGTACAGAAAAGTTTGTTTACAATTACCCTACTTTGTCTGGGTATTTGTAAATTGCATTTTAGAGCTCTTTGATATTGATATTTTGTAATTTTTTTATATGCAACATAATAAGAAAGGTTAAAATAACTATTATTGACAGTTATTCTATTTATTTTTTTATTTATTTAAAATATTTTATGCACAAAGAATCATTATTCCAATGAGTGTGTTTATTACTTCTAGTGTAATGTCCTTATAATAATGATCTGAAGGATTTTCGATGCGTGAGCGTATTTTTGTTATTTTGCTGTTGGTATGATTGATAACTTTTTCATCAACTTGTTAGTAAATAGCAAATGCTAAACTTGTTCTGGAAAAGGGTCATGCCCCAAGGCCAGCACTGGACCCTCTAACTTGTTTAGTCTCACTTTTTTCACATTACAAGGTGCTGACTGTGCTATAGGATGCAAGGGATTGGAACTCTAAATAAAACAATTTTTTTCCCTCAATATTGAGTACTTTCGCAAGATTTTTATCTGTTCTCACTCCTTGAATCACCAGAACTATCATCACTTGTTATGATGAATTTTTGTGGTTTGTGACCCCTTCGTTTCTGTGAACACCTCCTCCGCTACTCTCTTAGTCTGAAATAATATCAACGTTACCATGACTGGTCGATAAAGGCTGTTCAAAGCTAAACGTTGTGATTTGTTGCTGCTCTTCAGAAATACTGACAATCTGCTTGTAATCTCGTAAAAGAGCTTCATCATCACTATTTTCTCATTATCAGAGATTTGAGGGAGAATAGTACAATTGTTTGGAATGTAGGAGTCGCTTGAATCAGTTTCAGAATCCGATTCCTTAATCTGTGATGAGTGAGACAAAATGTCGCTGTGAAACAGGAGGAATTCTTCCAGCCATGCTAGCTACAATAATAAAGCAAAGATCTTGGAAATAGAATACATGCAGACTGACAGACAATTAGTATGGTTCAAGGCTTATCAGTCATACAGACCGGCAAAATTTTAAATCAGTTCAAGGCTCATTGGTCTAAAAGACCGACTATGTTTTACAAAGATTAAATTTACCGATAAGCTATGATCGGGTGAAAATCTCCGATGTGTTGTACTTGAAGGTTAGGACCTGACTGAAGAACTCAGAAACCCCTAACAGTCTGATCACTCCCACCAGCACCCCACCCTTCAGAACAGGTGCAACAGTAGTCTTCTAGACCGATGAGCTGACATAAGGGTTAAGGAGGAGAGCCACCCATCGGCAATGCATCTCGAGGATTGCTTCAATATAAGAGCAGGCGAGCCAGTACCCCCAGGGGCAGCACTTTGGGAGATCATACCCTCTTCCATCCTCTCTGACCTCATAGAGGGATTTTCTGGTCTAAGGATTTAATGTGCCTATCTACGTCCAAGACACAGGTATTTAACGGCACTTGTTGGGATTCGATCTGAGCACCCTCAGCACAGAAAGTCAACATACCGCTAGGCTACCTCGTGTCCTCAATTATATATTTTAGGATTGATTTGGTTTGGAGTGCTACAGTTAACTTTTTGTTACATGAGGGCTAATTTGACAGAGATCTACCTATATCTTTTAGGAAATTTTATAAGTTTTGTAATGTAAAGTTAACTGATTTGTTAGATTTAGAAAAATGTGTTATTAAAAGTTTTACTCATAGATTCTAGTTACTGTAGTAAGCTATTTATGTTTGTTATAGCTTAAGTATATTTAAAAGGTCTATTTCTGATTCTTATGCTTTTAATAAATCTAGGCAATTTCTTCATTATAGCAATCTCTTTTTCATTTTAGCATTTTATCTCTTTCCAATAAAGCAGTAAAATGATGTGCCAGTATAATCCCTCTCTTTTTTCTTCTGTGAGGTTGGCAGGTATGTAATATACTGTATAATAACTTTTGAGTCTTAAATAATTCTAAATTAAAAAAATTTCATGAGATGGAAGATTTGCTTCCTGATGTAGTAGTTTTTTTAAAAGGGAGAGTTAGATCTTTGTATCAAATCCCTTACAATGTTTTGTCTCAGCACTTGTAGTTTGTTAATAATCTGTTTATTTTATTTGTGTTTTAATAATTTGTGTTTATTCCAGTGTTTAAACTGATATGTTTATCTGTTAAAATAGATTAGAAAGTTTTCAATTTTCTATTTGTAGGTCCTGCCGTGAAGATAGTTTGCTGTAACAATTATTCTTCAGATGGCTTATGAAAATACCAGTTATCTGTACATCATTTTATTTTATTTTGTGGTTTAGAATATATTTCCCGTGTATCTAAAGTATTTTTGAGCCATGTCTAATTTTAATGAAAGGCATCCACCTATGGGGAGTGAAAAAGACATTGATAGTCAAGCTACTACTAATACATCTGGAAGAATAGCTCGTTCATCTAGCTCTTCATCTGAAGAATTGGATGAACTTTCTTTACGGGTAAGAGCTCTTCTTGCTGAAAGTGATGATGAGATAATAACTGAATTTCCATCTCACAAGGAATCTCCAGTGCACCAAGAATCTCAAGTGAGTCCTGTCTCTAGTGAAACAGAATCTGATACTCAGGCTTCATGCAGCTCTGTAAATTTAGAGTGTCATCCCCATGTAGATAAAGTCATCTTGCCAAAAAAAAAAAGCCAGCAAGTTACTGAAAGTCTTGGCACTTTAAAGGATTCTCCTTCAAAGATAGACTATAATGTCTATGATGTTCATGAAACACTATCATATTCATATAGCTCTGAAGTATTTGAGCGAAAGAAAGTATCCTTTGAAGACCATACTGAAAGATATATGCCTGAGGATTTATTTAGCAGCGCAGGTGTTGCAATCATTGAAGATTCTCATTCAAATAGACATCAGCCCTCTGTCTCTTCTGTTACAAGTCATAAAGAACTTGAAACTTCAAACGATTCAACATTATATTATCCATTAGATGATGATCTGGAAAAGCAAACTATAGATTATCATTTAAAAGGAATGTGTTGTGGTGCTAAACTTCCTCTGCTTGATACTTCATTCTCTACTAACAGTCAATTATTTTATTATACACCTTGTGAAAATAAAGAGAAGTTATATGTAGATAAAAAAAGTGATATTTTCAGTTATTCTTCTGCTAGGTTTTCTCCACAGCAAACTCATGACAAAGAAGAAAAAGAGTGTCCTTCATGGTCTAGATTTAGTGACTGTGATACGCCATCACTCTCTGTATCTAGTATTGCCTCAAGTAAACGTTTAGAGTGGGACAATGCAGCTGACATAGGATATACAAGAGATACTGTTGCTGAAAGTAGTTCTCAAAGGAAAAGTAGAAAAGAACCAGAGGGATTTTCTTTAGCAGCTCATAAACTTAGTTATGGTGCATCTTCAAAATACAGTGCAAGTGCTAAACAGCAATTGAGTGCTAAAGATACAAGTATTTTTTCTGAAAGAGAACATACACCTCAAGTTTTTCAAACCCCTAATATAAATGAAAAATCTCATGTGAGTGAAGATTCATATGTCAAAATAGATTATCCTAAGAAAGATAAATCTGATAAAAAAGATAAAAGGCTAACGGAGGAAACTTCAGGATATGAAAGTGCAAAATCTTTCATAGATTTTGAAACTGCTATTAGTTTGGAGATGGAACCAGAATTACAGATTCGTTTTGATTCATCTGTAAGACCTAAAACTTATGTGAAGAAAGATAAGGATTCTGAAAGAAAAATTGTTTCACCAAAAGATCCTGAAACAAACACAACATATTTAAAAGAAAGAGAATCTGAATTTGCTGAGTCTGATTTTATTGAAAGCATTCATCAGAATAGAGATTCTGAAATGCTAAAGAAAAGAGTTTCTTTTGCTTCAAGTAAAACCTATGAAGGTAATGTGAAGATTGTAGGTTTTATGAAACCTGTTGGGGATAATACAACAGCTAGAAGTTTCGAACCCCATTCATGTCAACCTATTTCTGATCTACCTGAAGAATATCAAAAACATATTCTGTCTACCCCCATATTTATTGATAGTGAAATGTTAGCTAGTGAGTATAATGCACCTACAGATGATAATCCTATTTCAAGTTCAGAAGTTCTTCCACACATCAGATGGTATCCAATCCCTTCATATAAATCTTCACAAGACATAAGAAATGCTGCAACTCAAACCTCTGTACGACACTCTAAGGAAGCTGGAACATCATCAGAAATGTGCAATGAATTAGATGAAAGTTTTATTGATAGTTCTGATGTTGTTCAGCATTTACATCTGAGAAAAATTATAGACAAAGATCCTGTAAATTGTTTTACCCCTCTGCGGGGCAGTGAAGAGGTAAATTTAACTCCAGAACATGCTTCTAAATATATTGATCTCTCTGGTATGAAGCGATATTCTAGTATGTCCAATGAAACACATGAGTCAAATGAATTTATAACATCTGAAATACATAATAAATTAATTCAAAATGTAAATCCAGATGATGTTATTAGACACTTGCACATGAAAAGAATTCTTGATAGGAATGCTTTAAATACGTGTCATGTACCATCACAAGAAATTAGTTATAGGAATTTAGAAAATATGGATTTTAAAAATGTAGTTGGTGGAATTGAAAGGTGATTATATTTTAAATTTTTGAACTATTAATCAAAAGATCTGATATTCATTAATGACATTATCAGTATAAGTATCTTTATATATGCATATTTGTATAAAGTATTATCTACCATTTATGATAACTTGTCAATAACAAAATTCATGTCGCCTTTGTAAACAGATTAGTTCTAAATGATTAGTTCTGAATTTAAACTAAACCAGTCATTATTTTATTTAATGGATTAGATAAAATGATTAGATTTTTCTAAAATCAATTATCAATTTAATTTTATTCATTATTTCTTATGATCACATAATTTTTTATGCTCCTCTAAACAAATATTTTTTTACGATAAATGCTGCAACAAAGCAATTATTCCTGTTTCTTTCTCTACACAATTTAGGATGCTTTATTGTCATAAATGTGTGTCTTTTGTAGGTATCATTTTGATATGATTTTTGAAATATGTTTCCTTTTTCTTTTGAAACATAATGAATGAAATATTAGATTTACCTATGTAACATACGATAATGTCATTCATATAAAATTTTCAGTGAATTCCATTTGTGATTTGGCATTATAATTATGGTATAACAGTATCTATAACCCTTTTGGAACAGCCTTTTCAGATGCACCACCCTTTGTGACAAGTTGGCGCCAAAAGTTTTTGTCGTCAAGGGACTTTCCGCAGACCGTATTAGGCTTAAAGTGCGAAATGTAAACAAAATATGAAACAGATGAAGTAAACGTAATAAATTGGTAAACAAACTTACTGCTGGCTTTATTAAACTCGTAGATGCACACAGGATCTTAAAAACACATAAATACAAAAAATAAAAGCTTAAAAATTAGAAATTTGTTAGGGGGTGGGGAGGGCTGCCCCCCCCATTAAAAATAGTCAATATAATGCAATTAATAATAACTCATTTAAATAAACAAAATACACCTTAGTTAAATATATATTTCTTCATCAAACATAAATTACAGCACAAATTCAATTGAAAAATATACGTACACAATAAAATATAAAAAATAGATCTATTTGCATTATATCACCTCTATTTTAGACACTAAAATCCCCTGGTATTTCTCAATTACACTAAATACTAAAGGCATAATAAAAAAAAATAAAATAAAAATTCAAATATACAACCAGACTACTATCCATGCTGCTTCTAAGCTCAAAGTTAAATGTCAAATTCAAACTCAGAACACAAAATTCAAAAATTGTTGTCACAACATAATATTACTACACTAAAGAATGTAAAAAAAACATTCACAGCACCTATAAATGACACAAAACACAAGACAAAACCAAATCTGGCAATAACAAAATCCTAAGAGCAACAATAACACAAATTGGCAACCCGAAAGTAAAAACCGGCATCCCTAAAAAACCCGCCAAACAACCAACAGATTTGGCTAAAAAATCCCCCTTGGCATTTGTTGCGTATACTATATCTCTACCCCGCAACATTTTAAATCAACCACAACGTTTTCAAAAACTGAAACGTAGAAACGCATAACACAACCAACATATAAATCCATCAAACCACATTTAAATTAACCATTTAAATTAACATTAATTTCAAATAAACCGCAAAAAACCTCATTTAGCCTCCCACTTTATATCCCTAACAACCCCAACAGTATGCATATCTCACAAAAATCTACATCTAATAGTATCCAAAATACGTCATTAATGTTTCGCAACTTAGCCGCCATATTATATCACGTAAACAAATGCACACGACTAGCCATTCAAACTGGGTTGCCACAAAATAATAAAATTTCACCAAAATCGCCAAGCTTGGCAGGGCGGTGCGTCTGAAAAAGCTGTACCCCACTTTTTTGTCCTAAAAAGGGTATATTTCCTGAAAATTATGTTATTTATTTTGGAATATATCCTTTTCACCTGAGAATTATGTAATTTGAATGTCCAGGTATACTACTCTCATCCTAGTCCTTTTCTTTCTGACTGTATAGTTATATATGGCCAAATTTATAAATTGTAGATTTGAATATTTTTAGGCAGATAGCATATAAGAGCTATAACACAGGTGAGATTAAATGGAGGCAATTCTAGATTAATAGCTTTAAGTATGTACCTAATAGTTCATGTACTATGTTAATAAAATGTTATTAACTGTATGCACTGCATTTTAATGATAGTTCAGTCACATTAATGTATGATCTGTTTATGCTTCAGTAGCATTTTATGTTGGAATAAGTAGGAGGAACCAAGACATGGTGTTCATAGCAGAGATTGAGTATTTCATCCAAGCATATGCTGTATTAAAAAAAAAAAAAATTCTCTGCTTTGTATTTTATTATCTTCTATGCAAGTGCTGCCATCCTTCATTTTACTCTTAATGGTGGTGGGGATACTATCAAATTAACATTTTGCTGGGTTTTGGCTGCAAAGGATTTCATCTGTCTGATTTCCAATCTATATATATAAAATGCGTAGGTATGCGGCACAAAAATCGACGATATTTCTACACTCCGAATGGCAACGGCTGCCACTACCAGATGTAAACATTAGCGGCCGTCTGCAATTTGCAACCGAGTGTCAACATGGATTTACGCACTGAAATCAGGAATGTTCGAAAGTGAGCTGCACGATCAAGTGAAAATTGGGAACAGTCTCAAGAATCAAAGCAAAGAAATAATTCATTAAGAGAGAGGTGTGAAAGAGAGAGCGTAAATAATCGCGAGGTTAGGCTTAACCGTCACCGGCATAGCAATAAACAACCAGTAATATTTAATTTTCTACACTTTTTTCGGTACTTGCTGAATTTTTACTCCATTTTATAAGTGAAGAAATTTTCTCACCAATTTATTATTTAATATGATTTTAAGTGTAGATATCTGAATTGTAAACAGTAATACATACGGAGAGTGATGTAATCAACACTATATTTTAAAATTTTCCCCAACAATTTCTTATTTGTTGTAATAAAAGTGTAGATATCTTAATTTTGAAAAATAGTACATACAAAGAGGGATGTAATTTTTAAAATCATTGATGTTGGGTTTCTCAGTTTTATCTTTAACTCTTTTCTGAGGTAATGGAAATTCACATTTTTTGATCACGATGTTCTAGAATCAGCCTTATAGAGAATACCCCTTACAACATATATTTCAGATGACAGGTAACATTGCTTACATATGTTACTTTCAGTTGCGTTGTTTTGCAAAAGAAAATATAAAACTAAAGCGGCCATGCTGGTCGTGTAGCAGCTAGTTTAACAGAAATTACCTGGAAATATTTTATTTTAAATTGTCATGGCTGGTATTGGAAGAAATGCCATGGTTCACTGAATCAATTGTGGTCTTTGTGCTAATGCACACATATTGCAATAACTCAGTGCATTGAACTAATTGTACAATTTATAATACATTTTTAAGAGAGACATCTGATTTTTTTTCTTTTTAAACTATACTGGTGGGCAAAGCTTAAAGACCAACAGGATACCATTGGTTTAAACCCAAAAAATGAAATACAAAAGCTAGAGGTGATTTGCATAAGGATACCTGATCAGTAGAGAGATGACTCATTTGTAAATTTCCAGATAGTCGTATTGTATGGCACATGACAGAGCTGAATTTATAAAAGACATAGAATGTTAGTACACTCATCATTCTAAGAAGTTGAAATGAATTATAATTGTATTACAGGTAATACAAATGTTTAGTAGGATGCAATTAGATGACTTTATGAGTAGTAGAATAACTGGTAAGCTCGAAGAAGGACGCAAGGTGAATAGTGTTTAAGAAAGAAGTCAAAGAGATTGGAATCACCCATAGCATTGCTTCACATATGTAGAAGGCCTCCAAAGCAACAGGGACAGCTGTTAGAAAGATCAGTGGTGGTCGTCCAAAGAAAACGACAACAAGGGAAGACCAATATATCGTCTGACAGGCCAAAAGAGGCAGACAGCAAACAATATTGCAAAGCATTCTGACATTCTGAACATTGCACCCTGCTAATGCCTGCACATCAGAGACATGGTCTAAAATAGTGTAAAGACTATAAAGATTAGACTGCCTGGGAATGGGGCATGGTAATCTTTACCAATGAGAGTCATTTCAGTCTAACTAGCGATTCTGGATGTCAGCCAATCTGGTTAGAGGTTGGAACATGGTATCATCCAGCAAACATTACCGAAAGACATGGGTATGGAGGTGCAGGTGGCATGATTTGATGAGGAATCATACTAAATGGTTGTACTGAGCTCCACATTTTCAACTGTGGTTCAGTCGAAAATGTGGAGCTCAGTCAATGTGGAGTTCAGTTTGGTCAGTAACAGGAAACCGCTACTTCAGTGGGGTGACCATCTTTCATGTACGAGGTGCTATTGGTTCTCAGTTTTTTATCATGGACAATAATGCCACACCTCTGTGTGTATGCTGTGGATGAACAGTTTGAAAGTAAGAATATCGCTCGTATGGATTGGCCTGCAAAATCCTCAGACCTGAATCCAATAGAACATGTGTGGAATGCTCTGGTAAGACATCTTGCTGCACATATATCTCCACTTCAAAATGTCCATGAACTGAAAAGAGCATTAAAAGAGGAGTGAAGAATGTTACACCAACAACTCATAGACCAACTCGTTATAAGCATGGTTAGATGCTGCAAAGCAATCATTACTGTTAAGGGGCATCATATTCTCTGCTGAACACCACATCTTTGCTTTATTCCATCTTTGAGAAATATGCCTTTGTATGATGATATGTAATGCATTCAGAATGATTAACATTTAGAATACTAATTAGAATTAACATAATGAAATGAATTAACATTTGTAATCATTTTGCTTGTGTGTTATTTCATTAACCAATGTGGTGCGTATTGACATGTCTGTTGTGTGAATTTCATTCATCCATATTGCTCCATTGAAAAGAAACTGTGAAAAAACCATATGGTTTGAAAGTTTTTCACGGCAGTGTATATTCAATACATTTTTTGCTAAGAGTAAAGTGTTATTCTCTACACACACACACAAACATATATATATATATAATCTCCAAGAAACATAAATACTGAGTGTGCATTAATAATTCTATTTCAAATGGCAAAATCAAAAATTTTTTCTTCCATTCAGTTTTTCGGATCAGAGCTGTCATAGCGAGTCACGGATCTATATGATTCCACAGTGGACATGACACCAACCATCAAAGAATTTAATGACATAGAATTCTGGAAAAATTTTGGAATTTTTCAGAAACAGGAGAACCCAGATGGGTGGTTACTTAATGCCCTATTGTATTTTAGTAACAACAGATACTGTTAAAAAGTAGGTCGTTAATCTCTTTTGGACTTATCAAAATGTAGTAATAGACAGATGGGATACTTAGTATTAGAAAGAGTTGCAAGACTCTCCCATAACTTCTTATTTTTATGTCCATTGTAGGGGCAATTTGTCATGTATTTTTTTTAAATGGCAAAATTAAATCTCTGTAAAAGATATTATTTTTCTTTAAAATTATGTTTTACTGCCTCTGTTTTTCCTTGTGCAGTATGAAAGATATACATTGTTTACTTGCATTCATGAAAATCATTAGGCTCACTTGAGCCAATTTGGCATGATATTCACTTCCAGCACTGAATCACTTAATGGCAGAAATTGTGGGTTTAATAACATAGTCCACAGTGCAGGGAAATTCATTTCATTTGTAATACTTATAATAAAATTTTCCAGTTCAATGCCTAAATATCTGACAGATTTACTTAACACTGTGCTACATTTTTTTGTTTGTTTATACAAAATCTAGCTGACCCAGTCCTTTAAATCAAAGCTTTTTTTAGTAAGTCTGTGTATGAATTAAATACTTACTAGATCATGCATAATTGCTTGATTTCTTCCACTCTCGAGAGATGTAGAGTGGGTTGAAAAAGTTAGCAGTCATAGCCCTAGGTGCTGTTCATTCTGAACTTATTTGACGTTATTGAAGAAGTTCAGATTTTTATAGGCTTTCTCTATCAAGGGACGAGATACATAACCTGACAATTTGTGATTTTATAAAAATAATCTTGTAAAATACATTTCTTTTTGTGGGTTTCAAACTAAAGTAGGTTCTTTACTCACTGTCTGCGTGCACACACACATGCAAGAAATCTGCTTGCTGCGATTCTTAAAGGGATTTAATTCTCTTAAATTTAAGAGCTTTAGTTTCTACAATATGTTATAGAATCTAAGTTTATTATCATGACATGTATATTAAGTTTTGTTTTTAATATCTTGTGATTATTCTTGAATTAAAAAAAAATTATCTTGATTTTTTTTCCTAATTGTGTTTAAAATCCAGCTGTTACTTTTTCATGCTTAATTATTTGGCTGGTTTCCATTTAATATTATTTAATGGAATGTGCAGTTGATTCCTTTTGCTCATAGAATTTCCTTTCCATCTCATTTTGCTGCTTATATATATATATATATATATATATATATATATATTATATTATATTTCTTTTTTCAGGGATGAGTATGATATGAAACATGATGTGGTAACTTCTGCACTTCAGTATAATTCTGATGAAGAAGCTGATTCACCTGGTAGTAGAAGCTAATTATAACATCATTATGTTTTGCTTTTATATAATTTTTGTAGTGGCTTTTTATTATGTATTATATTCCAAAAGATTGACAATGCAACACATGTGCAGGATGGTTATAAAGCTCATTTCAGCGATGCATAATGGTACAGGGAGCAAAAATATTCATCTTTATTATATACAAAATTATAGAACAGTTGAAGCAGTTTTTAAAATCTGGTAATTGAAGATAAAATAAACCCTTTTAAGTCTAAGAACAGGAGTAATTATATTCTTTGAGTTAAAGTGAGATAGATGTATATTAGTTTTTTCCTAACTGTGTTGGGCATAGAGGGTTAGTTGCCTGATCACTGTGATAACCTTACATTACTTTATTTCTTTATTTGGGGTTATGAGATAAGATGATTATGTGATAACCAATGGGCTTAACTTTGCCGAGTTTAAATGACTAATTTAGGTAGTCATTAAAAAAAGAATTCCTTAAATACCAAGAACACATTGGGAAAAACTAGATGTAGGTTCCTTAAATTTTATTATATTTAGATGTTAGTTTTATTCTCTGTGTCAAAACAGTATTTGAGCTGCTTTTTTTTAAATTTTACATAGAATATAGTTTTGTACTTTCATATACTAAAACAAGCTGAATAGTTGACCTCTGGATCAAATGATTGTCCTGTATATCATAATCATTTGATATCTAACTTAATTGTTTCTTAAATTTGTAAGAATGTTGATATATTTGGTAGTAAATTTTATGAATTTTAAAAGCTTGATTTTATTCTTTCATGCTTGATTTCATGCAAATAGTTATGTCTGGTAACGAATAAATCTTTTATCAAAATTATTTTAGGGACCGTTGTTGTCAACAAAAAGGATAAGCAGGAGTTTACTTTTGACAACAGTGGAAAAGTCCTAAAAGATGCTTCTACTCAAGTTAAAAATTGTGATTGTTTTAATGAATTTAAAAATATGATCAAGAAAGCTCTGGATAAAGTACCTGATGAGCATGTGTGTCCTTTTCATAAAGTTCTTAAGAAAAAGTTAGAAAAAAGAGGACAAACTAAAAGAACCTCCCTCCATTCTGAAACATATGTAAATATACTGTCTTCATTATTATTATTATTTTTGTATCTTTTAGTTTTAATTTGTTTCTTAAGAGCCATATTTGTTTGTATGTTAGTCGTTCTACTATTGTTTGTATTTATTCCTCCCCAAGACTAACAGCATCCTTATTTTAAATAATTATTTGTCTATGTGTATGAAGTTACAAGCATAATATGAGGCAATTTGATGTACATATTAATTTACAGGAATGCATGCAAAACCTTGGAAAATTCATTTATAAATTTTAATCTTAGACGTTAAAATCTGAGTTAAATGTTTATCAGCTAATTTCTCTGTTCCAATTTTATTGGCCAGTTCTTGTAATTAGCTTTTTTCTTACATTGCCTAATGTATGTATCTTGCTGTATGTCTGGCTTTAGTGTCTTTTGAATTACGTATTGAATGACTTTTTTTAACCTTTCTCTTTTAAGTAAAGAAATTAATAAATTAAAATAAGTAACAAGTTAAGTGGAAGTTTCTGTGCTGCTAAGTTAATGAAGATTTTTACTTAGTATATTTTTCACCACTATAATATGCATTTATTCACATATGAAATTTAGGATCCATCTTTATGAAGAAAAATTATTTTCCCTCCATCTAAAATCAAAAGTTTGTTTTTCTTTTTTCCCCCTAAAAGGCTCAAACTTGTGGAATTTCAAAAAATAAATACTTGCTTTCATAAATTGTTGACTATCATTATGTTAATTGTGTTAACAATTGTTCAACTACACTGCTGGCCACTGTAAATGCAACACCCTGAAGGAAACATGCAAATAACATGAAATTTACAACATGCATTAGCGGAGGTGAGATATGCAAATGATTAGAATTTCAGCGCAGACGCACATCACGCGCGCCTGTGGCGCCACTTCAAAGCGCTATTTAAGGCTTGGAGATTTCGATGATTTCAAGTTCGGCAATTGTGTTTTTCTTGTGGTTTTTTCAAAAAAACGATCAATTATGCCTTGTCGAAAACAGCGATCATCTTTTGATCAAGTATCCGAGTTGAACAGAGGAAGGATAGTGGCCTACCGAGATTGTGGATTATCTTTCAGGGAAATCGGTAGTTGTGTTGGACAAAACCAAACAACTGTAATGCGGATATGTGATCGTTGGATGCAGGAGGGTACGACGGACCGGCGTGTTCGATCGCATCCACCTCAGCGCACGACTTCACGTGTTGACAGGCAAATTGTGCACATGGCAGTGACGGATCGCTCAGTCACATCACGAACCATAGCACAGCACATGCAGTCTGTAATGCATCATCCAGTGTCTGCGCGTACCATTCGACGCCGTTTACAGCAGAGTGGTCTGTCCGCAAGACGTCCATTGCTTTGTCTACCCTTGATGCAGAACCACAGAGTTCTCCGCCGCCAATGGTGCGATGACAGAAGGATGTGGACGGCAGAATAGAATGAAATTGTCTTTACTGACGAGTCACGCTTCTGTCTGCAACACCACAATGGTTGCATTCGAGTTTGGAGACACCGTGAAGAGAGGATGCTGAACAGCTGCGTTATGCACCGCCACACTGGTCCTGCACCGGGTATTATGGTATGGGGCGGTATTGGATATCACTCTCGCACACCTCTAGTACGCATTGCTGGTACTTTAAACAGCCAGCGCTACATCTCCGAGGTGTTGGAGCCAGTTGTCCTTCCTTACCTTCAGGGCTTGCCCACAGCCATATTTCAACAGGATAATGTGCGACCACACGTGGCACGCATTGTCCAACGGTTCTTCGTCAATCGCCAGATTGAATTGCTTCCCTGGCCGCCTCTCTCTCCGGATCTTTCGCCGATAGAAATCATGTGGTCCATGGTTGCTCTACGATTGACCCAGATTCCATCCCCAGCTGCCACAGCAGATCAACTTTGGCAACGTGTGGAAGCTGCTTGGTCTGCTGTACCCTAAGAACTCATCCACAGTCTCTTTGAATCAATGCCGAGGCGTGTGGCAGCGGTGATCTCCAACAATGGCGGCTACTGTGGCTACTGATTTTGGCAGGAACCACACTTCACAGAAGTCTATAAATTTAATCATTTGATACTTGGTCAACATGTTATCTACAAAATAAATTTTGTTATGATATCTCTTGTCTTTCTTGGTGTTGCAATTTGGGTGTCCAGCAGTGTATTTTTCTGCCATCTTATTGAATGGTAATTGCATAATGTTGATATAGTGTTTTTGTTCTACTTCAAAAAATTATTATTAAAATTTGCCCATTCAGTATTTATGTATTTTGAGTACTTGTATTAAGTAGAAAAGAACTTGACTTGGAAGGTTTAGTGTTTATAAAGGTAATATTTCCATGATGAATGTTGCAAGACAACTAAATAATTATACAGTACAACCTCCCAAATCCAGATGTCTCAAGCCTGGAAAGCCCCCAAATCTGGAACATTTTAATAAAAGGCCAATATTACTTTTCTACTTTTCCATTTAACAATAAATGTTGCTACTAAAATGACCGGCAAAATAACACACTTCCTTTCAAGCAAGTTAGTCATAACACTTTGCATTACTGTTCGTCAGCACATGTTTTCTTTCTGGTTCCATTTATATTTTAGATGATTTATTTAATTTTCATTCTTGCGTAGTAAGTAATTATTTTAGTGACTATGTTAGCTACAGTAGCAGGTAAAAAGATAAACCATATTTCTCTTTCAATCAGGCAAAAAGTTACACCATTAAATGAATATGAAGTCCAGAATCTGTGCATGAAATATGCAATTAGAAAAACTACAGTATATGATATAATCAAACAGAAAAAAAATAAATTCTGCAGTTTTGCAGTGAAAGTGCCGCAGAAGTAAAAATGAAGAAGAGGAAAATGTTACGAATGTCAAATAATATTGATTTAGATAATGTTTTGATCGAGTGGATTCAGCAGAAATGAAGTGAAAATATACTACTTACCGGGCATATGATTATAGAGCAGGCAAAAATGTTTCATGAAAAGATGGAAGTAGATTCTTCATGCAACTATTCTTCTGGATGGCTGTATAAATTTCAAAAATGACATGGCATTCACCAATTACATATATGTGCAGAAAAAGCAAGCACTGATGACGAAGCCAGTGCATCAGTTGTAAACAAATTTTCAGAAAAAATGCTAAATAAACATTGCCACAAATTAATATACAATGCTGATGAAACATCATTGTTTTGGCATTATGTTCCTAGAAAAAGCTTGGCAACAGATGAAGAAAAGAGTGCTACTGTATTAAAAGATATAAAAGAAAGATTGACTGTTTTAGCTTGTGCTAATGCCTCGGTAAGTCACAAATTAAAATTATTGGTTATTGGCAAAAGTACGAAACCTTGATGCTTGAAAGGTATTACCATTTATCCTGTAATTTACTGAACTAACAAAAGGATGCAGAATACTAAAGATATCTTCCAGGATTGGTTTGACAATTATTTTGTACCCTAAGCTCGAGCCCAATGTGTTGCAAAAGGACTTCCCAATGATTAAAAAATTCTGTTAATTATAGATAATTGTTCTGTCCAACCTGATTCAAAAGTTCTAAATAAAGAAAATGTTGAAATTAATTTTTTGCCACTGAATTGCACATTGTTGATACAGCCTATGGATATGGAATTGTTGAATGCTATGAAATGCCAATATAAAAACAATTTTTTGCGAAAAATGCTTAACCACGTGAATGGCGATAGAAGTCTAAAAAGTTTCAGGAAAGAATTCAATGTGAAGGATGCATTGTGGTCTTTTGCAAATTCCTGGTCCAATATAAATGCGGAAGTTTTAAAAAATGCTTGTCATAACTTGCTTCCTGCATTGATTTTTGCCGATGAGGACAGCAGCGATTGTGAAGGCTTTTAAGTGTCTGGGAAAAAAGCTAAAATAGCAGAATTAATAGAATGTGCAAATAAAGGCAACATGAACTTGGATAAATCAGACATTCAGGAAGTTTTAGACATCGATGAAAATGTGCCGATCATATTCCTGGATAAAATTCCGCTGTTCTAAGTCTTATATTGTTTTATCTAATGATTTTATCATGTCTTCCATTGGCATTTTTTTTTGAGGGCACTTTGAATCACTATCATGATTGCTGTCATCACTACCTTTGTTATTTACCACACTATCAATAATTTCAGAATCCCTCAGAGAACCCATGAAATTATGGCAGTATATAGGATTCGAGAAAAAATAATTTCTAATAAGCCAAAACTAAAGCAACAGACATCGACTGAAATGTTTAAATTATAATGTAATTATATGTTTTCTATACAGGTTTATTTAATAATTAAACCATTTTATATGTTTTTTTTTATGCGTGTCTATTTTTATTTTTTCCCAAAATTTTATAGTATTTAAAAACCTCTCAAATCCGGCATTGCTGTGTCCTGAGCGATTCTGGATTTGGAAGGTTGCACCGTACTTACATTAGTAAAAGAAAACCAGAGAAAGGATAGGCTTGAAAAAACAATTTTTTGATATAATAAATGACGTCATGAAGTTGAGCTTAGCTGTTTTGACTGCTAATAATGAAGCTAAAAATGAAGACCTATGTATTTGAGCTTTAAAAAGTCAAATTATTCAGCATCTTTGAGAACAGGGAGCAATTGATAATGGAATTTGAAAGAAAGAATTGTGGTACACATAGACTGTTACATGAGGTGTAACTGCCTTCCTCTAAAAATAAAAAAAATGGGTGTAGCAAAGCTCAGGTGAGTACGGGAAATGAAGACCAGGCGAATGAGCATCTAACTCCTTTTATTTAAAATCGTTTAAAACTGGAGACAAGATTTGTTGCCTTTAACAAAATTTAACAGGCGCGTCCGTAGCTCCGGCACGTCGTCGAACTGCTCTGCTCTGCTCTGGTCTGCCTGGAAAGCTGAAACACTCATTCCATTTATACTATGAGTCGCTCCCACGGAGCATGCGCCGCAGGTTACGCGTGCCCAGAAAAACGCATGCATAATTAATGACGTTTAACCCCGCGGCGATTGCTTCGGGAAAGATTCGCAGATACGAGAACGCACGGTAAACAAAATAACCAATGCCGCCGCTATTGCTAACATCGGCCCCCCTTCTCGTTTCTGCGAACCGCTCTTGTGGCGAAAGCCCTAATGGATGTTTATACACTTACGCTTTACAGACATTTTCACTGGAACATACTCTGATAACATGAAAAAGACATTTCAATTAAAGTAATGAGATTCCAATTACATTTTGGAATGAACACACTTGCTAATATTTTGGTATAAACACGCTTTCCAATTACATTATAGAACACACATTTGCTACTATTTTAGTATAAACACGCTTTCCAATTACATTATAGCATAAACATTTGCTACTATTTTAGTATAAACACGCTTTCGAATTACATTACAGAATAAACGTGAAACTATACTTAATACATATGAAAACTAAATCCAATATGTACACACTTGTTCAGAAAATTTCTATTCTAATATTTGTATAAACACATTCTAATTCTAATATTTGTAAAAAAAAATGCTATTCATAAACTTCATGATTTTTTAGCAAGAAATTTTAACCTTTTAAAATATAATCATTATACAAGTATAAAGGCGAGCAAGACGCACCTAAAAATATATATATTTACAAAGCGAATATAGCTTCTGGTTAGTCAGAGTAGCAAAAAAAAAAAAATACGACTTTCTATTTTAAATTTTGGGATTCGAAACTTTCGTCCCTTGCGACGAAGAACACTTCGACAAGCAATTTTTAATACCCCTATGGTATAACTTTACCTTTTAATCCGATGACTAACTTTCGGCACATCTAGTATAAGTGTGTTAACAAAATATCAGTACTTCATTTCAGCACGACATAAATCTCACAAACAAACTTAAAACGGGAACATTTAAAGAATAAAAAAAACTACTAGATAAACAGTTCGTTTACAAATTTTTGAAGACCTTCCTTAGTTAAAGGCTTCGTCAGCACATCTGCATAATTGCTTTTGCTGGTACAAAACTTAAGCTGAAAAGTTTTTTCGTTTATCAGGTTTCTGATAAAATGGAACTTCACGTCTATATGTTTAGAACGTGAGTTTTCTATAGGCGAATTCGAGAAGTTAATCGCTGCCTGGTTGTCACAAAAAAGTTCACTTGAATTAATATCAGGGATTTCTAAGCCGATTTCTTTGCATTCTTTTAAAATGCGATAGATCCACATTAGTTCTTTCGAGGATTCTGTTAAAGAGATGAATTCTGCTTCCATTGTAGACAAAGTTACCGATTTATGTTTGAAAGTTCGCCAGGAGACAGGAACCTTATCAAAAAACAAAATCGTTCCGCCTACAGATACTCTGTCATCTCTATTTGACGCAAAATCTGAGTCACTGTAACATCTGATATTTAATTCATCTATATTTGCCAAATTCAACTTTAAACTCTTTGTGGCATGTACGTACCCTAACAACTTTAGAACGCAGTTCCAATGTACTAACCCAGGGTTCTCTTGAAACTGGGACAGGATGTTTACAGCATAGCTGATATCGGGGCGAGTCCTCCCCGCTAAAAATGCTAAACATCCAACTACATTTCGATACGGTAATCGTTCCGTTTCTTCCATTTCGGCGTGAGTTTTAGGACAGTCTATCTTTGAAAGGAGAGTTCCCTTACTTATGGGTAATGATGTTATCGGAATTTTATAGTTCTTATAAGTATCGTAAACTTTATCAATATAACCTTCTTGGTGTATATATATTTTTTCGTCCTTTTCTAGAAATTCAATGCCTAGTAATTTTCGGGTTTTTCCCAGCACTTTCAAATCAAATTTTTCTTTTAAAAGCTTAATTACTTCCCTTATGTGAAGGTCTGATTTACCGAATAAAACGATATCATCTACATAAAGGAGTAGTAGAACACGTTTTTCAAAGATGTACGTGCAATTGCACCAGTCTAGCTTTTCGAAGTTTAGATCTTGTAAAACAGTGTGGATTTCATTAAACCACTCTCGCCCACTTTGGTGTAGGCCGTAAAGAGCTTTGCGTAACAAGCAAACATGATTGGGGTAAGTTTCGTCTTTAAATCCATGTGGCTGATACATGTAAATCCTTTCATTAAGGTCAGCGTACAGGTATGCAGATTTTATATCTAGCTGGCAATGTGTCCAGCCAAGTAAGCATACTAATAATGCAAACCACATTCTTATTAGGGTGAAACTTATAACGGGGCTGTAAACTTCATCATAAGTCTCCCCTTTACGCTGCCTGAAACCCTGGGCTACTAAACGCGCTTTGTAACGCATAATCTCATTTTTGTCATTCCGTTTTAGTGTATACGCCCAAGTACTTCCCAGTATTTTCGTATCTTTGGGTTTCGGGATTAATTCCCATACTTTTCTATCTTTCATGACCTTCATCTCCTCCCCCATTGCTTCTTCCCACTCTTTCTTTTGGGGAGATTTCAAAACATCCCTGTAATTTCTAGGTATCTTTACCTCTACATGAAAAGCCGATAACAGACTGCTGCTTGCATTTTCATTTCCTACAGGGCCAGTATAGTAATCTGTGGTTCTAAAATTGAAGAAATCTTCCTCATAATTTATATTATTATCCTTACAATATTTTTGGGCATCTTTAGGTGAACGAAGTCTTACACTTGTTCCGTTTATTCGATAATAAATGTCAGTTTTTGAACCATCTCTACGCAATATGGCTTCTCTCATCCATTTAATTTGATTACATGGGATTCGACCAGGGTTCTTTGTCCCTTTATCTTTCACCCTATGTTTACTACTATCAGCTTTTTCTTGGGTTATTTGTTCACTAATTTCTGCTTTTTCTTGGGTTGGTTCACTAATTTCTGCCTTTTCCGGGGTTGTTTCACTTTCTGAATCGGAATCCTCAATTTCATCAGGGGTTATTCTAATATTTTGATTTAACTCGGGGTTTTGTACGTTTTCTATCTCCCCCACATCTTCTTTAAACGAAACATTTAGAGTTTCTAGGACATTATGACTTTCAGGGACCCATATTCTATATCCCTTAGTTTTTGTAGCGTAGCCAACCATAATCCCCTTTTTAGCCCGCATTTGAAGCTTATTCCTTAATTGCTTAGGCATCCTGATGTAGGCTGTGCAGCCAAAAACCTTTAAATGAGTGACCGACGGTTTCCGACCACCATATAACTCGAAAGGGGTTTTTAATTGCTTTGAATGCACTACTCTGTTCCATACATAGGTAAAACAGAGCAACGCTTCAGCCCAAAACGCATCGCTCAAATTACTACTTTTGAGCATTGCTTTTACAGCATCTAACGCCGTATAATTGAAACGCTCACTTACGCCATTTTGCTGGGGGGTATAAATGTTCGTCCTCTCTGATACGATTCCCTGGTTTTCTAAGTATTTTTCGAATTCGTTATGGCAGAATTCCATGCCATTATCTGTGCGTACACGCAAAATTTTCTTATTAAGGAATCTTTCAGATCGCGCTTGAAATTTTTTAAAAAGTTCAAAAACCTCAGACTTCTGCCTCATCGGGTACACCGTAACCTTTTTGGACATGTCGTCCGTAATAGACAGGAAATATCTCTTTCCCCCTAAGGATACGTTTGGGAGTGGTCCACACACGTCCATGTGTATTAACTCCAGGGGTTTTCGTGAATTCGTTTTTGATGAAGATTTAAAAGAAATACTCCTCGACTTTGCTAACTTGCAATCTTCACAATCGCTTTTCCCGAGAGTTAGTTTGGGCAATCCTTTTACGCACTCTTTACTACTAGTATTTACAATATACTGACTGTTGATATGGCAATAACGCCTATGCCATAATTCTAATCCCTTTTTCTGCGAAATAGTTAAGTTAACATTTTCTATTTGTTTTTTCAAATATTGGGGACTGAAATAATATAATCCATTACGCCTTTGGGCGAAAAATAGCTTCTCCCCGTCTTTGTCGAAAACTTCTATTTTCCCTTTCGCTCCTATAAACTTTCCTCCTAGTTTTTCCCAGGCAGGTCCCGAAAATAGATTTCGTCTTAATTTCGAAGAGTACATTACATTATGTAAAATAACCTCTTTCTTTTCCCCTTCTGTTTGAAAATACATTTTTACTGTACCCTCTCCTTCAATACTGCCTTTAACATCACCAATTGCTAGTGATAAGTTAGTATTATTAACTCTCTTAAAGTCAGTAAATAACGCTCTATTATTACTGAAATGACTAGACGCGGCGGTATCAAAAATCCACGAACACTTTTCTGCTTGTATATCTTCGGTAATATTAGCTTCAGTAATAAAATTTGCCTTTCTATTGGGAGTTTCTTTCTCAATTTTTTCTCTTTTAAATTTAAATTTAACTCTGCAATCTTTTATGAGGTGGCCAGGCCTACCGCACCTATAACAAGGGCCTACTTTCCTTCCCCTAGGGGATTTATCTCGCGTGGTTTCACTCTTAACTTTAGGTTTTACCTTTTTAGGCGCCTCTAACTTTGCTTTATAAGCAGAGTTCTCAGTTTTTTCGAAATCACGCTTACTTTGCTTAAGCCTACGTTCTTCGACTAAGAGTTCATCTAGAACTATACTAAAAGTAAATTCCTCATCGGACCAACGATAAATAGATTGCACAATACCTGTAAAATCCCGCGGCAAGTGGCGTATCAACTGGAATGCTTGAAAGATCATTTCCAGCGGCCGTCCGGCTTCTGACAACTGCAAAATAATTTTCTTGAGGCGAGCGGCATAAAGGCCTATCTCTTCTCCCTCTTGATAATGCTCTTCAAAAAAATCATCCAATAATTCAATGACTCGACATCTTGTGTCTGGTCTGAAGTGATCCTTCAACTTCTTCCAAGCTTCTTTACCGTCAGTAATCTCAGCCAGTAAGTCTTGATACTCCTCCTCCACATTCAAGTAGATAGTCGTGAACGCTTTATCTTTACGCATCTCATACTCACGGGTTTGTTTAGACGTCGCCCCCTTCTCTAGAGCAGGTTCGGTCCCCAAGATGAATTTCCAGCACCCTCGGTCCATAAGAACTACTTTCATTTGTTCGGACCATTTCGAATAGTTGTTACTATTCAGCTTCTTTATCGTCGATTCCATGACCCCCCGTCGCTGAGCTCCGATAGATTCTTGCTGCTTCAAACCTTGGCCGGTTGCCAAACGGCTTTCATTTTCAAGTCAGTGGATCGGCTTTACTATATTACTTGACGCTGGTCCTCGTGTCTCACCATTGCTTTAAATAAGGGAAGGGCATAACTGGGCCCATAACCATCTGTTACATGAGGTGTAACTGCCTTCCTCTAAAAATAAAAAAAATGGGTGTAGCAAAGCTCAGGTGAGTACGGGAAATGAAGACCAGGCGAATGAGCATCTAACTCCTTTTATTTAAAATCGTTTAAAACTGGAGACAAGATTTGTTGCCTTTAACAAAATTTAACAGGCGCGTCCGTAGCTCCGGCACGTCGTCGAACTGCTCTGCTCTGCTCTGGTCTGCCTGGAAAGCTGAAACACTCATTCCATTTATACTATGAGTCGCTCCCACGGAGCATGCGCCGCAGGTTACGCGTGCCCAGAAAAACGCATGCATAATTAATGACGTTTAACCCCGCGGCGATTGCTTCGGGAAAGATTCGCAGATACGAGAACGCACGATAAACAAAATAACCAATGCCGCCGCTATTGCTAACATAGACAAAGGGATTGGATAAAAATTTAGAATGAAAACATCTTGAGTTCCATTGTGTGTCTCTTTTTATGTCGCTCCAGAGTGATGGGCACATTAGGATAAGAAGAGAACTGCATGAAAAAATAGACCCAACTATATGTTTTGTGCCCCCTGAGGCTGTTATATGAGTATGATCTAGGGTTGCTTCTGTTGGTCTGGTCTAGACTCGAGTATTCTGTAGCTATATATTAAAGTCAGTTAATTCAATTTCACCCATGAATTGTCCTCCATATATTACTGAATTGATTTCTATAAAAAGGTTTTAGAATATAAAAAAATGCCTCAACTCATTCCATTCTCAACTCAAATTTTCTATAAATTGAAGCAAGTCTATATAAGAATAAACTTTGAGCCATTGTATGAGCTTGCTGAAACAGCTTCATATCAAATGCGGACAGACCTAAAGACCCTCTTCTGTTTTTTCCCTGAGAGTGTATTTACTTTGTCATGTTGAATTAATTGCTTACTTCATCGCATATAACATTTTTACTTATAATAGCAGAGGTCACTTTATGAAATACATGTATTTTTATGGGTGCATATAAGTATAGTCATTCTTGCAGTATTTTGTTGTTTAGTTCACTATATTTGAGAATAATTATCATAAAGGAGTGTAAAAAGAATTGTGTTTTGTTACCAACATGAATTGTATTTTTGAAATCTGAATTCTTATTCCTGATAACTTTAGTATAACTGAATGTATAAACATTGCAATATCTAATGTTGTTTATTAATTCTTCTGTAAGTTTAGAAAAAAAAACTAGTATCACATATAGTAATTTTCCTCTGTATTCTTTTTAAAGAAATAAGTGGTATAGTTATTTTTGACACTTTATCTTTAGTGATAGAAACCACCCAAAGCTTATATTTAGATTATTAGTATTTCAAGTTTTACTCATTCTAAGTATATACTTTTTCTTTTTACTTATGAAATATCAATCTATGTAATTCAAATTAGTGCTGATATCTTACATAAAATTGAATAAATCTTTTTAAAATTGGTTTTATACCCTTAAAAATCTTTATATTGTTATTTTGTGCCTGTTTGTTTAGTATTATTTCCAGTATTGTGGTAATTACAAATTTATGATTAAGAGGTAAATAATTTTATGTTTTCTCCATATAGGATGTACTCTTTCTTGGTGATGATATGCAGAAAGTACTTGATGCTGAAACCTCACCACTCTGTTTCAGCAATATATTAATGAGTCCTTTAAGACGTAAGATCTTATGTCTTTTCATAGCCTTAATTTGAAAATTTTTAGAAGTTAATTGGGCTGTGTATAGAACTAAGCACTTTGCATAATGTAGTTTAAATATTATGAATTATTTCCTATTTTTACCACAAGTTAGAATAGTTTAATATTTTTCAAGAGCGTAAATAAGATTTTGCTTTGCCTTTTAACTCAATAATTTTCACTTAAAATTTCATTTAATTTAGATGAATTGTTTAGTTATAAAGGTTTAGAGAGAGGGAAAAGCATCTTTTCCCACTTTAATACCTCCCTTGACTACAAAGGTATATTGAAAAACTGGTGATTGCAATATCATATTTAATTCTTTGACTACTTGAATGTTCCTTAGAAATTAACCACATTTATGTCATTAGATGAAAAACAAGCAAATATTTTTTTAAAAAAATGTTCAGGGCATTGTTCAGTTTAAGACATCTTATGCAAAATACCTAAACATATTCATATGAGTACTTATAATTGTGAGCAAACATTTGAATGTGTCAGAGCTGACCATAATGTAACTGAGGTTAAAACAGTACTAGACATTATGAAGAGTATGATTTTTCAACTGAAAGAAGTAATCACTGAGAAACAGTCCTTTGAAGGCAGGGGGGAGGGGGTCTTTAATGGTGTAAAATAGCATAAAAAGACCAGTTTGTAGCCCTTTGGGCAAAAATTAAATTGATACACAGGCAGATTTTGTGTCAGATCTTACAAATGTTATAAGCACTTAACTATTCTTCTGAACCATTGATCTAAGTCTCAGCATATGATCCATATTTCCCGAATCCCTTGGAATATTAGTTTGTACATATTTCAAATATACATAGCGATGATCTAGGTCATCTCTCTCTGAACCATGATATTCATTTGCAGTGGGTCCCCTCTCATGTGGGCCTATTTGGCAATGAGATGGCTTACACTCTACCAAAGGAAGGTACTGCTGAACATTCACCAACTTCTTTGGCTCTTACTTATCTGGAAAATTATTCCATAAGGAAATCTTTTATTCAGAGTACTTGGAGATCTCCCCTTGTCCATAACTGGTTCTTTGGTGTCTGCCCAGGTAGAGCTGTTATTTTCAAGGATGATAGAGCTGAGTAGACTGCAATCTCTAGGTTTGCAGTGGCCACTTAAGGTGCCTAAAATTTGATAAAAAAAAAGAAAACTTTTCCCACTTGTAAAAAATGTAATAATGAGCAGGCCTCTCCTGGCCACATCCTAACTTCCTTAAATTTATCTAGGGAGGACTTTATTGCCATTCCTCACCTATTAATGGACCTACTGAGGATTTATGGGCTCATGGACCTGGTTTAGTGCTGCTAGACCAGGAGGGATTAGGAACAACAACAACAACACATCACGATGATGTCAGTTTCATCTAGTGAAATTAGGTCAGGTAATGGTTTCATAAGTGTAGGTCAGATATATCAGGTGAGCCTTCCTTTGTACTTCCTTTCCTGCCTTTTGCTTCTGATGACTGAAACTACACATGGACATTATCTGTCCATTGTATAAGCTGTGTATAATGTCTTATCAAATTCCTGAATTTACTATTCATTAGTTTTATTTTAGGTTTTAATGTGTTTGTAATTACAGGGTTAATTATTTTGGGTTTATGAAAAGTCTTAAAAATTTTTTTCTCTCAATTAATTACTGCATTGCTTTCTCGATGAATTTTGTATACCATTTTGGTGTACTAAAGGTTACATAGGTAGGTATACTATACTTTCATTTAGTGAAAAAAAAGTTTAATTCTATCAGAGGCATCCAATATGGTTATTATATGAAGCCACTGAAAATTAAAAAATAAAATTTCATTTGTATCCAGTTATTTGGTCCTACAGAATTTTTTATATTGGTTGTACAGAAAAGCTATTTTATCCTGCAATTCGATTTTGCAGTTGATTCTTTGACATAAATTAATTTCAATAAATTTTGATATTACAATTTACATGCCTATAAGATAGTTGAAAATACTACCATATACATATGAATTTAAGGGATTTTAAAAATTATAAATTACAGTTGATTTAATCATTCCATTACAGTTAAAATTCAATTCCCCTGTCATTTTAAACATATGGAATTTTTTGCTTAAAGCATTTCAGCCTAATACAAAATTTATTTGCATGTATTTAATGTATTGTTTTACCTTTTTACTTTCCAAATGATAGTTTTTGAATAATGTATTTTGCAGATGTGCGTAAAAGAAAATGTGCTAAAAGCTTGACTCGGAAAGAAAAACAAAAGTGAGTAATTTTTGTTCTTTGTAATGGATTGTATTTGAGGTAATATAGAAGTATGTGGATGATTGTATACAGTGTCAGCTATGGGCATCAAGTCTTGGTAAAGAATGGAAATTTTAGTAGGATTGGGGAAAATCATGATTTTAAAAAGTTAAATATTCTTTTTTTGTAATTAAAGTTTTTGAAAATTCAAATTGCCTTTTACAAGGATACAAGAACACCTTAATTTGGAAGGGTATAACTGCTGACGAAGTCTTACATTGAATTGATTGATATGTATATGTTTATAGAATTTATTTTTTGTAGCTAGAAAAAAAAAATAATACTGTTTAAATTTTACCCACTGGAGATTGGGGGGTCATTAATATACAACCTTTGTCCAGAAAGTTTGGTGAATGTGTCTATAGTTACAGTGGATTGTCTTACATGAAACAGCTGTTACTGTCCTTTGAAGTAATCCCTGTAGGCTGCAATGCACATCTGGGAACGGCTGTACAAGTCTTGGAAACTCCTGGCATAGTTGTGTTTAGGGATGGCCTTCAGCTGGGTTGTAGCATTATGTTGGTTGTCCGAAATATCAGAAAACCTATGGCCCTTGAGGCCTGATTTCAATTTGGGAACAAGAAAAAGTCTGAGGAGTAGGGTGGGTGATTCAGGGACACAACTCACCTGTTGGCCAGGAACTGCTGCACCAGAAAGGCAGTATGTGGCCGGGCATTGTTGTGAAGCAGGGTCCAGTTGTCTTGCATGGCATACTGGGCCGTACCCAATTGATCTGTTGCAGCATATGTTTCATTATATCCACATACTTAGTGGCATTTAACGTGGTTCCCTCAGGAAGGAATTCTTTATGGATAAGATCCTCAGAGTCGAAGAACACCATGAGCATTGTCTTGATACAGGATTTTTCACTTTGTACCTTCTTGCTTTTTGGTGACACTGAACTCTGCCTCTCCATACTCTGATGCTTGCCGCCGGGGTTGTACTTCAGGCACCGGGTCTCACACATGATAATGGTTTTCAGGAGATTTGGGTTTTGATCTGCCATGTCGATGAAGTCTCCACAGGCATCAAGCTGAATTTGCATTTGTTCCAGCGTCAAAGTGGGGGGTACAAGTCGGGAGCAAATCTTGCGTTTACCCAAATCCTCAGTCAGTATGAGGTGGACTATCTCGCGACCAATTCCCACTTCCTCCACTATCATTCTCACTGTCACACGACGATCCTTGGCCAACAATTCCTTCACTTTCTGTACATTGACCGGCATGCAGTTACAGGCCGACCACTTCGGGGGGAGTCTTCAATGGTGTCCCACCCTTCTCGGAAGCATTTAAACTGTTGACTGGTAGATCTTGTAAGTAGAATTTATCAGGCAAAAAAGACTTGGATAACTTTAGCTTTATTTAAAACCTTTTATATCATCATATGTAAGACAAATCCGCATATCCTGAAAATATGTGCATGTGATGCCATTTGATCAAAAAGAAATTAAAACCCAGGGTTGAGGTGTACCTGACTTCCAAATACTCAATCACTATTTGATGACCTCATACCTGGGAACCAATGAGTAATTAACAGGCTATCAAATGACATCACATGCCTATCATACTACAACTTCAACTTCCTCCAAATGAAAACATTTGCTGAGGTAAGTGAACAGCTCTTAACTATGCAGAAGAAGAAAAGGTAATTAACAATTACAATTAAATATTTAATTTAAACAAATGCTATTTTATTTACATATTATATTTTTGGACTGGATGTCAAGCCTGGGGAAACCTATTGGAGATAAAAATATACTTTATTTTTAACCCTTGGTGCTAACATAAACCACTCATAGGTGCACTTCAAGGTGACAGCACATTCTTCGTAAACTTTTAGCAGCATTTCATGAGTCTTTTTCGTTGATTTTCCCAGTTTGAAACTGAACAGCATATTTGTTCACTGATCCATTTTGAATTTCGAAGGAGCGCACAACACTTTCACTCTACAATGAACTGTTTCCACATGATAAACTAACTCGCAGTGCCGCCGCTCAGGAACTGGTTCAGACCAGTCTTCAACTGTCTGGCACGGTATGCGCCAGTTGCGAACTCGTATGACCGCAAGCACTATGTCATTCACCAGATTTTCTGGACTAAGGTTGTATATAAAAAAAACTCCCATTGTCTTGTATTTCTGGCAGAATGATTGTGATGCAACAGTATATAAAGCTCATAGTGGTAAGGTAGTTAAGCTATCAAAGGTAAAACTCACTATGTTCTTACAAGCTGCTTAGAAAGGTACATTCAGAAATGTTGGGATACTCCCCACTCTCGGTCTTCCCAATTTGGAAGTTAAACATTATGTTGTTTTTGTTGGGCAACGGGCAAGTTTGCCGTTTGTTAAAGCCCGGCAATTAAATTAAAAGCAGTATATCCTGTAAAGCATAGGAAGCGTGAAAAAAAGGTAAATTGAGGTAACTATGTCTCTTTAACTTTACAATAAAAAAACAACTATACTGAAGCTAGAAATGTATTAAGTTAAAAATATATTGCAACAAAATAAAGATAACTGAAAGGGTTTAAGATTTAACAATAATTACTTTATTCGTAATACACAACGTAAGTAACAAAAAAAAATCAAATGCAAGTTATAACATACAAATAATAAATGAAGTATGTTACCAGTACTATTGCTGTCTGTACAGATCTTTATAATTTTTACAGAAGAAATAAACTGGTCAGTCTGAAAACAAGATAGGTGTAGAAAAACACGCAAGCGATGATGAATAAGCCGGTAAATAAAAATATCCGTTCTTAAAAGCGGAATAGCGAAGATGTCGCTTCAAAAAGGATGCTAAATAATGGCGGCGGCAGGCTCCTGTTAATGTCTAACAAAAACTGTATTTGCATGGCAATAAACGCCAAAATAAAAAAACAGTGGCAGACTAGTAATACGCTCGTATCGAGCTAAAACCGAGCAACAAGTGTCGAAGCAAACAGCACCAATCTCATCACGCCGACTACACACGCGAGCTATTTATAGCCAGTCGCATACGTCACGACGCTGACGTTACGTGACGGCAGATAACAGGCTCGCGCTCCACGACGCGAGCTTTGAATAATTAAAGAAAGAGATTACGTAATATAAATTATCGCAAGTGATGTGATCAAGGAAAGAAAGGGGTAGCAAACACACGTTTTGCTAACATTTTGCCCCCCCTCAGATCACTTGCTAAAAAAAAAACTGCTTCAAAAAAAAACCTAGCCAAAGAACTTCCGACCATGTTATGCTAACACCCATTCTCTAACTAAACCAAAAAAATCTTGTACAACAAAATTGCGTACAGCAAGCTAAGTATATTTCCTCTATACATTACATTTTCAAAAAAAACCATTATAAGAGAATACAATTACGAATTCGCATTACAAATGTAGTTGAGGACAGGAGTTTCAGTGGTTCATTCAAATAGCACAAGTTTTTACACTCTTTTACACAAACATTTTACATAAAAGTAAATAATTCCTTTAAAATAAATATTACAGTGAAGAAGTAGGTGGATTATAAGAATTGACATGTAAACATATAGGATTAAAATCACACAATATATACAAATATATACATAACAAGATACATCATTCACACTGCATTGGCCAATGACTTCATTCACACATACACATTAAAAACAATGTCAATTATACGGAAAATGGTTATATTTTGCAGAACAAAAATTAGGAACATATTGGTAACTATTTCAGAGTGTATAGACATAATCACTGATACTATAATCATTATATATACATACATATTAAAGATGAGTAAAAGAGATGTTACAAATAAATGAGCTAAATGATTTCTACCAAAAACTCCCCCATAAGAAAAATCTTTATGTTTGAACCATATATAATTGCATTGTATACATCTATTAACAAAAATAAAACAATGCAAAGAGATACCAGTCTCAGTATAAAAAAACAATGTTTTAAAATAAGGAGAAACATTCTTTTATTATGCGTTGAAGCTCTTGTTTGGTCAGGGATTTAGTAAAGATGTCAGCTAAGTTATCTTTACTTTTAACATAAGTAACCCCAAAAACATTTCTTTGGATCAAGTCCCTTATGAAGAAAAGTTTAACGTCGATATGTTTTGATCTTTGGTTCTCGACTGGAGATTTAATAAAATCTATTGCAGCTCTATTATCTACAAAAAGACGGGACTCAAGTTTACCCACAGTTAAAATACCGGAATTATTGCATTCCTCCAAAATCCGATCTAACCAGACAACCTCTTTGGCGGCTTCGGTCATCGCGACAAACTCAGCCTCCATCGTTGATAAACTGACACACTTTTCTTTAAACGTACGCCAACTGACGGGGCTTTTGTCTAGCAAGACCACTTGACCACCTAAGGAGGTGCGGTCATCACGGTTTGCAGCGAAGTCTGCATCCGAAAAACAAATAACCTGGGGCTTACCCTGAGTTAAGTTAAGCCGTAGTTTACGGGTACTGCTTACATACCCTAGCAAACGTAATAGTCCATTCCAATGAGTCATACCCGGGTTTGACTGGAACTGACTAAATATATTCACGGCATAAGCTATGTCGGGTCTCGTCCTACTAGATAAAAAGGATAAACATCCTAGAACACTGCGATAGGGAATATGAGCCATTTCTTCAATTTCTGTATAAGTTTGAGGGCAGTTCATTTTTGTATATATACAGCCTTTACTTATTGGGAGTGATGAAACTGGAAAATTAAAAGACTTAAAACGGTCACAAATTTCATCAATATATGATTCTTGATGCATCGTCATAAAGTTTTCTTCTTCAACAAACTCTACACCCAATAATTTTCTTGTCTTACCTAGGATCTTTAAATCAAAATAAGACTGTAGTTTATTAAATGCCTCATCTATAATTTTAGGGTTCTGTCCAAAAATTACTAAGTCGTCTACATATAAAAGTAATACCAGCTTCGATTTATAAATATAGACACAGTTGCAACTCGTAAGTTTAGTAAAGCCTATGGAAAGTAACACCTTATCAATTTCAAAATACCAAGCTCTTCCGCTTTGGTGTAAACCATAAATAGCCTTTTGTAGTTTACATACCAAGTTTTCCTTTCCTGGTTCAACAAAACCTGGTGGCTGGGTCATAAAAATATCTTCCTCTAAGGGCGCATAGAGGTAAGCACTTGTAATGTCGCATTGTACATGCGACCATTTTTGGGAAACTACAAGTAGGGAGAAAAAGAAACGGACTAAGCTGAAATTTATAACTGGACTAAATGTCTCGTCGTAGCTCTCTCCCCGTACTTGCTTAAAACCTTGGGCGACGAGTCTAGCCTTAAACCGGGCTATGCGACCAAATTCGTCCCTCTTGATGGTATAAACCCAGCGGCAACCTACAGCCTGTAAATTACTAGGTAACAAAGTTAGATGCCAAACTTTGCGAGTTTTCATGACGGCAATTTCCCTTTCCATAGCTTTTTGCCATTCAGCCTTCTGATCAGACTTCAAGGCCTGTTTAAAAGTTCGTGGGATAATAACATCCTCTAGTCAGGAGGAGGTCTTACAGTAGCTGGCTGAGGGAGTATTGTAAACATCTCCACTCGTCAGATCAGATCCTTGAAATGAAAATAAAGTGGGGTTATACTTAATATTATGTTTTAAACAGTACCTTTCAATTTCTTGATGAGACCGTAGTCTGATGTTACTGTCTTTGGGGTAATAGTAAATATCTACACGAGATCCGACCTTTCTTGGACACGGTATTCTCGTCCAGATCACATCAGTGCTTTGGACCGGTGGGTCTTCGTCAGGAGTACTACTATCATCCGAGTCGGAGGCACTACTATCATCCGAGTCGGAGGTTGATTCGGTTGGTTCACTGGAATGGCTCGGACCTGGTCTTCCTTCATCAGGTATGGAATGGCTTGGCCCTGGCCGGCCTTCAGTGTCTTCCACTTCCGAATCTTTCCACCATTTGGGATAGAATTCGACGTACTCACCTTGGCCCAGTGCTGCTCCACTGCTTACACTTTGGTCATCTTTAAACATTATATCTTCCCTGAACGAAACGTTAATTGTTTCTACCACTTTATTATTTTCAGGAATCCAAATTCGGAATCCTTTAGTTTGTAAGGCATATCCCACTAAGTATCCTTTTCGGGCTTTTGAATCTAACTTTTTACGAGTTTGCCTTGGTACCCCTATATAAGCCAGGCAGCCGAAAGGTTTGAGGTGACGTACCGATGGTCTGAAGCCTCCATAAAGTTCGAACGGAGTCTTCTTTTGATTCTTATGACATATACGGTTCCAGACGTAGGTGAAATGAAGCATTGCTTCAGGCCAGAAACTAGGACTTAAACCACTTTCGTGCAGTAATGCACGTGTACCATTTAGGACAGTCTGGTTATATCTTTCGACGACCCCATTCTGCTCCGGTGTAAAAGTATTGGTTTTCTCATGAAAAATCCCTGAATCAGCACAAAAATTCTGAAAATAAGAATTTACAAATTCTGAACCGTTATCGGTTCTGACTGCTTTCACAGATCTTTCGAGGAATTTCTCTGCACGAATAATATGGCGAGATAGAATTTCCGCGACCTCTGATTTTTCTCTGATAGGGTACAAGGAGGTACGTTTAGAGAAGTCGTCAATTATTGAGAGAAAGTATCTCTCACCATTTTTACCTAAAACTGGGCTTGGGCCCCAGACGTCGGCATATAAAAGTTCAAGTGGATTTTTCCGTCTAGTTTCAAAATTTGATTTAAATGAGACTCTCCTGTACTTACTTAACTTGCATGTCTCACAGTTGAGTCGTTCATTTTTAATTTCTGGAAGACCGCGGACACCCTTTTCACGGCTAGTTTGAGCAATTAAAGTAGGGCTTATGTGTGCGAGGTTCTGATGCCATCGCTCCAAATCCCCCTTCTTTTTAATGGCGGTAGAAGCTTCTAATTTCAAATGACGTTGTTGTGATTTGGGTACCCGGGCGTGAATGCCATAGATTCCATTTTTAAGGTGGGCTTTGAATAGAATTTTTCCACGATAGGAAATAGTAACCACACCATTTTCACCCGTAAATGTCATACCATCGGCATCCAATTTCGGTCCTGATATTAAATTGCGCCTTAACTTAGGCGAGAACATCACGTTCCTAAGGACGAAATTTCTTTGGCCGATTTTTAAATTAACATCGCCTTTACCCTCAATTTCAAACGTTATCCCCTCAATAGCCACAGCCATTTTCTCATTAACTAAAGGTACAAATGAAGAGAATAGCTCTCGGTTACGGCAAAAGTGATGAGAAGCTGCTGAGTCAAAAGTCCAATCAGACAGTTCAGTGACCGCTGTGAAATTAGCTTCGACGTGGACGGCTAAATTTGATTGCTTCCGATTCCTATTCTTTCCGAACCGTTTCTTTGGGCCTAGAGGTTTAGATTGCTTAGTTTTATTGGGGCTGTTATCCATTTCGGGACTATTATCTCTAGAGCGAGTTTTTAAATTTTGTCTTTCAGGCGAGTAACTAATTTTTCTTTGGTTACGAGATGGAGATCGATACCTGTACTTTTCTTTCTTGAGACGATAACAGTTAGGTCTTATATGTCCCGGATGTTGGCAAAAATGGCAAATAACCTTAGAAGGTTCTTTCCTCTCAGTAACCTGCGCAACTGAAATTAACCTTTCCCGGTGGTCAGACTCACGCAAATTTAAGTGAGTCTCCTCAGCAATCAGATTCGTTAAAACTTTCTGAAACGTGAATTCCTCTTTAGGCCACCGTAAAATAGCTTGCACTATGCCATCAAACTTTGGGGGTAAATATCTGAATAGCTGAAAAGATGCATAGATCTCGCTAAAGGTCTTATCAAGTTCTAGGAGCTGATTAAAAATACGCATTAACCTTGAAGCGTAAAGATTGATGCTTTCCCCTGGATTTATTTTGCAGTTACATAAGTCAGTAAAAATTGACATGTGCTGTGCCCTTGAATCTGGAATGAAGTTAGCTTTCAGTGACTTCCATGCAAGAACTGGGTCCTCGATCTGTTCAATTATCTTTCGATAATTTTGCTCAATGCTTAAATACAGTACCGAGAGGGCAACTTGTTAGGATGTTGGCCGATAAGGCCAAAAACTAACTATGCATCACGACAAAACATAAGATGCCGATGGCTTTGCACAATCGCTTAAGATTGCAGAGTCGATCTAAATAGCAGTTGGAAGCCCGCCAGTAAATTAAAAAGGAAACAGATAAAGCTTTCACCTAGAAGCATTCACTTGTGTGTGAGTTGGAACTTAGTAAAAACGACAATAGTTAAGTATAAACACTGCACATTTATTTAACGAAAAAAAAACACGGAAATGTATTTACAAAAACATTAACAAAAGTTTATGCATTTTTAATATACTTTAACTTAAGTATTATAGCTTGTTTTCCAAAAATTATACACTCATAAATATCTATAGCTTGAGCTAGAGGCGAGAAAAGTTTAAAAGCACTTTACCGGTTTCATCCGGAAAAAGGGGAAAAAAAACGATACCGGTGTAAAACTGGTTCTTCTCGGAACTGGGCTTGCTGAACAAATGGCGGCTTTTAGACCGGAGCTTCGGGCATACTAGGGTTGACTGTACTTTCAACCCTACCAACTGATGCTGGTTGGGTGACCAGCATCAGTTGCTCCCGCCAGCGGTGATGGAACGATGTACAGCTTGGCTAAACTCCGCTACCGGTGACGTGTGGCCTTTCCAATTGCCTTATGCTCGATAACTTTTATTCCGCCATAGTTGGATAACTCCCTGTTGCTTGGCTCAGGTATTGCTATTAAACAGGGATACGCACCAGCATGCACGGCTCTATGTATCGTACATATCGCACCTATAGCACTAACATCATGCAACCTCCGCTACCTCACAACTTCCGCATACCTGGTATTACTGGCTTATATATATACAGGCGTCACCTCTGCGCCCTCTGGTGTCGGCAGTGAGCTGCCGGAATATGCAAATTATGCATCACCGGCACGGTTACGACCATCACTACTGTGTAAAAGGTAGTGACGTCATTCCACCTGCTCTTGCTAGCTCTGACGTCACTTGCTAGCTCTGACGTCAGACGTTGTTATAACGCAATTAACAAGGCGCTATCGTTCGACGGCTTGCTAAGTAAATAGGAGAGGACTGTGGGGAAAAAGAACACTGTTTTTCCTAACAAGTGCCCCCCCTTTACGAAAGTGAGCGTCTAGATTTCTTAAGGAGATTATTTACTCGACGATAAGAACATGGGAGTACCCAGAAATTTCTTTCAAAATTCAAGCTATCGCCTCTATCTCAAGAAATAAACATTTTTTTTTGACATAGCTGTATTCCAAGACATCATATAAAATTGCTAGACATCCTACACATTACATAGTTCGTGTAAAAAAAAAAAAAATGTTTGGCACATTTCATACATGCTAAAACATCTGGTACATTCTTCCATAGCTACATGATTCTGATAGCTTCATAAACAAAGTAATATGTGTATAAATAAAGCAATTCGTAATACAGTAAAGTAGAATATACGCATCCAGTATTCACATTCATATCGTCCATTTGCGGGCCCGCTTTCACACATTCTTTCATATATATACAATACAAGCAGCGTATAGTATACCCTACGGTGAGCATGTTTTAAAAACAAATTACTTATGCATTTTACAGTTACACAAATTCATAGCAGTATAAACACAGATGCAAAACTGAAAAAATATATGCCATTTCAATTAAATTGCTGTAAAAACATAATGCCACAGAATAATTTTTTGCTTGGTGTAAACATGTACAGTACAACAAAGTATAAACACGATACTAGGCATACAAAGTTTCAAGACAAAAGAAAATTCATTCTGCTCAGGTGAGTCCGGGACCTAGTGGCATTCTTGTTATGCAAATTGGGGACTTACAAACTAAAGAAAAATAATGCACACAAAATTGGCCTCCCTCCAGTAGTACTCCCCCAGAAAATTTCCCCCAAGAGCTCTGGCAGATTACATTTTCACCCCCAACGAGACGTAACAGGGGGCCGCTCGCTCTCAGGATCCCTTTCCTGAGGGTACTTACCGGATTCCAGCGGAAAATTAAACTGGTCTCGCCTAAGCAGGATGAAAAACACAATATACAAGGCAAAAACACACACCACTCGTAAGTGGTAAAAGTTTGACCCAAGGTGGCCTTCAAAATACATATGATCGAACCCCTCCCGAATTAAATGGGAGAAAGAAGGTTCTCATAGAACAAAACCGAAGCAATGGTTTTAGTTCCGTAAACGAAAGAAAATGGAAAATTAATATAACTCATAACAAAAACCTTAGCCTTAGCTTCATAGTTTAATGTGGTTTGGTTTAGTTAGAGTGTAATGATTTAGTTAATTTTTCTGGCTTAGTTTATCTGGTTTTAAAAGTTTAAAGTTTTAAAGTTTTGGATTAAAAAGGGTTTGCTTAAACATTGTAAGGTCATTTTTAGTTTGTGGCTTGGTAAAGGGGTCGGCGAGATTTCTTTTACTAGGAACAAATTTGATTTCGAAAACGTCTTCCTGTAGAAGATCGCGCACAAATAGCAACTTCACATGGATATGCTTAGTGCGACTGTTTTCGATTGGTGACTTCAGAAAATCTATCGCCGATATATTATCTGTTAAAATTAATGGTTTACCTTGACTTGGCTTAATAATATGTAACTTGACACATTCTTGCATAATTCGGTGGAGCCACAGGATCTCTTTACATGTCTCTGTTATGGCCATGAATTCGGCCTCCATCGTCGACAGCGCAATTGCTTTCTGCTTACCAGTTCGCCAGTAAACAGGGGATTTACCTAGCAGAATGAGTTGACCAGACAGAGAGGTGCGGTCATCTCGATTCGCGGCATAATCACTGTCGCTGTACGCTAAAAGCCTATCCGAATTGCAGGAAAGGTTAAGTTTCAAATTTTTGGTTCCGATGACATAACCTAATAGCTTAAGTAGTCCATGCCAATGTTGAAAACCTGGATTAGCTTGAAACTGACTAAAAATGTTGACAGCGTAGGCTATATCGGGTCTTGTCCGACTTGCTATAAACGCTAGACAACCGAGAACGTTCCTGTAAGGAAGCTTAGACATCTCTGTCAGTTCAGGCTCAGTGGTTGGACGTTGTTGTTTCGAATATATAGTTCCTTTTGTTATAGGAAGGGAAACGATAGGAAAGCTAAAGGTTTCAAATCGCTTGGCTACCTGATCGATATACAGGGCCTGGTGGATGAAGACTTCATTAGCTTGCGTCTCAAATTCCACCCCCAATAATTTTGTAGTTTTCCCCAAAATTTTGAGGTCGAAACATCTCCGCAGGGTTTTCACCGCTGCTGAAATATGTTCTGGCTTTCTTCCAAAAAGTACTATGTCATCGACATATAACAGTAGGATTAAATTTCCGGAAAAACTGTAGACACAATTCGCCCAGTCTAGCTTCTTAAACCCGTTCTTTATCAGAATACTATCTATCTCGTAAAACCAGACCCTGCCACTCTGGTGTAACCCATACAAGGCTTTCTTCAGTAGGCAAAGATGGTCTTCTTTTCCTTTTTCGGAAAAACCCGGTGGTTGCTTGATTGTGATCGTCTCAGTCAGCGGGGCATATAAGTATGCACACTTTACATCTAACTGTAAATGAGACCACCCTAGTTTAGCAACTAGTAATGAAAAGAAAAAACGGATCAGAGTGAAGTTTACAACGGGAGAAAAGGTTTCATCGTATGACTCGCCTTTTACTTGTTTATAGCCTTGCGCTACAAGTCTTGCCTTGTACCTCACTACCTTCCCATGCTCATCAGTCTTAGTGGTAAAAACCCATCTACACCCGAGAGGCTTATATTTGGGGTTAGGGGGTACCAGGCACCAGGCGCTTCTCTCACGTAATACTTTTAACTCGTCTTCCATAGCTCTCTTCCATAAATGGATTTCCTTACTTTTCAGGGCTTGCTTAAAGGTTCTAGGTATATCGACCGGGTCTAGTCACGCCGACTCATCATCAGAGGTGTCATTTGCGGAGAAGTAATTCGCCTCCTCGATGTTTGACTCTTCCGATTCTTCGTCAGACTCGTTAGACTCGTCATTGCTTTCAGATTCTGAACTTGGCTGCTGTTGGGAATGGACGATCCCAGTCCTTTTAATTTTCCCGCTGAAATTAAATACTCCCTCCTCATACTCGATATTGTTCTTTTTGCAATACCTCTTGACCTCGACAAGGCTTTTCAACAATCGGCTTTGGCCTCCCTTAGGTTTCATCTCTCGGTAGTAGATGTCAGTCCGGGAACCATCGGGTCTAGGTATGGCTTCTCTCCACCATTTCGCAATCCTCAGTCTGCGCTGTGTGTATAAGTTTGGGTCTGTCTCGTCGTCGGAATCAGACTGGACATTACTAGGACCAGGTTGTACTTGCTCACGCTGGTATGAGGTTCGGGATGGCGGGGTGAAGGTATGAGGAACCTCCAGTTCTTCTGGTGCAGGTATGAGGTAAGTGTTAAACTGGGTATGGTCGCCCATCACTGCTCCACTGCGAGATTGCTTAGCTTCGTGTTGATAGGAGTTTAATTCGTGTTCAGCAAAGCTTACATTCCGGCTTTCGACCACCTGGCCAGTTTCCGGAAATAGTACACGGTATCCTTTGATACGGCAGGCATAGCCCACCAGGACGCCTTTCCTCGCTCTGCTGTCGAACTTGCTGCGATGTTGTTTCGGCACCCCGACAAAGCATACAGCACCGAATGGCTTAAGATGGGTCATCGATGGCTTGTTCCCCCCATACTTCTCAAAAGGTGTCAATTTTTGGTTTCGACGGCATACCCGGTTCCAGCAATATGCTGCGTACCTCACTGCCTCAGGCCAATATTCCGCGGGAACCTTGCTAGAGTTGATAACAGTACGGAGTGTATTACCAATTGTTTGGTTTACCCGTTCAGCTACCCCATTCATTTCCGGCGAATAAACGTCTGTAAATTCGTGTTTCACCCCATTTTTCCTGCAATATTCATGGAACTGAGTGTTGTCGAATTCTTTCCCATTATCGGTGCGAATGGATTTAAGTTTTGTAGATAAAAACCTCTCAGCCCGCGTAATGTGATTTAAAAATACCGGGAAGGCTTCCGACTTTTCCTGGAGTGGATATATGGCGATCTTCCTAGAGAAGTCGTCGGATATACTTAAATAGTATCTCTCTCCGTCGTAACCTTCTACCGACGCAGGGCCCCATAGATCGAGATGTAAAAGATCGAGAGGTTTCTTAGATCTAGTCGCCCCAATGGGTTTGAAGCTAATACGCTTCGCCTTATTCAATCGACAGTCCTCGCAAAATATTCTCTCAGGCTTTAAAATGGGAGCTCCACGTACACTGTTGTTTTTAAAAGAGTTTAAAATTAATTCCGGGTTCATATGCCCCAGCCGTTGGTGCCATATCCCTAATTGGTTTGGCGCATCAGCCGACTTGGTCTGCTTGCCTCGGGAATTGATTTTTCTCTCTTTACTTACTTCCCGTCTGGTGGCCTGTATTTCAGTGACCTGGGTTTTTCGCTGTCGCTTATTCTTTTTCCTTAAAAGCTTACGTTTGTTTTGTTCAAAGGTTTTCTTCCTTTCTATTTGCTTTGAGGTAAGTTTATGCTTTAAGTAATATACCCCTGTTGGGTCCCTATGAGCGGTGAAATAAAGTTCGTTATTTTCGTCATACACCGAAAGTTCGTCATTTCCACCTTCAAAGGAAAACCCCTGATCATCAAGTAGGGCGAGAGAAATTATGTTGCGCCGAAGAGATGGAACATACAACGCTCGGTTAAATTTAACTTTTCGTCCATCTTCCGCACAGCGTATTTCTACTTCCCCCCTTTGCTTAATTGGAATTGGGTTACCTTTGGTGGCGACTACCAAATTTCTATCATGAGCTGGCTCTAGAGTATCAAAAAGGTATCGGTCCTTACAAAAATGATGGGTCGCAGCAGAATCAACCACCCAATCATTACGATATTCTTCTGCTGCTAACGCCGATTCGACCGTGAAATTCGTTTCCTCGTTCTTATGAGGACCGCGCTTTAGCGACGAACTTCGTTTTTCCGTTGAGCTCTTGTTCTGCCGGCTTGCGAAACTCACGCGCTTCTGTGGTGAAGGTGACCTTGACGCGGAGGAAGGAGATTTCACTCGCGGGGAAAACTTCTTTCTGCGTCGCCTCGAAACGATATTTTGAGCTTCGTGCGAAGAATTTCGATCTAGTTTTTGCACACTTAATCTTGTTTCTTCTATAACGAGTTCGGTCAAGATGGTTTCGAACTTAAACCGCTTGTCATCCCAACGTAAAATATTTTGTATAAGTTGGTCAAATTTTCGGGGTAAAAACCTAATTAATTGAAAGCATAAATACGTCTGATTTGGTTCTTGTCCTATCCCTTTTAAACTTTCATTAACTTTTCGAATTCTAGCTGCAAACATATTTATAGGCTCGTTTGGATTAATGCGGCAGTTTACTAGTTCACTAAACAGCTGCATATGCCTGCTACGGCTATCAGGCTCAAAATGTGTTATTAGTGTTTTCCAGGCTTGCTGGGGTGTGGTGCAATGTTCCACTATTGTTTTAAAGCTAGGTGATAAGTTTAAAAAAATGATGGACAAAGCTTGACGTGACCTACGTTCATAGTCCTTAATTTCCGTCGCGTTAGTTTCAGTGGGGACTGGCTTTCTTTCTTTATCTAGAGTTATATCCCACGCATCGATGGAAATTAAAACAAACTTAACATCAGCTACCCAAGTATGATAATTTAACTGGTTTAGCTTTTCAACTACATGGGGCTGTGGTGCGGCCATTGTAAATACACTTAAATACGTTACAATAATTCTGAGTAAATATGAGTATAAACACGTTACTTATTAACTTAAAATAGGCATGTATACTCAAAAATCATAGGACTGTGTACTATCATATAAAACAATTCAAATGCATAGAGGCCCCCCCATCTTATATAATTATATAAATATTGGGTCTCATGCAATAATAGTACATTATAACCAAGTCCCCTCACACACACAATTGTTTCCAGAAAAAAAACTTCTTAGCTTAAAAAGAAAAATACTGGCACTCTGCACTCGTAACTGCAAAGTTAGGGACCAGAGCTGCTAGAATCTGCTGATTATAATTATAATGGCATAACCTAAGCCCATAACCATTATGTTAGGATGTTGGCCGATAAGGCCAAAAACTAACTATGCATCACGACAAAACATAAGATGCCGATGGCTTTGCACAATCGCTTAAGATTGCAGAGTCGATCTAAATAGCAGTTGGAAGCCCGCCAGTAAATTAAAAAGGAAACAGATAAAGCTTTCACCTAGAAGCATTCACTTGTGTGTGAGTTGGAACTTAGTAAAAACGACAATAGTTAAGTATAAACACTGCACATTTATTTAACGAAAAAAAACACGGAAATGTATTTACAAAAACATTAACAAAAGTTTATGCGTTTTTAATATACTTTAACTTAAGTATTATAGCTTGTTTTCCAAAAATTATACACTCATAAATATCTATAGCTTGAGCTAGAGGCGAGAAAAGTTTAAAAGCACTTTACCGGTTTCATCCGGAAAAAGGGGAAAAAAAACGATACCGGTGTAAAACTGGTTCTTCTCGGAACTGGGCTTGCTGAACAAATGGCGGCTTTTAGACCGGAGCTTCGGGCATACTAGGGTTGACTGTCGGTTGGGTGACCAGCATCAGTTGCTCCCGCCAGCGGTGATGGAACGATGTACAGCTTGGCTAAACTCCGCTACCGGTGACGTGTGGCCTTTCCAATTGCCTTATGCTCGATAACTTTTATTCCGCCATAGTTGGATAACTCCCTGTTGCTTGGCTCAGGTATTGCTATTAAACAGGGATACGCACCAGCATGCACGGCTCTATGTATCGTACATATCGCACCTATAGCACTAACATCATGCAACTGCCGCTACCTCCGCTACCTCACAACTTCCGCATACCTGGTATTACTGGCTTATATATATACAGGCGTCACCTCTGCGCCCTCTGGTGTCGGCAGTGAGCTGCCGGAATATGCAAATTATGCATCACCGGCACGGTTACGACCATCACTACTGTGTAAAAGGTAGTGACGTCATTCCACCTGCTCTTGCTAGCTCTGACGTCACTTGCTAGCTCTGACGTCAGACGTTGTTATAACGCAATTAACAAGGCGCTATCGTTCGACGGCTTGCTAAGTAAATAGGAGAGGACTGTGGGGAAAAAGAACACTGTTTTTCCTAACACAACTTGTGAACGCGTTTTAAATTCTTTAAGTTCCTTTTCCGTTACAACCCCCGTTCCAGTTCCTGCAACTTCATCCTTAGTACCGACCTTGGGAGCAACTTCCGTGCCATTGACTATATCCCACAGGCCTCTTTCAATAAGTACAAATTTAATATCGCTAGCCCATTGCTCATAGTTTTGTGAGCTAAGTTTTTCTATACCATAAACATTTGAGCTGGCCATATTGGTAAAAAAAACAGGCAGGAGATACAAAATTCAAATACAGTTTAAAAAAAAATTCAATAAAAACTGCAAAGCATCTCAAAGCTACCTTTAAATTTACAGTAACAATTTTTTTTTCTTTTGCTCGGTATTTAACCTAACTTTTCAAGTATATATATATATATAAAAAAATTTGCAAGTTTTTCTTAATAAAAACTGGTACTCAGTCTGCCCCCCCCTCTCTTATTCTGGGAGGTGGTATAAACTTTACAAGGGTAAATGCGTTATATATAACAAGCAATATAAAAAAACACATATATATATCAATAAACCTTACTCATCTCTTTTACTCAAGTCAAAGAAACATATACACCAGATAAAAACAATATCGCAAAAACAAATTTCAGAATAGTTATGGCCTTAAATAAACAAAGTTAAACACTTATACCTATTGCAATTTACACTAAGCCGGCCCATAACCTTAAAGTATTGTTGGGCAACGGGCAAGTTTGCCGTTTGTTAAAGCCCGGCAATTAAATTAAAAGCAGTATATCCTGTAAAGCATAGGAAGCGTGAAAAAAAGGTAAATTGAGGTAACTATGTCTCTTTAACTTTACAATAAAAAAACAACTATACTGAAGCTAGAAATGTATTAAGTTAAAAATATATTGCAACAAAATAAAGATAACTGAAAGGGTTTAAGATTTAACAATAATTACTTTATTCGTAATACACAACGTAAGTAACAAAAAAAAAATCAAATGCAAGTTATAACATACAAATAATAAATGAAGTACGTTACCAGTACTATTGCTGTCTGTACAGATCTTTATAATTTTTACAGAAGAAATAAACTGGTCAGTCTGAAAACAAGATAGGTGTAGAAAAACACGCAAGCGATGATGAATAAGCCGGTAAATAAAAATATCCGTTCTTAAAAGCGGAATAGCGAAGATGTCGCTTCAAAAAGGATGCTAAATAATGGCGGCGGCAGGCTCCTGTTAATGTCTAACAAAAACTGTATTTGCATGGCAATAAACGCCAAAATAAAAAAACAGTGGCAGACTAGTAATACGCTCGTATCGAGCTAAAACCGAGCAACAAGTGTCGAAGCAAACAGCACCAATCTCATCACGCCGACTACACACGCGAGCTATTTATAGCCAGTCGCATACGTCACGACGCTGACGTTACGTGACGGCAGATAACAGGCTCGCGCTCCACGACGCGAGCTTTGAATAATTAAAGAAAGAGATTACGTAATATAAATTATCGCAAGTGATGTGATCAAGGAAAGAAAAGGGTAGCAAACACACGTTTTGCTAACAGTTTTTTCCCGTACAGCGAGTGACCTGCATACTTCGGGAATGATGTGATGTAACTGTTTCTTTGCAATAGCAAATTGCCATGTTCAGACATCATTCCCGAACGCTGGTTGTGATGTTTGAATTTAACATTTCTTTTTTCGGTATTTATATGTTTTTGTAATGTTTGTTATTGTATGTGTAGTAATTTTTGTTATTTATTATAAGTTTAGTATTGCATTTTTGTGACAATTATATTGATGTCTATTTGGTGTAAATTTTTCTGCATATTCAAATCAGCCAGATGCACACATGGTTTGAATGTATATAACGTGCTGGCTTTACTTAGCTCTCGCCGGGGTCAGTCGGAGCATTGTGTTAGACCGAAAGCTATCGTCGACGCTAAATGTTAGCTCGAGTTTACTTTGTGGTGAAAATAAACCCACGTTTCCTGTTTTTAAACGACTGCTTCATTTTACTTGTTCCTGCTTCAGCCCACTGCTACATTCTGATATATATATATATATATATATATATATATATATATATATATATATATATATTTATTTACCATGTCTTTTTTATTGCTTTTAATGAAGTTCAACAAGGGTTATGGGCCCAGTCTAATTCGTAGCTGAGGCAGATGATTTTTAACTTTTATTAAAGAACCAAGAATTGCTGTTTCGAAAACTGAATATGTCATCCGATATTAATTTCCAAATCCATCAATTGGAAAAGGATAACTGCACGACAAGGATATCTGTATGTTACTGACTGAAAGAAACTGTTAGTCTATTGTAGATGGTACAGAAAGTGTTCCAGCTGAAGTTGCTGCCGAAGGAAAGGAATCGACGTATGAAGCAAGGTCTAACAAAGCTCTGGCCACTATATACATGTCCATACATCCTCGTTTTAGAACTTTAATAGAGGATTGTAAAGACCCTAGGGAGGCATGGACCAAGATAAAGAAATATTTCCAGCCAAGTTCCTGAGCGAGAATAATGTGTTTAAAGCAGGAATTTTTTACCCAATACCCAGAGGAGGATGGTGACATAGCCCTATTCGCATCAAGAATAAACAAGATATGTCAAGAGTTAGTGGATGCAGGTTCTCCAGTACCAGAAATTGACAAAGTGTACCAATTAATGCAGTTCTTACCACAAAAGTACAAACTTATTATACAGTCAATATACAAATTATCCGATAAAGAATTCAACTTTGAAACTGAATTAGAACTCCTGTCTGAGCAAGCAAGATTACTACAGAGGAGGTTATACAGACCTGACTTTGGATTCCATTCCGGACCCGAACCCGATGTGCATAAAGCATGGACAAATAGCCGACCCAGTTATCCAGACTCCCGGACAGCATCCTCGTCTAGAAGAGATTCATCCCCACAAGAGCGAAGACCTCGAAAGAAAGATGTACAGTGTTATGGATGCAAAAAGTTTGGACATTTCAAGTCCGAGTGCACAGACGGTAAAATCCGACAGACGTTCCAGCCTCGTCGCCGAGCTCGCCTGATGTCTCGTTCAAGGAATTCTTCTGTGTCAAAGAGAAATGACCATACGCTACTTTTAGAGGCGTTATCAGGTGATGGTGTGAATACGTCCTGGATAGTTGACTCGGGTACTACTTCACATTTTTCTAACCAAAAGATGTGGCTCCACGATTTTGAAGACATTAGGGACCACTCGTGTGGAGCCGGAATCGACATGTCAACCCCAGTTCTCGGTAAAGGTAAGGGGCATATGACTATTAACGGTGAACGATATATTTTAAAAGATGTTCTGTATGTCCCAGTTTGAGAAAGAATCTTATCTCAGCCTCCAGGCTTGACAGTAAAAAATGTGAATTTGCAGGTAGTAACTCTAGAATAAATGTGTATAAAAATAACATATTTTCAGCAAAATTAAATAATGGACTGTATTATGTTTATCCTGATAAAATAGATAAAGTGTCAAATGTAAATAATGTTGAAACTAATAATTGTGTAAAGTCATGTAATTCAAATGTAAATAACAGCTTTAATGATGAGAAGCCTTTAAAATTGAAAAGTAATAAGTCAAAAGGTAAAAAGGGCATTACTTTTGCTTCGGTAGATATAAATTCTTTACATAGACGGTTCGCACATATAAATACAGATTCCATTAAAAATACTTATAAGCATAACTGTGTTCGAGGCATGTTAGAACCAACTGGTACCTCCAGGAATTGTGAAGCTTGTTGTGAAGCAAAACAGAGCCGCGTTAGTTTTAAAAGTATCAAGGCCAAGCATAGTAAGAAACCATTAGACATTTTACATATGGAGCTCTGCTGTCCTTTACCCAACCAATCTCTTGAAGGTCACGTCTTTCTTTCACTTTTTTTTTTTTTTTATATAAGTTTTTATCTCAATTCAAGTATTATCTGTATCTACTTTAATATGGATGTGATTAATTACTTTTTTCTGCTTTGTTCATAATAATTAACTTAAACAAGTCTAAGATTTTTTTTACATAAAATTATGAAAATGCATTCATGACTATTTTCTTTTTTCTTATTTTAATTTAATAAAAGGTTTTAAAATTGCATTGAAAACCAAATTTTGAATATTCATTTACTCATTATTGCATTACTGTTGTTAGCAATCAGTTTATTTTTAAGTTTTTTGAATAAAAAGCTAAATTTATAAGGATTAGCAATGATTTAAAAGTAGTTTAGAATTTGCTTGTTTAGTTGTAGTTAAGGAATAAATTTAATGCTTTAGCTACGCGGAAAATTTGGTTATGTGAAATAACTAAACAAATAGCTTTATTGTTGTAAGATTAATACGAGTAAATTTCCTTGCATTAATTTTATTTATTTATTTATTTTTGTAGAACTGTTTTCTAATTCTCAATGTGATTAAAAGTGAAATATCTGTTTTAAATATTTTGCAACTATTAAAATTATTCTGTTTTATTTTGTGGAGCATTTATGAATTTTATTTAGTTCTGTATACTTGCATAGTATTTCTTCAATTTTAAAATAAGTAAATATGAAATCATTATAACATTTATAATTTTTCAGGAGAAATAAAGAAATCAAATTGATGGAAGAAAAGAAAAAAGTCCTCAGAATAGTATATCGAAACCATGCTAAAAAATTTTCAGAGGTATGCAACTGTAATTAATGGTAGATGTTTTAGTATGTTTTATTAATACTGTAAAAAAAACATTTCTTAGCAACCATCGTTTTGATTATTTTCACATTTTGTTAATTTTAAAATATGTAGAAAACCCCCCTTAAGTCCTGCTGTCAGCACTTTGTCAGATTTCCACAGCCCTTTTAAGTCTTTAAAAGTGTTTATTAATTGCTTTAATCCTTACAAGTTCTTAGTTTTTTGTGAAATATTCAAAAGTCCATGCATGTGATGATGACAGAATATTTGTGATTGAATAAAATTAGTAGAATTTGAAGTATTCTTTGTTTTAACTAAGAAATACTGTAAGCTACTGTTTTTTATTCAGTCCTTTGATTTCAATTTGTTTCTGCTGCCAGAAATGTAGGGGTATGGTTGAGCAAAGGAAATAAATGTGTACACTGTTCATTGAGTGTTGGTGGTTCTCATCATATTGTTCAGAAAATCATTTTTAATTATGCACCATATTACAGTTGAAATTTAACAGTTTGCAAATGCTTTTAGCACTATCATTCTTATTCATGTAATGTTTTATTAAAATATTAGCTCTTTCTCAATGAATTTTGTGATAAGGTTTAGGGCTCCTAGCAGTACTTGAAATGTATATATTTGCATGAGACCCCTCCTATTAGAGTATGTTCCATGCATTTTTTTCTTACATTTTCAAGTATTCTAAATTTTGATTTGAAATTTATGATGACAGTTACTTCCATTGTGAGCTAGCGGACTGTACTTTGTTCAGTCACTAGTAACTTTTTAGAGAAATTGCACATTTGGAATATCTTACCCTCCAGTATATTTGTCACTGAGCTAACTTGATGGCATACTGTAGGAGCCCATTGCAAGAGCAAAACCTAGGTCCATGGCTGCTGGGTATGCTATATATATATATATATATAGTAACCACCGCTTATAGTAATCAGTGGTTATAAGAATCAACCGTTTATAAGAATCAATATCGCAGAAAGAAAAACAAATGTATTATTTCCATGTTAAAATTTTCGCTTTAAAGAATCAATCCACCGGTTTTAAGAATCATCGTATACTCTTCGATTTCCTTTCATTTTTCCAACAAAGCCAGTTAAACTCTCAAAAGGCACGAAGTTCTTTCTCCAGTTTTTTAATGAAAGAGTGATAAGATGAGATGGAATACAGTCGTAAAATGCATCCCTTTCTTTGTTAGACATAACATAATAGTTTCCCCTTAAATGCTTTAGCACAACACTGTCCTATTAGCTTGACCCGGGGGCATCTTTACCCATCCGGGTCCGATTTCACTTTTCTCCACTGACAAACAAAGACAGGGACTCTTTTTTTCCCCAACCTCCCACATACTAGTTGTGGATTCCTGGACCCTGAAACACATAAATCTTCAGCGAAGTGTCCAGTATCACTTAGGCAAACGTGACATTAGTAGATTCAGCACGTTATCAATCTGTGAAATGTAAGCTAGAACGTGAATCTTCATCTGAGACTATTGGTATTGAAAGAGGTACTAACAGCCTCCTGAAAACTTCATTACGTCAAACTACCATGAAAACTTCATTACGTAAAACTACCATAGGAAACTTTTTCTTGCTCCCTTCCTGTAGTTGAAATGTTAAAACTGTTAAGCAGGTATGTTGTAACAAATATTGGATTTTTTTTTTCTCTTACCATAATTATATGTATCTACTTATAGGTTTAGAAATTAATTTGCACTTTTAAAATTATAAAAAATAATTTTAATAAAAGATAATTAACATAAATTAAAGAGTATTTTATGGTAAATTATCTAATATATGTGTATATGGCTGTCTGTGTGCCTGTCCAAAAACCTAAATTTCGGCTATAAGAATCAACCGCTTATAAGAATCCAAAACAGAAATAACAAACGTGATTCTTATAAGTGGAAATCACTGTATATATATATAACTTTTCATAAGTGACTGCCTATAATGAGAGCATGTTTCATACATTTATTTATCATCACATTTTCTTAATGTAAATAGGATTTACATGACTTATCTCTAATATTTTAGGGTAATCGATTTGCCTTAGTTAGTAGATATGCCTAAAATAAGTTACATGTTGATATTATGTTTGTTATCTGAACCATAAAAAACTTTAGAAGACATAATAGTTATTATATTTATAACTTCATTAGTAGATAATGCTTTTTTGGGAAGAAATGTAAAAATAAGATCCTTAAGATGTTTGAAAAAAGTTCTTCAAAATCATTCAAAATTATTTAATTTTTTGACAGAATACAGTTGAAATAATGATTATGAATGTTTGGTGTACTGCATGCATGTTTTATAACAAACTAAATATTAAATGTGAAAAGTTGAACTCAGTTAAAACCTTTGGGGGAAAATTCCAATTTTAAAATTAACAAATGTTATTTTCAAGAATGGCGAGTTTAATAGTTCTTCTGTAATTAAATTTCTCAGTACTGATTGTTATATCTTGATTTATACAAAATAGATTTCTAATTAAATTGTGGTTCATGAACTTAATTCAGACTCAAAAAACATAATTTTTCATGCATTCTTTTATGTCTCTAAATTTGAGTTCATGTTATACCTCAACTATCACACAGTATATTATAATTTTCAAGGATTCATATAATGCAGCATTATGAAGATTATACCTGTATATTTTCTTTGTTTTTTAATATTTTCTTTGTATGTAATAAATACATTTAGGAATACAACCCAGCATTATTGCTGTTCTTCAGCTCTATAAATGTGTTGGTTATTTGAAACAATTTGTAATGTTGACAAACTGGAATATATTTGTCTTAAATTTCATGCAGATATAAAGAATCTTTGAGAAAATCATATATTCCCAATACACATGGGCATGATTCATTTTAGAAAATTTCTTTGAATTTCCTTTGTTTCATTGTAATTTTTTCTCCTAAAAACTTTTTCCAAAAGTGTTGGTTTTTCATATTAAGTGTTTCTAACATTGATGATCATTAATGTTTCTCTGACTACATTCAATGGCATAGGAAGATGGTATATGAGATAGTGTAAAAAGAAAATTTTTCAACACAAAGAATTTGAATGTATTTTGTCTTGAATGAATCCTTGAAAAACAACAAGAAGATGCATTTTGTTTGTACTATTGGCCTATTTCTAAAAGAATGTATTGAAATAAATAATTCTATCTATGGAATTTCAGCTTTAAACTGCCCCTACTGCACTTAACACTTTCATTCTCATGAATGTTTTTATTAAATATCATTAAAGAAGGATGTATTGAAAAGTGCTTGTTGGTAAATCTTTCAAAAATTATGTAGAAAACAAATAAGTTCTTTTACATTTTCAGATATAGCTTGAAGTCATTTAAACTTGAAATAAATCTCTCTGAAAATAATTTTTTCTCACTTGTTTCAGCAACTAGCAAAAAATACAGTGAAAGGAAAAGTTGACTACATTCGTCATGAACGTGTTTTAAAGAAGTCCCCATTTTATTGATGGCTGCAGTGGAATCTAAATAATTTATTTTTGAGTGTTGTATATTTTTAAAACTTTTTAAATGTTTACAATGTTGATTTTTATAAATTTTATGAACTGTATTATTCTCACTCTTTTTAGAGAATGTTTTGTAAACTCTTTAATAAACTCTAGTCTGATAGTTTGATGTGCATTACTGAATAGTGTAATGATAACACATTTCTTTTGAGAAATTTTTTATATATTATAGTTGTATTTGGATGCCTGTTTAATAGGCAACCTTATTTAGGGTGGAGCATTTCCTTCTTAGAAGTATCATTTTTCAGTAGTTGTGAGTAGAGAGAGATATTTTATTCAAATTAATCATAAAACTATAATAAATTATATTATTAAACTATACAGGAAAAAAGTATGTTTAGCAGCGCAAAATATACAGTGTTGTTCCATTCTGTTGTAAGAAATGAGAGAATATTTTCCATTTCAGAAGTAATGATGTGAAAAGATATTGTATAAAAAAGATGTTTAAAAACCCATAAAATATTAACTTTTCTATTGATCCTCTGATTTACAAGAAATCCCCAGGATTCAAATAATGTATCAGGAATTTGCAAAGATCTTTATATAAAGCATAAAGAATTCACTATACAACAACTTCCCTAAACTTTGCTCTTATTTTTGTGTCCATTTATGTGTGGTACTTTTCTACTGATTTTGGGTAAAGACTGATGAACCCATCCTTTATTTTATAATTGTTCTTCACTTTTATGCAATTCTAACATCTATTTAAAATATTGTAGCATAAATCTGAATAAAAATAGCTCATGATAAAAGCTAAATTTAACTGATCTAGGTGAACTATACTTCCTCATCTATCTATATATATTATTTCTAGAAGGTGATTTTTTTTCTGACGATCCCTTTTTGTTCCATCATACTTAACCAAAATCGATAAATGAGGTACCTTTTAAGGATTAAGATCTGTGCTTCTGATGAATTCTTAATTTAGAATTATGCATCTTATTGTATATATAAAATAGAAGTATAAATATTATAAACATTTTTTCTTCTGCTAGATGGCATGCACTTGCTTTTCTTTTCCAACGTTAACTAAATTTTAAAATCGTCTGCTTTTATTATCATTCTGTAAATTAATAAGTTTCATTATTGCCAATATTCGTGTAGGTGTACATTATTCTTTTTGCATGGATAAACGATTTGTTTGGACTAAAATCTATTTTCTTTCCCCCTGAAGAATATTTTATAAGTGATATTTTTCTTTAGTATGCCACTTTAAAGTTAAATATTTTTAATTCAATTCTATGTACACAATTGAATTCCATATCACAAAATTCTACCAAGCAATCAAGGGAAAGCTTCTAATTTGTCTCATAATTAAAGGATAACCTATGTATTATTTATATAAGTTTTTTCTTCTTACATGGAGAGTTATTTTGAGAGAACAACTGAATGTAAAATGATTGGAGTATCAGAATAAAGGTCGTACGGTGCAGATCCGCCAGTTGAAGAGAAAAATGCGATTTATGCAAGGGTTTGTGCGTGGTAGATCGGCAAAGTTACCATGTAAAGTTTACGGAAAATGCATGAGCATGCGCTTCTTTGTTTACATTTACTTTTATTGCCTGCACACTGAACTTTTAAATCTTAAAAACACACTATTTTTAATTGTAAATGCCCTTATCTACATAAGGCCCTCATTTCAGTGTCACATTAGAAGTGCTCATGGTGTTCTATGATCAGTCTTAATCAACAACAAGAAGAAACTGCACCTATGGAAACAGTCTATGATAGAAGTTAAAAATTTCTCATTACCAAGAGGCCTGCTTGGCTGTTCAATTTGAGTGCCTGTGACAATTAGTTGAAGTTCATGCACTGCTGGCCATTAAAATTGCAACATCATGAAGGATGGATGATATAAACGTCAAATTCGTATGAAAGAAGTTGCTGAGATATGCAAATGATTAGCATTTAAGCGCAATCGAACGACGCAGGAGGGAGAAAAAATGGCATCTGAAACTCTGTATAAAGGAAAGTTAAGCAGCGGGTTTCTCATTCGGAAATCGCATTTGAATATTGTTTGTTTGTTAGAAGATCGTGTTATGCCTCGTATAAGGAGGAGAAACGGCTGTCAGCACTGTAGGAATTCGATAGCGGCAGGATCGTGGCCTATCGAGAGTATGTTTTATCGTTCCGCGATATTGCTACTTGCATTGGTCGGAATCCGACGACTTTCATGCGAATATGGAATCGATGGGTTCAGGAGGGTCATACTGAACGCCATGCAGGATCTCAACGGCCTCCCTCCACTAACGCCCGACAGGACAAACGTGTTGTCAGGTCGGCCTTGCAGGATCGTACGGTCACATCACGGACCTTGAGTCAGGAAATGGGCTTTTTTCAGCAAGACAAGTATCCGCACGGACAGTGCGACGACGTCTGGAACAGCCCAGACTGTCCGCACGGCGACCATTATTGCGGCTTCCCTTGACACTGCAGCATAGAGACGCGTGGCGACAGTGGTGCTCCCAACGACAAAACGATACAGGATTGGCACCACGTCGTTTTTTCAGACGAGTTCCGGTTCTGCGTGCAGCATCATGATGGACGTATCCGTGTCTGGAGGCAACGAGGGGAACGCACGTGGCCTGCTTGCATTCGATATCGTCATACGGGCCGTGTACCTGGTGTGATGGTATGGGCAGCCATTGGGTACATGACACGAACACCTTGTTTGTGTCGTCGGTAACCTGAACAGCCAGCGTTACATTTCTCAGATCATAAGGCCGGTGGCTGTGCCCTATCTTCGAGATCTCGGAGACGTCATCTTTCAGCAAGATAACGCAAGACCGTGTGTTGCCCGTCGTGTCCTGACTTACCTCGACACAGAGGGTGTTAGACTGTTGTCCTGGCCAGCACGTTTACCAGATCTCGCACCGATTGAAAACATCTGGTCATGGGTTGCTGAGAAACTGGGTCGCCACCGCTCTCCAGCCACTACGATTGATGAAGTGGGGCATAGACTTGAAGCAGCATGGAATGACTTGCCCGTATCTGTCATCCAAGCCTAGTTCGACTCTATGCCTAACCGAGTTTGAGCCATTTTTGCTACCAGAGGCGATGGCTGTGTGTACTATTTTCGGACCCTGTATACCCCAGATTTGCTACAAATTTAATCATGTTTTCATCCTACTATGCTATATACGTACAATAAATAAAGTTTTGTTATTTGCTTTCCATCCTGGTGTTGCAATTTTAATGGCCAGCAGTGTATAAAATATCTAAATAGAAGGTTCCGTTATTAATAATTGATGATGTAACTTTTGGATCTTTTATATAAAAAAGTCATAGTTCCCTTTCCTGGTGTTACACATGTCAAAATCACTGTTCTCTCTGTTTCGATATGATGGTTTTTAACGATTCTCTCTAGAAGTGCTCGATTTATCTTCTGTTCCATCTATTTTGGAGACTTCTTATTTATTCTTGTAGAGACCGAGACCCTACAGCTTGCTACATCTCTTTCCTTTGCTTCATAATTTGGGATAGAACATTTTCTGAAGTTTCTATTTTGCAAAATTTGAAATATTCTGAATAATTGACGTGCTAGAGAGTTTAACGTCTTACCTTTCTTTAAATTAGAATCTGTTAATAATATCAAACATAAGTCTAAACAATATAAAAGCAAATTGGGAAACGCAGTGATAGCTTAGCAAGCAAATGTTATGAAAGCAAAAAATAAAATGTTTTACACTGCCCATTGCCAACTAGTCTATCGACCACTGATCACTTTTAACATGCAGCTGGCCAATATGCGAGTCTTGGCAACTTCTGATGCTATATGTTAAGTTGGGAGCTTTTCTCGCAGTGGTAGGAAGTAGCAAATTTCCGTGCTGAATTCAACAGGGGGCTGTAAGCTATTCATGGTATATAAGGGTAGTTTTGCGGAGGAAACTTTCGTTCCGGCAGATCTCTGATCTTAGTGACATGCAAAAGAGCATGATTATTAGGATATCTTATCTAGTGGGAGCCACGGTAACGTGGTTTAATTGCTGAATCCTTGGGTGGCGTAGGGGAGGGGGGCGACAGCGAAAATTCGACCAAGTATGAGAACTTTGCATTGCCTTCAGCCTAACAGTGGGTGTTCATGGGTCATATGACGTGTTGTAAAACAAACCATTCATCACAACCAGCACATCTTCCGGGAATGCAACACTGAGAATCCTTTATTAGAAGCTTCTTTTGGGAAAGGAAAAGTTTGCGGGAAGTGACAACACACCATATCGTATCACCTCTCAAAATCTGAGCTTTCTCAGCACATACATAAATCATTCCTATAATACTATTTCCTCGGAGATAACTTTGTCTCGGTGCCGGGAACTCTCCAATTTAGAGAGAGTAGATCTTTACTGGTATTGCCGAGTTAATGATTATCAAAAGTGATATATGTTCGTAAAATAATAAGTTGTGTGGAAGACCTCTTTCTAGGTTCCATAAGAGGTGACCGCTAGCACTTTAATCAGATTTAAGCTGCAGTTTTGAAAGAGTTGCGTTCATCTAAATATCCACTTGTTTTTGTTGAGTCTCCTGAAAGGATGGGAAAGGGTAGATTTTCCATTTCAAATGCTTCTTGGAAATCTGAGTCACGCAGAACAAGAATATATTAGGAAAGAATCACGTATGTTACGGAGGCTTATATTGTTTTATTCTCTAATGGTCGATTTACTGAGTTCTGCGTAAAGGATAGTTTCATCTCATTCATATTTATATACCGGGTGGGCAAAAAGTCCGTATAAACTAAAAATTCATAAAAATCGGAAAAATAACCAAAATAAAAAAAAAGGTTTGCAGGGTTAGCATCACTAGGTCACGGGATTTTTTTTTATTACAGGAAAAAAAACTCAACAGCCGACAGGTGGCGCTGGTAAGAGCGAATTCTGTGGAAATATGCAAATAAGACGGTCATAAGAACTAGCGCTCCTAATCCACAACCAGTTCACCGTTGTTCCTCGATCAAACGAGAGGTGTCATGTATACATCCGGACCTGCTGCACTCTGCCGTTGCTGGATTTGTGACTAGCCTCCAATGCCTTATTCCCTGTGGTGGGGGTCAAGTGGAACACCTTCTGCTGTAATAAACAATTTAGAAGCATTCTTTTCGTTATTTGCGTATCTTTTCTTTGACTTGTGTAAGTCAACGCCACCTGTCGGCTGTTTTTTCAGTTATTATTTTTTTTCCTGTCTCAAAAAAAAATCCCGTGACCTAGCGATGCTAATCCTGCAAACCTTTTTATTATTTTGGCCATTTTTCCGGTTTTTATGAATTTTTAAAGTTTATACTTATAAACTTTTTTTTGCCCACCCGGTAGATTATTTCTAGAAGGGGATTTTTTCTGACGATCCCTTTTTCTCCCTTCATACTAAACCAAAATCGATAAATGAAGTACCATTTTAAAGATTAAGATCTCTACTTCTGACGAATTATTAATTTAGAGTTACACATTGTATTGTTTGTTTAAAAATCGAAGCATAAACATAACCATTTTTTCTTCCGCTAGATGGCGTGCGCGCGTCACTGAACTTTCAGATTTTGAAATCGTCTGCTTTTATTATCATTCTGTGAATTAATAAGTTCCTATCTTGGCAACATCCGCGTAGGTGTACATTATTCTTTTTGCATGTAAAAAGAATTTGGACTAAAATCTATTTTCTTTCCCCCTGAAGAACATTTTATCAGTGATATTTTCCTTTGGTATACCTTTTTAGAGTTTAATTTTATTTATTCATTTCTATGTACACAATTGAATTGCATATGCAAAAATTCTACCAAGCTATAAAGAGAAAGCTAATCTGTCTCATAATTAAAGGATAATCATATTAAAGGTCTTAAATCAAAATAAAGGATGTGACAGTCGAAGAATAAAAATAAGATCGCATGTGAAAGTTTCGCACGGGACAACTAGTACATATGTATAATTTGTGTGTGTGTGTGTGTGCGCGCGCGTAATTGGATGAAAAACGAAACTGAAAACTGCTTCTTCCCCCTCCCCCGCTTATTTAACAGCATTTTAGATTATTTGTTTCCATCTAAGCCTGTCTATTCACTAGGGCAGGCTCCCTAGTCACCTACAGTGGCCCATTCCCCGTTGGCGGATTGTCTATCTATTCTAATTTTGTGCATATGAAAAGAAATAATGAAAGATTGGCGAGAAAATGAAACGCTGTATAAAATCGTAACAGAAAAAAATACAGACTTGAGCTCATTATTTTATATATGTGTTTGCTGTGCAAAGGGTGTTGAGTTCAAAATGAGCTAAAATGAGTTATCAAACCAGGCATGTTTGAAAAATCAAGGGCTACTGCAGGGTACAGAAAGCTAAGTCCAATTCCACTCCCAAATATTTTTATTCATCATGGAAAATTTGGGATATGTGAAACAAAACATAAAAATGTTAGTGTTAAAAGGTTTATGTCCCAATCAAGGATTTAACACTCTATTTAAAAAAATACTTAAAAAATTAAAAATTAAACTTAAAAAAAAACTGACTTTACAAAAGCGGTTTTTTTCAGTCCCTTTTATCTCAAAACTACGATTTTGGACTTGACACTCTTTACACAGCAAACACAGATATGTAGGGTAGGTGTATATTGCTAAAAACCATACATTAAACATGCACATATTCTTCAACTTAACCCAATAGACTGTTATTTTTTTTTCCCAGAATCTAATGAAATGTTTGGTTTTAAATGAGAGATTTTTCTATATTACTAGCATTACATTTATAACGTTTCGGCTACATAAATATTATGACTTGTAACACAATGCGCAGTGGATTGCTACGAGGAAATATTAAAAAACTTTCTTTGTCCAAGTGCTGCAATTTGTCGGTAAAAAGACGCTCTACAAAATTTTTCTTGCTTACAGTTAATTTTTATTTTCTTGGACTACTCTTAACGAAACAAAAATTACTCAAACGCTAAACTCTAAATTAATTTTACGGATATCTAGACTCCTTTTCCGCTATTTTATCATAAAATTTTTACTGTGAGTGTGCATCTGTCAATCATTTTCACTTACTGTCACGCTGGCAGCAGCTTACCTATTGTGGTTTCTGCTCCACCTGTGCGAGAAATGTTGGTACAGCAGTTGTCAAGAAAGATTCAAATATTGATTTCGTGCAAAATAATAACCGTATGTCATTCCGAGGTAAAAAATATATTTATTCGGAATCTTAAAAGATTTATTTTATACGTTTTGAATTTATTTTGTAAAAATAAGGCTGTGTAATTCCTTTACTTTAGAGCTAAATGTGGAAAAGGACATACTATCAATTTCTAAATGCATCTTTAAAGCAAAATATATTATTACCTCAGCTCTTATTAATTTTTTTTTCTCTCATTTTGACCGCATACGCTCAAAGTGCTTTGATGTTGATTCGCATAAGAGATCTTGGGGGATGATGATGATGTTGAGTCTATGATGAAGCCTATTCAAATAGTGCCATGGGCAGAGATGACGGCCCTGGCAATCTGTACTATATTGTCATCGAAGAGGTTCAGTCTCGCAAAAAAGACTCCAATTTTTAACAGTTCAGCAAGGATGGCTGGACAATCAAAAATGTGCGCCGTCGTCAGTTCTGTGTCCGGGCAGTTATCAGAGTTTCTGTAGATTTTCCTGCCCTCTCTGTCAATTTTCAATCCTCCGTGATGGCCAATTCTAAGCCTGATTATGGTTTTAGTTATACGTCTATCTCCTTTCATGTTGTGGAGCTGGTGTTTTATCGGAATCGAGTGTTCCTTCGATTTGTATTTGGCCACGGCATTTGCGTCCGAGAGGGTAACATTGGCGTTGTTGGCGTTATCTTGGTTAATAAAACATCAGAATCGTATTAGGGTGATTCATCAGCTGAAGACAGCCCAAAACTTGCTTCCCTTACAACCACAGAAAACCCATTTTCCTTAGAAAAAGGTCCCGAAATTTTGTATGTTTTGATATTCCTTCGGAGAAGCCACCTCTAAAATTTATAATTCGGCCCAGTGAAACGTACACACACACAAATAAATCTAGTACATACACCTCGAACTGAATGGCATCAGAATGATGAATGCTGTAACTGGATGAATATTTTTATTTTAGAGGCGCGATGTAAAGTATCGGAAAATGGTACAGTTTCATATCATTTAAAAAAAAAATGAATAGTATCATACAAGTATACGATAGCAGTCCCCCAAGAGTGCTAAATACATATATCACTACTTATTTTATTATGATTATCGAATAAAAATAGAGACAACCAATACTCTTAACACTGTGTAAATTTAAATTATCTGCAGTTTTAAGCTCTGTAATAGGGGAGGATTATATTGTGCCAGTTTTTCCGCCTTTTTATGCAATATACACTGCTCAAAACAATTAGGGGAGCACACGGTTTAAACGAAATTACACAAATACTTACACTGATAAGTAACATAAAATAAATCATCGATAATTTAAAGCCTAGCAGGAAACAGAAGAAGAAAACTTCATATGCAAATCAAAGTTCATGACGTCAAAAACCAGAAAAAGAACATAAGGAAGGAAATCGGGATGTTGCAGCAACGTCTGTTTCACTGCTTTAACTGTGAAATTCGATTGCTCAGTTATTCTTTTTGAGAAAAGGTGACTTGAAAATGTCTCAATAACGTGATTTACCGGAATCCATGGCATGGCGTATTATAGGTAGACTTGAATCCGGGCAAACACAACGTAGTGTCGCGGACGCTGTTGGAGTCGCCAGAAGTGTCGTTGCAAGGCTGTGGAATCGATTCCAAGAAACAGGGAATGTTAGACGTCGACCAGGACAAGGTCGGCCACGCGCCACTACAGCAACTGATGACCGGTATATACTGTTAACAGCTCGTCGAAACAGAACAGACAATGCTACTCAGCTGCAAAAACAGTTGCTCTTGGCAACAGGACGAAGGGTGTCCAGCCAAACAGTACGTAATAGGCTTCATCAGGGAGGTCTCTATGCACGTAGGCCAATGGTCTGCATTCCGTTGACCTCACGCCACCGTGCGGCCCGAAGAAGATGGGCTGCTGAACATCGAGACTGGGAGCAACATGATTGGAGCCAAGTGCTGTTTACAGACGAGTCCCGATTCAGTCTGGAGTGTGACACCCGACGTGTTTTGGTATGGAGGGAAAGGGGCACTCGAAATAACCCCACATTCGTTCGTGAAAGGTCACAATACAGACGAGCTGGTTTTATGGTATGGGGTGGAATCAGCATAGGTGGACGTACGGACCTGCATATCATTCGTAATGGTACTTTGAAGGCCCGAAGGTATGCAGGCGAGATACTGAGACCTCATGTCATACCTTACGCTGCAGCCATTGGAGATTCCTTTGTTTTCCAGCATGATAATGCCAGACCGCATACAGCTCGTCTTGTGGAGAACATGCTTGAAGCTGAAACAATACAGCGTATGGAATGGCCAGCGTGCTCTCCTGACCTGAATCCAATCGAGCATGTTTGGGACATGCTCGGACGACGCATTGGTGCGAGACCAAGGCCTCCTTTTACTCTCCGAGACTTGGAGATTGCACTTCTTGAGGAGTGAAACAGTATTCCCCAAAAGTCTTATCGATAACATCATCGCATCCATGGAAAAGAGGTATGCAGCAGTCTTAGCTGTTTGAGGAGACCACACGCCATATTAAAAATCTTGCATCATTTCTAAACAATACTTTTTTTTCTATCGTTTACATGTAACCAAATTGTTGCCCTAAATCATCTTTTCATGTTTTATCCATACTTTCAAAGAATTAAAGCTTACAAATTTTTTACGTCTTTTTTTCTGTATTGCGCATTGATACGCGTGTACTATCCATTTTATGCCTATACGTGGCTGTCTCGCACGGTTTTCTTAACTTCTTTGCTTGCTCCCCTAATTTTTTTGAGCAGTCAAGTATTCTGGTATGCTAAACAATATCTATGGTTGTTCATTTGATTGGTTGCAGTGATGTAACCAGAAAACTTTTCCGGGCGAAGGCTCACAGAATCTTTCCTAGGTTAACGCAACTGTGATGATTTGTGAAAGACCTCAATTTCAGGGGAAGGAGACGGAATTAGCCCATGAGCGGTCAATATTATGAGTACAGATCATCGTCAAGTTGTGATTCCTATGAGTGAGGACAATTGAAACAACTCTGCTTAAGTGAAGTACACATACGGCTATAAATCATAATGTAAAGAGTGACATAAGAACGCGAGAAAAAATGAAAATATAGCAGGATGTAATCCTTAAAATTGTTGGATCGAAAATCTAAGTCTTCCAGTTTAATTCAACACATCTTACATGCAGAAATAAAAATTGCGAGATACAAAATAGGTTTCTGACAATTTTATTTTATTTTTTACTATTAAATGCAGTTGCTTAGGGATTTTAACGGAAATAAAAAATGCCAATACAAATAAATGAAAAACATTTTATGTGTATTTTAACGAGAGTAAAGAAAGTATAACCATGAGAACTTTTTGTTCTAGAATTCTTTTATTAATTTTCAAAGGTCGAATCACTATTTCCTTAAAGTTGTAACACAGGGACAGAGGTAGCCTAGTGGTATGCGTGTTGGGTTTCGGTACAGAGGGTGCTCGGTTCGAATCCCGACAAGCGCCATCAAATACTTTCGTGTCCAGGCCGGATACGGGCACGTTAAATCCGTAGACCAGAAAGTCCTTCTTTGAGGTCGGTGGGTAGGGAAGGTACGATTCCCCCAGATGTCACCTCTGGGGATGCTCGGTCAAAATTGAGGTGGTACCTGGCCAAGTCGGACATCGACCCTTGTAGTGCCATTATAAACCGGAGCCTCAGCCCGCAAGTCTATGTGAACCCCGTCCGGAATACACTCCGGTCAGCGGGCGTGAACAACAACAACAACAGTAACACAGTTGTTATACTTTAAGACAGGAAATAGAATCAAAAGTGGACTCAAAAATTTGTACTACCAAAAAGATCTCTTAGGTTGCTTTGATCAGAGATTTTCAGAGGAACTTTTCCTTATCATCCGATTATACTGTTATTTTATTGTAGCATCCCTAAAATCACCCAAACGGTTATCTTGACTCTCAGTGACAAATGTGTCTGTGGTTCGAATTTATCGTCAAGCCATCGGTCCTTACTAAATCCTCTAGTGACCACAGAACCCTACCAGATTAATTACCGCTGTGTAATTCAGAGATACAGTGAGAGAGAAGGATTTCGAGAGACAAAGAAGAAAACGAACCTCTGAACTTTCTACCCCTGTTATGATCTTGAGCATCTATTTCACCCGCCTCATGAAGTGGAGAGCACTATAATCGCACTAATGAAACTTATATCCGACTTCCTTTACCTCCCCTTTCCTTTCATCCACGATCACCGTAAATGAACTCTTTGTTTATCTGACTTTCTTTGTGTTCTTATTTTCTTTATGAATGAAGGGCTAAAGTTTTCACAGTTCCAAGCTTTTGCAAGTAAATCAGTTGCTAATATTGAGTACCCTGATTGTCCCTTAGGTGTACTTGCACGAGACATTGTTTCGGCACCCAATTAAGTGTGACAACTGACTCTTTTTTATTTCCCACACTAACATTTGTTTTATGTTTAACTAAGCCCCCCCCCCATTCCAGTAAATTAGTTAGTTGCTTAGTCTGAGCACGACAACTGCCCAGAGCATATCGTGTCGCCTCATTGTGACTTTGCGTTTATTTGCTCTAATATTATCCTAAATTCCCTACCGACACCTCCTCGTGTTGGGCCCTGGGGGCTGAGCTATGTCTCAGCTGTAAACGTTGGAGGAGGGGGAGCTCAGTAGTGGTGTTAAACGCAGCCCTAAGGACTGTTTAGAGGCATTCAAGAAATATGGTGACGAAGCTGCACGTAAGTTGCAAAGCTTAGTATTTGTCGTACATGATGGGAAAGCGGTAAAAAAGGATCAGAGAGCGATTGTTGAGTGGGCAACAGAGATTAAGGGCCTGTTCACATAGGAGTCCGTTGCGTTGCGTTAAGGGAAAGATGACGTTGAGGCTAAAATAAACCAATCATAGGCGTTAAAAATTTCCTTGCTAATCGTTTGGAGGTTTGTCATTGGTTAAATATATTTCAATACCTTAACGCTGCGCAACGGACTCCTATGTGAACAGGCCCCAAGAGTATAGTTGACAGACAGAATGAGTTGATAAATTACTTTTGCGGACAAGTCTCCGTGTTGGAAGCGAGAAAGGAAGTGACTTCCTACGCGGAAGTTGTGAAAAGAACTTAGATATCAAAAAGGGAACGAGATCAAGTTCTCGAAGACTTGGCGAGGGGACATCTCATTTAGTGATGGTCCAGCCAAGAAAGAACAGGATGGAGAAGCTACCAAAAGAGCAATACAGAGTTGGATAGACCCCTGTAAGCTTAAAATGGGAATAAAGACTTTTTAAAAAGTTAAAAATGGAGGTATGTTGATTGGAGTTGAGAAAGAGGATGAAGTGGAAAGACTAATTGAGGAAATAGGCTCAATTGATCAGTTAAAGGAGAATTATAAAGTTGTAAAACCGGAAAAGAGAGATTCTTAAATTATCATATACGGCGTTATGGAGAAACATGAAGACGAAGAAATGAGGATGAAGCTCAAGGAGCAAAATGAAGAGTTGAAGGAAGCTAAGATGAAAATAGTGACGAAGTTTGACGGGAAAGCTGGCATGAATTGGGTAATAACCTTGAATGAAAATGCATATAAGAATTTGATGAAACAGAAAAGAATCAAGATCGGTTGGCAATGTTATAACTTCAAGGAGTATCTGAAGCCGGTGCTATGTTATCTATGTTATAGATCCGGGCATATAGCCCGGTTCTGTAAGAATGAAAAAGTTTGTAAAGAGTGTAGTGAGCCCCTCCATGAAGGTTGTGACAATGATAAGAAATGTGGGAACTGTATGAGATATAATGAAAGAAATTCGACGGACTTAAAAACGGACCATGCACCTTATAGCAGATCTTGTTTCTGCTATGCTAGCGAGATAGAACTGATTGTCTCTCGAACCAACTATGGTGGTTCGCAATTTGCTTGTTTTGCTGTTATTTTACTTGTTTTCACTTTGTAATTTGTTACCACTACTTTTGCTTGTTACATAATTTCGTATGTTCTTTTGTGTTTTCTGTACTGGTTGTACAGATTTTGGTTGCCTATACTGGTTGTATAGGACGTTTGTAATGTGTTTTGCAAGTTTGATGTTGAATAATAAAGTTGAAAGCGATGTAGATGGCAGCTGCATTGGAACTAGGAGTTTTGAAATTAAATTGATAGTTATTGGCTCTTGGATGGTCTGATCGTGATACAGCGAGCGAATGGTGTTGTTAGCTGAACTTAGTTTTGTGAAGATGATCTTTGCCCTGTTGGACACAGGGGCTTGGATGGTGCGGGTGTTGGAGCCCGTGGTTGCTCAACAACGAGCGGATTGTCGTCGCGGCGACCAAGTTGTCAATAATCTTTACCTGCTGTATACGCTTACCGCGGGGGTCAGCTTAAATTTTCGAATCCTTATGTTTAACTAAATTCTTTGGAGGCTTATTTACAAAAGGAGATTGATAAAAGGAAATTGATGGAAGAGAACTATTAGTATTTAGTGTACGAATATCATTATTCATCTGAGATAGGGGTAATATGGAACAAAAGTAAAATATTTGTCGCCAGGGCTTGTGATTCTCAAAACATTAATCGGCAACTGGTTTCTTGGTTGGATGTTTTCTGTTTACTTGTTACCCATTTGTAGTTGCGAAAAGCCCTTGAGATTAATTTTAGTTTTTAAAATTATAGTACTCATGAATCAGGGTTCAACAAATTAAGGCACTTAGATTTTCTGAGCCAAAGTGAGAAATATTCTTTGTTTTATAAAGAAAAATTTTACTTACTCTCTCTCTCTCTTTATATATACGTATATATATATACACTATCTACCAGTAAGTATTTGGACATCTGTTATAGAAAAGGAAAACAATTATTCATATTCAATAGATGATAGAGTCTCCACGAGAGGCAATTACAGCCTCAAACCTCCGGGGCATGCTTTTCACAAGTCCTTGTATGACGGCTAGTGGTATTTTCTTCCACTCGGCTTGGAGAAGACATGCAAGTTCCTTCACCGATTTTGGACGGTTGTTGCACCCCTTAATTCGGCGATCTAACTCGGCCTAGGGGTTCTTGGTAGGATTCAGGTCTGGGCTCTGGGCAAGCCAGTCCATTCGGTTAACCCCATTGTAACCATAACAATCTATGGTGGACAGCTGGCGTTGTCGTCCTGGAAGTAACATGGGTCCAACCCGTAAAACTGCCACAACGTAGGAAGCACACTGTCATCCAAAATAGTGCAGTAAGCGTCGGCGTTGAGCTTACAGTGAATTGGGACCAAGGGTCCCAGTCCATACCAGGAGAAACACCCTCAGACAATAATTCCACCTCCGCCGAACTTTACTGTGAGCACAATTCATTCTGGCAGGAGGAGTTGTCCAGACAGTCTCCAGATCCAGACCCTGCCATCCGAACGGTGGAGAGTGAACCTTGATTCGTCACTCCAGAGAACCCGTTTCCACTGATCTACGGTCCACTTTCGATGTGCTTTGCACCACAATAACCGAGCAGCGCGGTTGGAATTTGTGATCAAAGGCTTATGGGCGGCAGCACGACTATGAAAACCAAGCAGATGTGCTTTCTTGAGTATTCATCGAAACAACACTCCCGGATGCCTGATGAAACCCCTGGAGTATGTGGGCCACCGGTTGGGTGCGGTTCTTCCGAATTTCGCTGGACAGCACCCGTCGGTTTCTATCTCCCAGTTTCATGGGTCTGCCGACTCGAGGCACATTCCGACAATCACAGCTCACCTTCCACTTTTGAATCACATAGGCCACTGTCGATTTTCCGTAATTCAGCTCGCTAGATATGTCCCTTAAGGATTGGCCATTTCTGTGATACCCGACGATTACACCTTTCTCGAAATCAGATAACTCTGCATTTCGTGGCATCTTGCATGCGACTAATGCCAATGTTGTTTCCTACACGAAATTTAACGGCGGAAGTCCCGACGTATATCAAGACCGCAGATATCGTCATTTGCATGGGTGTCCAAATACTTATTGGTAGATAATTAATATATATATATATATATATATTTATTTATTTATATATATATATATATATATATATATATATATATATGAATTACCTCATCAAAATTTCTGGAAATGATGATTGTCGCATAAAGGTATGAGAATTTGACATTTTGTTGTTATATAGTGGGCAACTTATCTACTGCTGCAATCAGTTTTTATTATTTAAAAAAATGCATAATCCAATTAGAGGAAAAGCGATCAAAAGAAAGTAAATTCGCTATTTGATTGTTTTTATGTCTGCTTTATGACAAAAATTTAATGATGATGGCATCCACTTCAAGATATTTTGCCGAATATAAAACAGAAAATTCGACAGAACGCATTGAATCAAAGGTTGACAGATGTATGGGCTTCAAATTTACCATAAATGGAGAGAGCTGCTGTGATAAGATGCGTTCTCAGAAACGTTGGGAAAACAGTTCAATATTTGCTATTCATTCAATTTTTTTGAAAATGCATAATTTATTAACTTAAAAAAATTAATAGTGTTACTTTTATTTTGTATGGTATTCTCACTATGTCCCTTCTAAATTAATACTTTTGCTTAAATTTCATGGCCTGCGACTTACGCGGCGTTCTCGGTCGGTCCTTTGGACAGACGTAAAGGAAAAGTCACCGAATCTACATGTTTTGATATAAGCATTCTCACATTCTAAAATTTTACTGGAAGCAAAATTTTAAGTTATACAGAGTTTGTCATAATTTCATACACTTTACGTTAATCGTGATGAGGTTCACTCGTCCAGGCTTGGTGAATTGGTTTGTTTTTTCAAGCTTCTTCTATAGGATTTCTATTATCTATGTCAAAAAAAAAAAGGGGTAAGCAATGCTAGGGTGATCCTCTAATTAGACGGTACATCAATTGACATCGCAAATCTTCAATCACCAAGTTAAGTTATGCGAAATTTTACTCTTCGCTCTTTTTCTAATCACATACTGGAAAAAAATTTTTTTTTGGAACTCTGTTACCTGTATTTGAAAATATATCGTAAAATGCAATGCTCGTATTTTTAGTAAATCACTTTATTTTAAATCAATTTTTTCAAGAGATAATTATAAATTTGTCGGGATAGATCACTAAATTCCCTTTAAAAAATTAGGAACGAAAAAAATTTAAAAAAAAAAATCGCGTTCTTTCTTTAAATGACGGTCTGCACTAAAAAAAAAGAAAAGCATCTGTCAGTCCGTGATTAGAAAAATACCGAGAGAAAGATTCTTCATACCTTAACATTTAGACTGAAAATCTATGAAGTCAATCGGAATATACATTAACATCTACAATGAACAGATATTAAAGATAATTTAGGGAATATTTAAACTTCTTTGATGGAGATGAAGATAAAACGTTGAACTGTTTGCAAGATCCAAAAATTTAACCTATTAAAAACAAAAATAACGTGCTGAAATCAAGTTTATCGGGGAGAGAACCGGAGAATTTCCCCTCTATTAAGAGATTTCTTTTTTGTACACTTTGAATACAACGTGGGATAAATATTAATACATCTGAAGGTTGCTTTATGTATGACTATGCTAGTACAATCATGCAGACATAAGCTTATGATACGCACAAATATCAACCACATTCTGACTTGAATCATTCGGCATCGTGGAAAAATAGCGCTTTATAGCAACCTTCCCATCGGCCGGCTACGATTATTGTATAGATGTCAAAATGATCGTCATTTGTGAAAACAATATGATTCGCAGGTGCGTGCCACTTGCCTGTCGACATTTAATAGGCGATGGGGATCGCATCGGCACCACAGACATATCATGCGCTGCTAACGCATCCAAGACACCTTAGGTCACCAGTTTGTGACCGCCATAATGGGCATGAGTAGAGGAATGAAGGCATGCGCATATGTGCGATCACTGACTGGTGACACTTTGAAATTCTCTCTGTACTGGTTAGAGGCAGGTATGTTAATTTTATTTATACTGTTTATAAATTTTTATTGCCGATTTCGTTGCATCATTCATGGGCGTAGTCAATGACATCTCTTACATTCCAATTCAGCGAGCAAATGTAGAAAATACATAATAATGAATATCAGTTATACCAAACACCAGGATTGTTCCTTCCGTCGTACAAATTCTATTTGCAATTGGAGCATCAATTCTTGAAAATGCAGCAGAAAACCCAGTATCGCAAATTTTTCTTAGGTCTGGAAATCGACGGTAACTGTATGATAGTTTACATACTTTAATATATTGGTAGGAATAAATGTTGCTCTGTTCATATCTAATAGAGCAAAATAAATTTCTTGTTTACCGAAATTCTCATTTAACGTATATAAATGTTATACTTTGATATATGTTTAATATGTTATGAATTATTGATTATTAATATTTTTTTAAAAATACGGTTTTGCACTCCTGCGTTAAAATACTTCTTTACGGAAAAAAAAAAGCGCCCAAGCATTTCAGACTGAAAACAATGAACTGCAAGAAAAATTCTTCAAAGCTACACCCTAAAAAGTCTCAATGAAGCACCAAAACTCAGAATTCCTTTATAATAGTTATATGAAAATGAATTAGAATTATTTGAACATAATGAACCCTCCGATTTAATAACACGTTCATCATACTCCTCAATTTCAGTTCCTTAGCAAATAGTCACTAAAACGATATTCACAACTGAAATCGATTCGATAATTAATCATATCCTCGTCAAAAGGAAGAAAATATTTAGCAGAAAATTATTTATCAGTGTCATTTTTAAATTTAAACAGACAATCAAATGCTTTTCCTTCTAGTACTATGTAAGTAACTTTCCATTCAAAGAGTAAACTACTTCAATTCTCTTTTTTTCTATGAAAGAAAATTAAAGTTTCTCAGGAAAATGCCTTGGTTATGTGTGTGCATATAATGGGTGGGTAAAGGTTAGGTTACAGTTTTTAAACTTTCTACTAGTAAGAATACGTAGTTTCTGCTACAGCGTAAAATTTCTCGACAAAATTACAGTGTCCAATACAAGTGCTATTAGCAAATTTTCAGTCTTATTTAACAGTATATTGACTCTCACTGTTCAACTTGCTTCAGAAGTAGCTCATCCAAGGGTAATTATCTTTTTGCAAATTACGATCTGAAATTATTAATCTTACAACAATTTATTGCTACAGTCACCATTTTACTGAAATTTAAGTGAAAACATGCGTATTATGCATGCATAAAAGTGAAAACTCTTTATTTTAGTGCTCAGTGACCAAATTTTGAATTTTCTTTAAATGTTTCACTATAAAATTATATATATATATATATATATATATATATATATATATATATATATATACACACACAGGTTGCCATTCAAATATCTGGCAACCTCTGGACTTGGGGAATGCCGGATTTTGGTTTGGTGTATATATTTAACAGAAAATAACTATGTGCACAGTCCTTTAAAGAAGGAAAATTGAGAGTGAGATGCAAAGCACAACTTGGTTTATGAGTCATATGGAAAAAAAATATGTTCTATCTGTAAATATAAAAGTTTTAATAATTAAGTATTAGCTAAAGTAGTAAAATTTAAGTGTGTGTGTATATATATATATATATATATAATAAAATTCTCTTGCAAGAGTATAGATAGTTATACTTCTTAAAAAAATGTTACCACTGGGTAAGTGTCCCAAATATCGCCTACTCGTGTTTCTAAAGTATGATTCGCGCTATGTATGAGAAAATGCAGTAGCTTCTTAGTTCTTGGTTTGTACTAGCAGCGGCGCTAGCGACAACGCTCTTATCACGGACAACAGAAACTATATGGCGTCTGAAGTTGTTTTGGCTGTTGTCTTCGTAACTTTTGGCTCCAAAGAATCCAGTGAATAACCAGGTAGGTGCACCCCAATTCTAATTTTGCTTATACCATTTGAAAGTGCATTTAACAGAGAATCCAGAGGTGCTATTATTTTTGAAAAAAAACAACAACAAAAACTGCGCTTTAAACTTTATTCTTAGCATAATTGTGTTGACTGTGTTGTGTTCCTAATATCTACCAAGTTGATCCTAATATCGCCTGGTAGGCGATATTTGGAACAGTTACTTTAATTAAAAACTAAGTATTGCATTCTTGTTTCCTTTTTAATTTTAGTTATTTTATTACACTTTCCGTTCTTTTTTGTTGGAGGCCTCTTGTCTAAGATGCCAAAGGAAATTAAAAATAGACAGACATGGAGTACGTCTTGTCTGCAGGCCGCAATGGGAACGTTGAAGGCTTCCAAACAGTTTGGCATTACAAGATCTACGATTCGTGAGTGCATTAAAAAAGATGTGAATGAGAAAAACGATGGAATTGCGAAGGTTAGAATAGTGGTGAGAAAGAAACTTGAGAGAAAACCTGTACTGACGGATGATTTAGAAAAGGAGCAAGTTAACTACTGCAAGGAAATGGAATTCAATTTGATTGCTTAACTCGAAACGATGTTAAGCAGATGGCCTACCAACTTTCCTTGAGAAACAATCTTCCCCACCACTTCTCTGAAAATCAAACTCAGCTGGCCGAAAGTGACTGAATTCGTTTTTGAAAAGAAACGCTTCCCAATTGACAATCAGAACTCCACAGTCATTGTCAAGAGTCAGAATCCTAGGATTCACTGAAGAAAACGTGAAATCCTTCTTCACAATTCTTAAAGCAGAACTTTAGAAAATTAAGTTCCATCCTACCAGAACTTTTAATGTTGACGAAACGGGCATTACAACTGTCCAAAGTAAAAATGTACAGGTGATTTGCTCGAAACGGAAATCAGCTGTATACAAAATGTCATCGGCAGAGAGGGGGAAGCTGTGGTCAGGAGTGACTCATGTGTACCTCTTGCTTTCAGTGGAACCACAGATATTGTGATGCAGCTAATGGAGAGCGCAGGAAATATATATGTTCCTTCTGCTTGAATGATTAAGTGGCCAAAATAGGTTTAAATTATTGGTATTACTTCTGTTTAACTTTTTCCATAATAGATTTTCTGTTCTTTGTTCTGTGTTTTTATTTGAGTTTTTCTTCTCTCCCCCCCCCCCCCTTGCAACTCCAGCGACCTTGCTCAGAAGGACTTTGCTAGCAACGCCTTTTAACAGGTGCTCCTAATTTAGCCTGGTAGGCGGTAATAGGAACAGAGGTAGGCGATATTAGGAACCGCTCTGGAGTTAACTGGAAATTTAAATTTTTCCAATTTAGCTACATAGCTTAAACTGGCACTGGTTTTGGAGCTGGTTGATCTCAGGATACCAAAGAAAATAGTTCTTAGGGATGTTCTTTAAGCTTCCAGCCCAGGGGTTTCCAACTGGCGGCCCGCGGTGCCTTTTTTTGCGGCCCGTGAAGACTTCTTGGAAAATAATTTGCAGCATCAATTTAGACATTCTTAGTTAACGAAAAATGTTTTTGTAAAAATCTATATTGTTTTCAAATGCTGTTCATTTACAAAAGAGATTGATTTTCCTCAAATTCCATTAAAAGTAGGGTGTCCACTCATGTTCTATTTCATACCCCCCTCACTTCTTATTTGACTTTTTTTGTGTATGTCTGAGTAATTTAACGAAAGTTGGCCAGTTATAATCAAGGTCGTTGTTGGAGGTTCGTCCTCGAATTTTTAAAAATTTCATAGTACATGCTACACACAAATCCTCCAAATCCCCCTCCCTCAAGAAAAAAAGTCCTGGCTACGGTCCTGATTAAATCGCGGCCCGCCACTAGACAGGTGTTTTTGATTGCGGCCCTTGGACACTTGTAAGTTGGAAACCCCTGTTCCAGCCTAATCAGAAACTCAAAAGTGGATGAAATGTCGAAAAAAAGTTAGGGTAGGTGATATTTGGGACACTTACCTTACTTCAAGATAGAAACAAATATCCTATATGTATTAAGAGGCAAATTACAAGGTGCGGCAATTAATTTCCAGGACTGATCTAATAACTCCAGAAAATATTACGTGAAATACATACCCATTTAATATGTTTCGAAGTAACTCCCACCTGCCGTATTGCACTTCTGTGCTCGGCTGTTAAGTTTCGGAAACAACTTTTAAAGTCCTCTTTCGGAATTCTCTTTAATGTGGACATCACCGTTTTCTTGATGGCTTGACATCCTCAAATCTTGTTCCCTTCAGCAAATTGGCCCAGCATGAGGTCGTGGAGATGCAGCATCCTCCATACTCTCCGAACTTAGCACCAGAAGACTTTTTCTTGTTTCCAAAAATGAAAGATTTGCTGAAGGGAAGAAGATTTGAGGATATTGAAGCATCATGAAAACGGTGACGTCCACATTAAAGAGCATTCCGAAAGAGGACTTTAAAAGTTGTTTCCGTTACATATACAGCCGAGCACGGAAGTGCATTACGGCAGGAGGGAGTTACTTTGAAACATATTAAATGGGTATGTATTTCATGTAATATTTTCTGGAGTTATTAGATCAGTCCTGTAAATTAATGGCTGCACCTTGAATATTTGAAAAGTTAATTATTATAATAAATCTTTAACAACAATGTGAAATTAGATTGATATTTTAAAATTGCATTTTCAACAACTATAAATTATCTTCAACCATTGATTTTATTTTACAGAGAATAATAAAGTTATCAAATTGCACTAATTAAAATTTTCAGAATTTGATCATATGCACTGTTTCCTTGCATTAAAACAATGGAGGTCAAAGACTTGATTGTACTACATTTATTCACATGATGAAAATTTGTGCAATTTACTTATGTCACTATATGCCATCATGTATTGGCTTAAGAATTTTTTTTCTAGAATTTGTATTAGAGAGGAATAAAGCTTTGATACAAGTGTGTGTTATACAGTTATAATTTACAGATTTAATATATAATTTTTATGTACCAAAATTTACACTTTAAAACTCTTACTGTAATTATTTCTATCTCCTCAAATGGAGGAGTAAATTTGTTGGTATTTTTCTTACCTTGAAGTGTTCAGAAAAAACAAACAAACAAAAACAATTACCTCTTTTAGAAGAATTACAACAGCATAAATTAAACAAAATATAAAAATGAGTTACTATAAATGTTGAATTTTCACAGTAAACATTCACATTTTATTTTATTCGTAAAATTGAAAATGAAGAAACTATCAAATATTTAAAAAGAAAACAATATGCATTTTCCAGTATAACAAGACTTTCAGTCTGACAAAAAAAAAAAAAAAAAAAAGAGAGAGAGAGAGATATTTTTAGTAGAAAGTCCAGCAATTCATAAGTGAAGGTTTGTGTTTCTTCAACCACAATCATAAGTCATTTTGGCTTTAAGTTTTAGTTGTTCGGTTAGATTCAAAATTTTTGCTTTTCCTTGCCTCTTTACTTTTGATTTTCATCATTTATTATTTTTTTAAATTTGTGACTCTAAATATTGATAATAGCACGTGCATCTTATCTTTACATTATTTATAAGTTCATCACTTACATGAATATTTTGGATTCCATAATATGATTTTACACAATTACAGACTAACTGAATTGCTCCTGACCTTTTTTTTTCAGATTTCCTACAAGTATATTTTTATTTACAGAAAACCAACCTTTTACTACTACATTTCCTTGGGATAAGATCAAGATAAGTCTGATTTCAAGAGTTGAATTCGGAAAGCAATCTGTATAATACACATGTATCAAAAAGTGAAAACAATAAGTCATACAATAGTGACAATAGGTCAAAAAGTGAAAAAAAAAACTTTTGAAATTTATGTTTATATGAAATTTTAATATAGCCATCAAACACAGTGTGAAGGTGAGACATTGGGACATAATTCTAAATGGGGGGGGGGGGGAGGGGGGGATTATTATTTTTTTTATTAATGCAGATTTTTCACTTCTGGTAGCTACAAATTTGAGAAAAATAGCATTCTGTAATAGAGGTTATAAGCTAATATGATATACCCCTCCCAACAGTCTCTGAAAAATGACATCCAAACAGTTATATATATATATATATATATATATATATATACATACATACATACATACAGTGGAATCTCGATCAATCATTTTCGGATCCATGGTTTTTCCGTATGTGTTGTTCATTTTATCCAGTCCCAATGATCATATTGCTTTGTTATGTTTCTGCATCTATCGTTTTCCCGCATTTATCATTCATTTCAATCGGTCCCTTGAAAAATGATAGATCAAGATTCCACTGTATATATATATATTATAATGAATTCTATGAAAATAGCTAGTACTTTCATAGTTCTGAACATTCTATAGTATATTTTCAGTGTCTTGTTTTACATAAAATAAATATAATTAAATACCATATCGTCGGTGTTCTGTAAAAAGGGCAAATATGTATATATATTTACATAGCTATTTGCCTTTTTTACAGATCACTATATATACCGATGGCAGCAGGGGTGATGGGGAAATTTCTGGTAGTGGAGTGCACATACCCACTCCTACCGGTGCTGTGGAATTTAAAATTAAAAATCCAGATTTCTGTTCGGTATTTAGATCAGAGCTTATTGCTATCAGGAAAGGCTTGCAGTATGCGTGTCAAGTTGAGGATCAATTTCACGATGTCTGGATTTTAACTGACAGCCGTGCTTCAATTCAGCACCTTTCTAATTGGACTATTATTGGGGACCAGACTAGCCTGGACATCTTAGATCTTCTTGACCGGCTTTCTTCTGGACACACTATTCATTTTCAGTGGATCCCTTCCCATGTTGGGATCGACGGTAATGAAAGGGCTGACTTTTTAGCCAGGACTGCGGCTGATGAGTACGTGAGTCCTTGTGAGGCTCTTACTTTTAGAGAGATTTACTCCCTCATGAAGATCAAACAAAACCATCTTTGGAGAATTCCTCCTTGCCATCCATGGTATTTTGGAAGAAGTCCGGGTAGGTCTTTTCAGATCAAGCCCAGAAAGTACCAAACGGCCTTCTCGCGCTTCATGAGTGGTCATATAAAAGCACTCACTTTTCGGCAGGGACAGAAGATCTTCCCTGAGTGCCACTGGTGCTCTGCTGACATGGCCTCCCCTGCCCATATTTTAAATTGTTTGGGATTTACTAAGGACGAGGTCCTTCTGGACCCTCTACTGATTTTAGACTTTTTGGAGATTTTTGGTTTTATGGAGATTGTCTAGCCTTGCTAGACAATCTGGGATTAGTTAAAAAAAAAAAAAAAAAAAAATGCCATGAATGAATGAAGAAATGCCTATACTAAAAATTACCTTGTTCTTAAAAAATAAATAAATAAATAAATAATAATCCACTTGATCCATTGGTGAATTTACTATGGTAACTTTTCATTTTAGGAAATTTGTATAATTATTTATTGTGTTTTATTATTTAGGAAATGTTTATGAATCTTTATCCTGCAAAATATGACAGCTTAAACACTGATCTGAAACTCTGATGACTATCAAATGAAGTATAAATACACACATGTATAAAAAATAAAATACAAATAAGTTAAAAAAAACTTATCTAATCAAACCAAATTTTAACACCAGCTATACATGTTATATTAAAATTGTTTCCAAACATTGGCACTAAATGCAACCTTGAACGTTGAAAGAATATATAATTTTAAATGCCAAGCAATTTTATGCATACGTAGTAAAACTGCAAGCGACAGTTAAAATACAACAGGAGTTTAAAGCAATTTTGGACTAATTAAAAATGAAAAATTAAAGTTCTTTTGTTTTAAGTTTATCTGCTTACAAACAGCATTTGCTTTTTTATTTTTTCTATTACAATTGAACTGAAGCTCACTGGCTTGAGTCTATATTGTTTGCCATAATTTGATTTTTTAAAAACTGATTCATTGAATGGTGTATAAGATATTGCATTATTATTGGTAGCTTAATAATGTATACATATTATGCCAAACTGTTTTTTGTTAGTTTTTAATTGCTATACTATGATCTTCTAAAATTTACATTAGGTTTATTTATGTATTTGAAGGTCACCTTAACTTTATTAAATAGTTCAATTTTCAATAGTAAATGCATTAGTAAGGAATTAGAACAAAGTAATAATTCAACAGACAATTTATCTAGCTTTGGATTAAAACAAATAACAACATTATATCAGTTTGATTAGGAAATTCTATATGCAGTTCCAATTCTTATTAAGTTTTACAAGAGTTACATCTTCAACTATAAAAAGATCACCCAAAGGAGAGATACTATTAATGTAACTTTTTATATATTTCCCTCCTAACTTTAATGCATACATTAATGCACAAAAAATCTTTTAATGACATCAGTAATATATATTTAAATAAAAGATACACAAACAATGAAAAAAAACCATCCTATAAAATAAGGAAAACCCAAAAAGACATTCTTCAAAGTGTACTTAAAACAGATAAAAACTTGTAACTTATGACAAGAGTTTTTATGTGATTTTGATATTCTTCCTTACTACATAATATTTTAAAACACAATCTGCAGAATAAATAAATGCCATCTTTTGTAATACTACTTTAGAAGAATCATATGGAAAGCATATAAGATCACTCAATATTATAAATTAATCTCCCACAAAAGTATGTTATATTATTTCTGGTTATAATGAGGAATGACTATATAATGTTAACATTCTTTTTAAGTTAAAAAATATGATATGCTACTAATGAACCATTAGATGAAATTAACAATGATATCAAAGAAAATATAACTGTGGAACAAAAACTGATCATAACAAAGTACTTACATTATGGAATACTGCTTTTATGTAATGAAATGAAACAAGGTTTTTACATATTTAACCCTGCTGTTCTGTTCGGGTCAATATGACCCAAAATAAAATTTATACGTTCATAAAAAAATATAGTACAGGGATATTTTCATTAAACTTCTTGACATTGTTGGTAAATAATATAAATATGTACTCCTAGTGGGATTTATGTTTATTTGTACTTCGAAGGAATATTTTTCAATTTATACCTAATGTATCGTTCGGGTCAGTATGACCCAATGCAAAAAATCATTTATTTTTACTCAAACATGTTCCCTTTTGTTTGGAATAATTCAAAAGAAAATAATAACAATAGTTCCTCTAATTTATCCTATATTATTCCTCTATTTTATCTCTAAATTTACCTCTAATTTTCGAAAAGTACTTCATTGACGTATGTGTTTGGTCACATGACAAGAGAGCGTGTGCAAGGTCAAAAAGTTGATACGATTTGCAGGAGGCCAAAATATTTGCTCTTATTGCAGCGTTTCTTTTTTTCTGCTGTATTTCACTTTCTGATATACTGTAAAAGAGTTGTGCCTGTAAATGTGAAAAAAAGGGCGAATCGCATAAATTTGAGTCACGCTGGTATAGCTAAACTAATAGAAGCTTCTGACAGCGAAGAAGGAGTATCCTAGTATGAAAATCATACAAGTGATGAAATTGAGAGTGAAAGTTCTGACAACGATTTTGATACCGATATTCAACAAATGAACTATAAAAAGAGTATTCAGTCCAAGAATCGTGAAATAAAGTGGAAGTTTGATCCACTGCCACATTCTTCTCAATCAACAGCTTCTAATATTATAAAAACTTCTCCATGGGTCACAAGATATGCAACGGCAAGGATAACAGACGTAAAAAGTGCATTTGAGATAGTATTCAATTCTACGAAAACGAAATCATAAAAATGACTAATATTGAAGGAGAAAAGGTTTATGGAAAAATGTGGAAAAATATCGAAAGTAAATCATTTCAAGCATATATTGGATTATTATTTTTAGCTGGTGTTTATAAATCATATGGAGAATCAACAAAAAGCTTATGGGATAAAGAAACTGGCAGAAATATATTTCGTGCGACAATGTCCCTTGAAACATTTTGCACCATATCAAGAGTTATTCGTTTTGATAATAAATCCACTCGTCAAGAAAGAAGAAATTTGGATAAATTAGCGTCAGTGCGAGATATCTGGGAAAAGTGGATAGAAATTCTACCAAAATTATATAATCCGAATGAAAATATTACTGTATATGAACAATTAGTAGGATTTCGTGGCCGATGTCCTATCAAACAGTATATACCAAGTAAGCCATCTAAATATGGGATCAAAATATGGACTTTATGTGACAGTAAAACTTCGTATGTACTGAAAACACAAATTTACACTGGAAAAGAACAAGGGTCAAAGCCAGAGAAAAATCAGGGAATGCGAGTAGTGTGTGATCTTACTTATGGGTATTCGGGGCACAATATTACATGTGATAATTTTTTCACATCTTACAACTTAGGACAACTTCTTCTAAAGCCGAAAATGACTATGCTTGGCACCATTAGAAAAAATAAATCAGAAGTTCCTGAAGAATTGCAAACAAAGAAGTTCACAACTCATTATTTTATTTTACAGAAGACACAACAGTTGTAAACTACATCCCAAAAAAGAACAAGAATGTTATTCTTATGAGCACTTCGCATCATGACAAAGAAGTTAGCAACAGACCTGACAAAAAACCATTAATAATCTTTGATTATAATTCAACTAAAGGGGCTGTGGATACTCTTGATCAACTTTTAAACACGTACACTTGTAAATAAAAACAAATCGCTGGCCCATGATAGTATTCTATAACATGCTTGATACTTCGTACAATGCATTTGTTCTATGGACTTCAATACATAGTGAATAGAACGAAAACAAATTGACCAAACGAAGGCTATTTTTAGAAGAACTAGGAAAATAACTCATTTTTCCACACATTGAAGCAAGGCCACACCTACCAAGAAGTGAGGACTCAATAAAAATAGTGAAAGGAATACAGAGAAAAAGGGAAAACGTACCATTTGGATCTGCTGAGAATACTTCATTGTGTATCAAACGTGCAAGGTGCAAGCTCTGTCCATCAAGCAATGGCAACAAAACTAATATGTTATGCTGCAATTTTAAGAATCACGTTTGCAAATCTCATGTAAGATATTACTGTTCAAATTGTAAATAAAGGTATGTTTCAATTTCGAATATTTTTCTGTTATTTTTATATATTATTATTATTGTAAGTTTCAATTTAAAATATTTTTCTGTTATTTTTATAGATGCTTTATATTATTAGATCTATTTTTAAACTTACATTACTATTGTTTAAACCATTTCTTAAATGGCACCTGTCATTTACTGCAAGAAAGGTTAGTTTTCTGAATTGGGTCATATTGACCCGAACGCTACATACGTGGAGTAAATACGAACAGAACAGCAGGGTTAATAAGAGTATGGTACAGGTAGATTTGAAAAAGTACTTTTATTGCTCTTAATGCAAAATGTTTATTTGAAAGTCTGAAAATCTATGTACATTAAATAAATCACAGCACTGATACAGAAAATAGTTACAAGATAATACATGATTACACTAAATCTTTTTTTAACTGTCTAAAGAGACTGATGTACTTAGCTGCTATACGAGCTTGAGGAGTTACAAAATGCTTGCAGAAAACAACTTTATCAGACAGATATGGTTGTAACTCTCTAAGTTTGAGAGATCTCAAAAATGATAACACAAAGGAATAACAATTGTGACTTTCAGCATTGTACCTAAAACAAGAATTAATTGATTATATCACTCTGTCACAAAATCTGTTATCAGGTTTCATACATAGTCACCAGTTTATAACACTGGTAAAAAAATTATAGAAACTCAAAGTGTATAAAAGTGATATTGCTGTTGATAACACAAAGAAATAACAATTGAGACTTTCAGCATTGTACTTAAAAACAAGAATTAAACAACTAAAATAATAAATTATAAGAGACTAAATAAATTGCCCCAAATGGTAATATCTGAACCAAATATCTCTGAGCTGGCCACAACACCACCAAAAAAGATTATGATGTAAAAACTGTAATAACTTAAAATTACATGAATATTATGAGAAATGAAAGCTGAGTCACTTGGCATAATTGCAGCTGTGTGCAATTCACTTTCATATGGGAATGACTTAACTTTATTTTAACTTGTTAATTTAACTTTACTTTTAACTTGTTAAGCCTAACCCATAAAACAAAATGGATGCCATAGGCTGATATATTTTTGAAGCAGTCGCTCTGGAAACGTTCCAAATAGAGGGACAGAACTTGGCTATTATTAGGATAGATTCTTTGTTCCACAGAATACTAAGAGGTAAAAATATCTGAGAGGTTAAAACTTAATTCTTAACATAGATAATAATAATAGACTCTTATGTCTTAGAAACTCAATTTGTTAGATTGTTATTAGGAAATTCTGGATAATAAATTTATAAATAAATTTTGGCAACAATTCTAGACCTTTGAATAGAGGAAAAAATAACTGTAAGCAACAAATGATAATTAAGCTGTAAAATAGAGACCCATAGAATTTGTAGTTTACTTTGAAAATCTTCAGTTATTCCTACACAAGTAGAAAATTTTGAAATCATAAAGCTGAAATATGCACTTCTCATTGACTGGCACATTATGCAAAATATAACTGTAAACAGATCAGGTTAATTAGATCACAAAGGTTGGTTAATAGTATAAATATACTAATTTAATAAAAAAATTTTAATGCTAAATGCTAATTTAAAATTTAAATGCCAAATATCTCTAGAAAATAAAACCTTTATTAAAAACATACACATCTAAATGTCTGATGAATATACATAAATTATTTCTTTAATATATAATAAAGCATCTTAGTTTCTATTGAAAAATGTTATCCTAAGGAAATGCTTATTCAATGATATTTTTAAAAGGTAGAGTTTATGAGCAAAAGACAAGGTACAGGTCTTCATAACCTGGGTGGTAGATTCAAATCCTATAGCAGGCATGGATGTCTATAGCAGCCTGGTATTGTCTTTAAACTGTAGGTCACAGCTTTCACGTTGAAAATAATAGTTGTGGCACTTGATATCAACCAACCACATAATGATGTTTGTTTGTTTGGTTTGGAGCGCTACAGTCAACATTTTGCTACACAAGGGCTAATTAGACCGGGACCTACAGTTTAAAGCTGATTCCGAATGGCTACAAACATCCATGCCAACAGTGGGACTCGAACCGACAGGATCTGAACTGAATGCCAGCACCCTAGCCATTCAGCCATCACCTGGCCACAGAAAAAGTTTAAAATTATAGTATTATTAAAAATATGGACAAGGATTTTATTATAACTATGATATGGAAAAACTATTTTTTATTAATATGGAGAAAATAATAAAATACACATTCTAATAGGATCCAATTACACACAGTGTGATAAATATATTAATAGACAATTATCTCTCTCTCCAAAAGAAAGCTTCCATGAAAGTGGATAGAACTTATTTACGCAGGCAACTAAGTATAAGAAGTTTTACTTTACAGTATTTATCTTCACACAAATCTTACATGGTAAATTCCTAGAAGTTTGATAAAAGTAAATTTTTAAATTTAGTCAAATATGTAGAACTTGATTTACAGATAACTTCTTAAGTTGATATTCATTTTTGCAATTATGAGTGTCAATTTATAAAGCAATATCCCCTAGATGTCTTTTTTGGCTCCCCAGCATTTCTTGAATTGCTATTTTTAAAATCTCTGTCTACTGACTAATATAACTAAAAATTTATAAATATTTTTCATGGCTGAATCATAAAAATACAACAAACTATTATCAATTAAGTATATTTTATTTCATTCTCTCTACTGTGTACAACACATTCAATATTTATCTTGATACCATTTTATATTTTTTAACATCAGTACATTTTCTACAAATAAGCATTTAGAAATGGAGCTGCAGTTTTAATAAAAATATGATAGATTTTTAATGGAGTAAAAAACAATAAAAAATCATAATGCATAAAATTAAAATACAACAGGCCCCAATGAAACAGCTAAGAGCAGTGTATACACGACCCTTAGGTTTTTACACAAACATTATGATCCTATAATGATTGGTAACTTCTTTATCAGTATTTTACATGAATTATTTTTGCAAAAAAATTAAGGTAAAAAGGTATGGGTACTTTAACAAGAAGTCACACTTATATGTCTATTTGTATTTATTTCATTATTAAATAATGAGTCATTAGACTTACTGTTTTAAAATGATCGAGTACACAAACATAAACTACAGCCCAAAATAAGTTTTTAAAATCCCACAATCCTGTTCTAACACTCCAGTAAATTATCATACAGGTAGTGAGATGCTAAATATGCAGCCATTTTAAAGCAAATCATTAGAGTATAAATAACTGTAATAAAAAAGGAGTTATAGTTTTACTAAACATTTGAGATAAATTTTTTAATGGAGTAAAAAACAATAAAAGAAAATTATGTACAAAATCTAAAAAAGACAGGGCCTCAATGAAACAGCTAAGTGCAGTTTATACATGATCCATAGGTTTTTACACAAAACATTATAATCCAGTTTTGCCTATAATGATTGGTAACTTCTTTAACAGAATTTTACACAAATTATTTTTGCAAGAAAATTAGCATTAATAATATGGGTACATTAAAAGAAGTCACACATATATGTCTATTTGTATTTATTTCAGTATTAATTAGTCATTAGACTTACAGCTTTAAAATGAATAAAGGTTACTAGTTCTTATTTCCATATTTACTGAGTTTACAAATAAAAACTACAGCCCTAAATAAATTTTTGTCTTTTTAAAATCCCAAATTCATGTTGTAAAAATCTAGTAAATTATCATACAGGTAGTGAGATGCTAAATATGCAGCCATTTTAAAGCAAATCATAGGAGTATAAATAACTGTAATAAAAATGACCGGAATACATGATCCAATCCTGACTTGCACCATAAAATGAAGTAATTAATATTATAAAGAGATAGATATGATGAAATGGACTCTACAATATTGATATGATACCTGTATGCATGTTAATATTTTGACTGACACATACACACACACATATATATATATGGATTTGAGGAATTCAAAAAATTATATTGGCATTAGATTACACTTTAGACTAGTAGTGAATAATTTTATCTAATGAGGAAAATCAGCTTGCTATTTATATAGAAAATGTGGGCTGCTGAAGATATGATGTTTCTTCATATTGTAGCTACTTCCAATCATTTCAGGCTTTCATTATTTTAAAATGATTTTGGTGCTTGGATATGGATAAAAAATCCCTTAAAAGGACATTTTCCCCATTAGTTATCAAACTTTTGAAGTGATATTTGCCTAATTTAGGAACAAAAAGGGAAAATCAATCTACCAGTATTAACCAAATTATCACCCTTGCTCTAGAGATGAAAAGCATCTGCATAGATGCTCACATATTAATGTTACTAACCTCTTACATATTTAGGTAAAACTAAGAACTTAGCTAATTTAAATCTATTAAAAATACAAGTCATTCAATTTAAAGCCAGTGTACAGCTCTTGGACTATTTTATATGATTCTAAATTGAACAAATAAAAAGGTTATAAAATTTTTCAGTAAATGAGGGGCTTCACAGATCATATTTTTCATAACAATTTTAACTTCTATTCATAAGTATTAGAGAACTTTTTCTAACTTCATAAAATCTTTTATTACATAAAATAGTGTTCACAGAAACAAGTGTGTTCATGTCAACTTATACACACATATGAGATCATATACATAATGATATTCTATACATTATTTTGCATCAACAATACTACGGTGCATACGCCTCACTATTCAAATGTCAATTAATCTGTATAACACTTTCTTAAAAACAAATTTCTATTACAGTGTTATTCCCTTTAAAAACACACCAAAATACAATAATTATGTAGTCAAATAAAAAAAGATGAATTGAAAAATAAAAGCATTTTTAAATTATAAATTGTTTAAAACTCTTGAACGTCTACCAAGGGCTAACTTGTCAATTGTTGCAATATACTTTGATACTCTAAAAAAACCTTTACTCTTAACCAAAAGAAATGAAATCCTCATTATCTGAGATTTTTATAATTATAACCCTATATGAGACTATGAATCAAACTCAACTATAAATGTATATAGAATTTCATGGTCCTGAATACATATTTATTTCCTACCCCAAAATTTTTTTCTGAATTTATTCCAATGCAGGATTTTAATGCTATAATTTCAATTTTCACATGAAACGTTTAAATTACTTTCTCCTTTGGTTCAATTTTTTTTAAATGCAAACTCTAAATTCATTATTTTCTTATTCCTAATTTTAATAACTCCAGCAGCATACTTAGAGTTAGATTTTTTATGAATATGGACTTAGTTCTTATTCTAGAATAGAACTGTTCAGATGCTTTAAAGCAATTGAAATAAGCCTATGAAGATACTCATAAAAACAAAAAAATCATTTTAATGTAGACAGACTGATGAAATCAAGATAAAAACAAACACACACATCTATATGAAGTTTATCAACATGATCCAATTCAAAGATACCTTTTTGGTTGAATTTTTTTCTGCAAAGTCATTGATGGACATACTGTACCATCCAAACAAAAAATAAAGATTATTAGTAACCCCCAAACCCAGACAGTAATAAATGGAGCAATGTAAAAAAACTAACAAAAATAAAAAAAAATAGAGGTTAATACCATGAAAATATATAATTGGCATCCTATAGGGTTCTTGGAGACATGGGATAAGAATTCTAAGTATATGTGTAATCAGACAGAGAGAAAGCAAATATGTTTATATATATATATATATATATATATATATATACAGTGGAATCTCAATCTATCATTTTTCAAGGGACCGACTGAACTGAACGATAGATGCGGGAAAATAACTAAGCAATAGGATCATCAGGACTGGGAGAATTAAACGACACATACAGGAAAACGATGATTCAGAGAATGATCGATCGAGATTCCACTGTATATGAAAGGTAACTGATCAAAAGAACTATTCATTAGTAAGGAATAAACAGTGTAAAAAAACCTACCGTTCTGGTGTCCAATAGTCTTTTCTGAAGGTTTCATAGAGAATTTCATCCCAATAACACTGTAGAGATGGTGTCATATGTCTTAATATCTTGATGGGAAGGCACTGATTCCAATTCTGTGCTTTACTCCTTTGAAGCCCATTTATATCATATTCAATCACAAATCCTGCAATATAATAAAATAAGTTATGTATACTATAAGTATAATATAATCAAAAGTAAAGGTATCCATCTGTCAACATTTAAAAAAATATAGTATTTTTTAACACAATTTCTCTTTTTGATTCAAAATTTAGTTTAATTCCTGTTTATATTAAATTATTTTAATATTTTTTAAAACCCAGTATACAGAGTAGATAAATTATCATTAAATTCTTCACATTTATTAAACAAGGTAAAAGACATCAATGCTTATAAATGTCAGATTGTGAGTTTGAGATCTCTGAAGTCCCATGCTAACATTTCAAAACGAAAAGGGCATACATATGTAATCAGGTCTGGAGAATCCTACACATTCTAAATTCAAAAATCTATACAGTGAAAGCTAAGTAGTAATGTTACATAACATTCATTAAATTTCTGAATTGCTAAGAAAGTTTGGCAAACAGGCTGCATCAAACCTGACCTGACTAAGTTACAGCCAGGGTTCTAGAAACTTTAAAACCCACAGTTAAAAAATTTTTGACATCCATGTTAAATCATCAATAGCTTTTCCAAGTTAGAGAAATTAATCGTTAAATCCTACTATGTGAACTGAAAATATCTAATGATTTTAAGAATAACATATATAATTTCACACACACGGGAGGAAGAATGAAAAAGAAGAGCCAAGCATCATAGGAAAAGATATTTACAAAACGGCATACGGCAAATACCATCTTACAGTACCTTCGGAATCAGTTACTCCAATATGCAAATCGGATGAATTTTCGTAATTGCTATAAAAAGAATAAATGATATTATATATTCACAAAGAAAATGTTAATCTCAGTGATGAAATTTTACAAAAAGTGTATTATTACTTAAGAAAATCTCCAAAGGAAGGTTTTATAATAACTGTATTGTGTTCTTTGGAAGAAATTTTGAACGGAAATGGAATTCTAAAAGGTGGAATTTGTAATTCGTCAGTCAACAAATTAGCATTACAAAATTTACAAACATGAGGAACTTTAAAGCAGAAAACTTTCGCTTCGTTTCTTAAATGCTGGAAACATAGTATTCCAGGATCATCATAGTTCATGTCGTCATCTTAAAATATGGCGTTGATAAAAATCGAACTGACATAAGCAAAATAGGATCTATGTTTACTAAATGAATTTATTTGGTTATTATTCCTGGTCATGACAGCCTACAGCCTGCTGAAAGAGAGTGTTTACATTAGTGCTTAATGCCACCTGTTCGGACTGAAAAGATAAACGTTCGAGAGTAGAAATTCCACAGCGAGTGACGTCAAATACAACGCTACTTGTGAATGCTGCATATCACTAACGGGGACAAGTTTACATTTTACTCATTTCTCAGTACTATTTTAAAATATGTAAAAGATTTTAAACAGCTCTTGCACAACCCACCACAATCTAAGGTTCTTTAAAGGACAGAAAAATTGTGGTCTCAATTGGATAAAACGGTTAAGAAATACGTCTTTACGAGCAACGACCTCAATCAATTATAAATGCCAGATGAATTGACCCTTGTATCCAGAGAAAATGCAAACAAACAAAAATCTTATTAACTTAATATCCCATGGTTTGGAAGCTGTTCAATTCCTTATTTTTATGTATCAAAACAGTAATTTATGCCTTGACGAGTAACGAAATATATTGGGTTTATGCTCAATTTTGAGAAATGGAATTTTGAAAAAATTAACTTTCGGAACACTACAGTAAATGCGGCATTGTGTTTTAGCTTAAAATATACAATTAAATTTGTACTTTATAAATACACTCATGTCCATAAATTAAGGACATTGCCAGCTCCGGTAAATAAAGGTTCAGAAACAAAACAAACGTGACTTATTCATAAATACCCATTTATTAAACAAAAGATAAAGAACAAAAAAGATGGTGTATATATGATACCATTCATAAAAACTACGATTTTTGCTCCCATTTTTACGCATTCATATATACCGTTAAAAATTTCATTTAAGTACATATATAAGGAAGAATTTATAGAAGTTAAATAACATTTCCCTTCTCAAAGAAAAACAGGGTACGATTACATTATTCTTAAATTCAGTCTCCCCCCTCAATTTCTCATAAGTTTAAAGAATATATGTGTAATTAGAGTGTAAGAAAATTATACCACAGCAATCAGTAATAATGACAAATGGAAAGCTCGAATTTTCCTCTTGTTGCTATACTTCCTTCAATTGATATTTTAACTAGTGTAAGCTCTTTTTTATTCTTCAAGATGTATTAGGCTTATTTTACACTTACCCGGCTGTCGGGTAACCGACTTCTAGTCGACATGTAGCCGACGCCGACACGAAAATGGATCTTTTTTACACTAAGGGCCTGTAGTGTTCCCGCTCCAATCTGCGAGAGGCGAACCACGTGACATCATTTCTTTCCCCCTTCACTTGGGAGATGCGCGCCGTCACGTGTGAGTCGAGGAGAAAAATCTCTCGCAGGTCGGACGCGCTATGCCGAGCGGCTTACTGAATTGTGTTGTCCGAATAAATGTATTTAAAAAGGCCTTCTGATGGAGTCTCTGCTTTGTGTCTAGTTCTATAGAGGCACAACGAATTACAACATCGTCGATTCACCTTACCGGGACTATTATAGGCCTGTTCACATAGGAGTCCGTTGAGGAGCGTTAAAGTATTGAAATATATTTAACCAATGACAAACCTCCAAACGATAAGCAATGAAATTTTTAACGCCTATGATTGGTTTATTTTTGTCTCAACGTCATCTTTTCCTTAACGCTACGCAACGGACTCCTATGTGAACAGGCCCATACCCGGCTGTCGGGTAAGCGACATCTAGCCGAGCCGACACGCGTTAGGACCTCTTTTTTATTTAGACCTTCATTCAGTAAACGTTCGCGTTGAATTAGGCCATCCGCACACGGGTCGTCTCGTACTCGGCTCGAACTCGAAGCGATTTTTCCCACACTCAACTTCCTATGTAATTGAATGGAGCTCCACTAACGGGGAGATTGACATTGACATTGACATAAAACACTATAGAGGCACCAAGGAGCAAGAGCTCCTTATCCTCAGCATCAAGGTTAGTATGTGACATAAGATTAACCGTTCTCAAGTTTACAAATAGTGTTGACAATGTTTGAGGGAGAAAGAATAAATTAATTAGTTGAAAAATCAACTAATTAACTAGAACGAGTACGAGTAACCAATGTGGCATGGCTAACTTAAATGATAATGGAGAAATTAAACAAGGGGTGAAACAAGAGATTAAATAAATAAATAATAATAGTAATAATAATAAAAAAAATTCAAAACTAGAAGACGGGAAACTTGAAATATGATTGGGATAAAAAACAAGTTAGTGAAAGTTACACGGAAGGGCGGTAGGTCCAAGGTCCGTAAGGTGCGAGTAGCGAATTCAAAGAGGAAAGCAAGCAGGATTGGAATTTCGGGAATAGGTTATCAATCACCTTCTCCAGCAAACAGCTGGTCCGAGGGGGGAATCGTATGGTAGAAAGAGGAACGATCGAAAAAGAAAGACAGGTCAGAAACCAGAAGTAGCCGGGCTATTGTAATTTTGAATTTTTTCAAGGAAAGAAATTACCGAACAGGAACAAGGCCGGGGTTCATAACCAAAGTAGCCTTTGGGTGCCTAAAGCACTCCCTAGGATCATAATCAGGCAGGTTAGCAAGTTCTTCGTTATTAATTGAGTATATCCTATTGTAAAAGTTCGTAGCCAGGTCTTTAATATGGTGCCGAATTGGTTCGATAGCTAGATCCCTATGAATAAGAGTGTTACGTAGGTACCATGGCACCTTCCTGATACCACGAAGAGTTGTTTTGTATAGTTTGCAGTCTCTGGATATGAGTGTCAGCTACTGAGCCCCAAACCGGAACAGCATACATCAGAATTGGACGAAGCACGGTCTTATACAATAAAAGTTTATTATCAATACTCATTTGGTTCTGATACAAGAGGTGTGCGATATCCCTACGTGCCATAAAGATCTTTCTAATAATGTATTCTATATTTTTTCTCCAGGTTAGCCTGCTGTCCAAGTAAACTCCAAGGAATTTCCCCTCTCTCTCAAAGTGTACCAGATGACCACATAATGTGACCGGCGGAGGTGGAATCCTGTTATAGCTAAAAAATATGGCTTTCGTTTTAGCAGGATTTAGTTTAATTCTCCACCGTTTGAACCAACGTTCAAGAATGTCAACATGCCTTTGGAGTTGCTTGTGCATATATTTAGTATTGCGATGCTTCGCTAAGATTGCCGTGTCGTCCGCACACATGGCTAGTATAGTATGTGGAGAATGTGGGATATCATTAATAAATATATTAAATAAAACAGGTCCTAACTTGGAGCCCTGAGGAACTCCAGCATTAATGTTACGAAGTGAGGAAAATGATTGTGTGTGGCGAACTTTAAAGGTTCTGTTAAGCAGATAAGAGCGAATTAGGTGAATAATAGCAGATGGCATCTTAAGTTTAATTAGTTTATAAATTAGTGAGCTATGCCATACGCGGTCGAAAGCTTTTTCTATGTCGAAGAGAATTGCGCCAGTCTGCATCCGATTCTGGAATCCATCATGGATGTATTCCGTTACTCGGAGTAGCTGATACGTAGTGGAATGTTTGGCTCTAAAGCCAAATTCTGCGTTAATAATGACATTGTTATCATCCAAGAACTTGTTAATTCTTTTACACAGTATATGTTCAACCAGCTTGCTAAGAAAGGAGGGTAAACTAATGGGACGATAATTTTTTGGAATGGAGGGATCCTCGCTAGGTTTCCTAATCGGTATAATTATCGCAGTTTTCCATGCTATTGGAAAGTACTTAAATTCGAAAATATTATTGGTGAGCTCACATAAAATATTAATGTAATTTATAGGTAAGTTTTTTATAGTAGAATTAGTTATGTAATCAATTCCAGGTGCTTTATTATTAGGAAGCGAGATGACAGCATTTTGAATTTCAACAGTTTTGGTGGGTTCAAGAGGTTCGTTATTGATAGAAGACAGCCTATTGTTGTAAAACTGTCTGAGAATGTCGTCAACTGCATCAATAGTGTATGTGCAAAAGACATTATGGTGGGGGAGAGCTGATTTTCGCAGTTATCTGCCAAGGCCTCAATTTTGTCCGAGTCACTTGACAGAATGCCAGAAGGGGAGTTAAAAGGGGGGAGTGGGGTAGCCGGTTTCTTAATGCGGTTTAGGTAATTCCAAATGCTATTGTCCGAGGGAGCAAGTGACTCAATAAACACAGTCCATTTTTTATTTTTATAATTTTTGATATCTATATATTTAAGTTGCTAAGCCGACTTTTTGGGCAGTCCGTGAGAGAAAACTACTGCATCAATTTACTTCATATTGGTCTAACGAAAGATTGTGATCTGTAGATTTGCCAAATTTGGTTTTTGTAACCGCAATTTCTATTAATTAGCGATAATTCACAATTAAAAATTGATTTCTACGCATGCTCAAAGGCATGTTTAAATCTGTCTTTAGAAACTCACTGTTTCTGCGTACGCTCAGTGACATGTTTTAATGATAAACACGTTTTTGTTCCGAGGAGTCTCTCTAGATCTCTCTCTGTCATTCTTATTAGTATGATAATTACGTTTGTGAAATATAAGATTAAACCTCACGGAAATTGTTTGTTTCACGCTGTTTAATGAGCGATAATTTACAAATTAAAAAATTTGTTTTCTGCGCATGCTCGGTGACATTTTTAACTCTGGCTTTAGATAATCACTAAGCACGAGTCCGCTTAAACACATTAATTTGTTTTTGCGCATTATTATGATTTTCAACATTTGGCAATGATGTGTTGAGTATAATTTGTGTATTAGTATACGTTTATTTACTATCTAGCCGTCATGTTTTGACGGGTATCACCTAGTCATTTTTAATTTTAGTATTAAGTCTATGAAAATCACCGCGTACTGACGGATCGCCCGTACGCTGCCAAATTTTCCTAATTTGATTTCGATTTCTAATTTGCGTTTTAATGTACAGTGGTAGTTTATTATAGTTATTTGGGGGAATGTGAGTCTTGGCTGAGCTAAGCGCATTATTGATATTGTCAGTGAGGGAGGTAACAGCTTTATCTATATCCTCTTTACAGTTAATACTATTGAAAGGAGGGGGTGAGTTAAAAACATTATTAGTATAGTCAATCCAATTTATGAAGTGGGGGGTTAGTATAGAAGGGAGGGGAGTATTAGTATGTAAATTTAAAATGATTGAATATGGTCAGAGGAAAGAGCGTCTATTGTAGTAATGTCATAAAGAAAATTAATATTATTTAAAAGAGCAAAATCAATGACTGACTGAGATCCAGAGTAGCCGAAACGGGTAGGGGTGGGTGGGAAAGCTATATCTATACTATTGTCATTACAGTATTCATTAATTTCCCTTCCATACCTACAGATGGAATTTCTATTGCACGCGCAATTCCAGCGTGGGTGGTGTGCATTAAAATCCCCAGCCAAAATAACTTTATCACCTAGGGAGAATAAATTTTGAATATCAAGACTGGCCGAAAAATTATAAGCTGCCCTGAGATAGATGCTAGCAATGTAGTTAGGATTATTGGGGGTAGGATAAATTTTGACTATGGTGTTTTCACTGTATTCAGATTAAGACTGGGGATATGATCAAATTTAATGTTTCTCTTGATATAGATTGCTGTACCTCCATAAGGTAGGGTACTATTATTACTGCTGTCAACACGTGGCGTGTGTATTAAATTATAATTTTGGATTTTAAGGTACCTCGCATGGCGATTTCTAACCTCCTGTACCAGGACCAAATCAACAGGGTTATCGATGAGGAAATCCCTAAGATCGTCAATCTTGGTTTGGAGGCCATCAGCGTTCCAACTCAGTATCCTAACTGCCTTACGATAGATTAAAGAGAAGAGGGCGCCCCCTGGGAACCAGTCGCTAGAGCTGGGAGTTTACTATTCAAGCCCATAAGGGCCATGAAGTCTATACCGGTTTCTCTAGCATGGTTTCGTATTTTTGAGATTGCAGCCTCAATAGCAAGAAGTTTCTCGAGGACCCTTTCAAGTTTTTCAACTGAAATATCTCTGGCTATTGTGTTATTGTATGGGGTGAGAATGGGGGCCGCTACACTATTACCAGTTTCAGTTGCTATTGTTGGGGGTAGCAAAACCTGTTTTTGCGGTTTAAAATGTGCACTGTAGTCTTTTTCTGGGACAGCTGCTGCCCTTTTGAACGAGTTTCCAGAATTGGTTTGTAGGATTAACTTACCATTATCATCATTGATCTTTCCTACATCTCTAATTGATTGTATCTGCTGTTTTTTATTTTTAAGAAAATTGGGGTGGCGAAAACAGCCCTTATAATTGGCAGGATGATCTCCCCCACAGTTTGCACACTTAGCCTTCTCGGATTCTGGCTTTTGGCATTGATTTGTCTTGTGGCTCTCACCACATTTTAAGCATCGTGCATCCATTTGGCAAGTATCGCTACTGTGGTGGGGCGATTGGCAATCGGCTCGAAGTCGAAGAGGTCTCGATTCGTACTCGTCTCGTTTCACTCGAATTGTTTGGAACGGGAAAAATCGAGCGTGACGCGTGGAGTTTTCGATTGCAAGGGAAGTGTTCAACGTTAAATTTGTGGGAGAAGTGGAAAAACACCCGGAGCTTTATGACCACACGCTCCGAAAATATTCTAGAAAAGATTGCACAGAAAAAGAGTGGAATGAAGTTGCACGAGAAGTCAATTTGACAGGTAATTAATTTAATTACAAACTTTATTAATGTTACAAAGTTTAGTTCAAAAAATGTATTACATTATAGTTATTCTTTATTAATTACAGAAACTTGTTACAATCATTCATTAAAAAATATTATTGCAATTTCACGAAATCTGTTTTGATTTAATACATAAAAAATAATAATCGAATACAAAACACAAAGCGAAACTCAATATGTTTAATTTTTTAAATCAGTAAACATAAAAATTATGATTTTAGTTTTGATGAAAAAGTGTCATAGCCTGGACTTTGTCGTGGTGATTGCTGTCTGAGTCTCACCGTCTCACTCACACAAACACAAGAGCTTAGCACAAACTTTTGTATCTTAAGAATTATATGCATTTATAACTCCGATTTAAAACGAAATTTCAAATAATTTTATAATTAACAAAAAATTTTGTATATTTATAACATTAAAATATACCGAACTGAAATGTTTTTAATCATAATTCGGTGAAGATATTGAAAATGCCTTTATTTTTAAGATAAAAATATGAACAAAGAAGTTGCATTCGAGAACGCAAATATTATTGAATCTCGGTGCCCTGTGTCTCTCGTGGGATGGTTGCTTCACAGTTACGACAAAGTTTGCAGGCTTTAAGCGTGTTAATCTAAACACAACAATTCCACTGCCAAGGCAATGATGCCATTGGAGTCATAAAATAATTTGCTAAATAATCTCTCAAAGCATTAGCGGTAGAACGATTTTTAATTTTGGCTCGTATTGCTGAAGTAAAACCAGTGGAGTAAAACCAGAGAATGTCCTCCTCATCACTGGAGCTGCTCATTTTAAAGAAATAAAAACAAGAAGTTTTGTACTTGCACGTTGAAGACATTCAACCTACTGAGAAAAATATGGATTCGTCATCCCGCTTCGAATTCGAGACGAAACCACTTCGAGTGCGATTCGACCCGTGTGCGGGTAGACTTTGCATAGTTCATACAAGACGCACATCGCGCTTCGAGTTCGAGCCAAGTACGAGACGACCCGTGTGCGGATGACCTTAATCGCGTTGTAAAAATTATGATGGATTATTCTTTCGGCAATTGGCTCAATAAAATGACAGTTATCTGAGATTTAATATGACATAAAATATATGGTGTGTTTATTAGTTTTCAGTGTGTTTCTTTGTATTTTGAGAGCTTTAATTGATATGTTTTTGCTGTACTCACTTAATGAAAAAATTAATGTGTTTTTAATGTATTGTATTTAATTTAATAAATGTAGTATTTTAATTGCCATATTGCTAGGGGCGCTCTACCGCGCCCCTAGGAACACTGGCCCAGTTGGCAAAGGCGTTGTGCCAGTGATCTGAGGGTTGCGGGTTCGAGGCCAGTAGCTGTCAAAATCCACCGCCGTGTTCACTAATGGTGGCCGGGGCACGTAAAATAGGGCGTGGCTGTAATGTCCTCCAAGTTCTCAAATTTACCTCTCGGGGTGATGGGTCGGGTGGTCTGGTCCCGCCACTTGACTCGGTTCAAAATTCGAGGGACCATCAAACGGGTGCAGTGTGGACCCATCCCCTGTGGTGCACCCGGGACAACGAATACGGCGAAGTGGTCTCACGTTGGGGAGAAGAGCCTAGGCTCAGTTCTCCCATCTATTAGAAAAAAAACAATTACCATATTCCTTTTTTTTTTCTGTTGGCCCAACTCTTCAAAACAATCATTTAACTCTTTAAACCTCGACCCAAGCACTTCTTGTTTGTATTTTGTCCTTATAAGATTCTTGTATTTTATCCCATAAAATAGGACGATCATGAACTAATGTAATCAGTACTTCAAGATCAACTTCTGCTATGGTCAAAAACTTTGAACTGATTTAACACAAAATCAAAAACAACAAAACCAGAAAACAATCGCAGAAATTGCAAACGACACGTGCTGGCTAGATGTGTACTCCGCCCCACTTCCTTCGTCTGTTTGTTTCGCCTGTTTGTTTTCCTTGCAGTGGGGACTTCCGGCTTCCCTCACCAATAGTACGGCAGCCGGGTATCATTTACCCGACCACGACATTTGTTGGGCAAGTGTCAAAACAGTCGTACACTCTTCGTCCCGATTATAGAGTGCACAGCATCGTTTAAACTTTAAACGACAACCGGGTAAGTGTGAAACAGGCCTTATGTCCCAGGAGAAATTTCTTGGATCTGAATTTTCCGTAATATGATCGGTATGCAAATGTGAACAGTGATTTGTTTGGTTACGTAAGAAACTATTTTATCGACCGTGTACGAAGTTCTCTTTCGTAATAGCTGCAGTGAGTGTAGAAAGAAATGATGATCGTTAATGATTTTCACACAAAAACTGTACTTTAACTATATTAATCTCAACAAATTTACTTAATGACCATGAAAACCTAAAACACTTTTTTATAGATTAGCTTTAAGGCGAGAAACATCGATGCATGTAAATACATTTTTTGAAGTGAATTGTATTTGAGACCATTTTTGAAAGAAGCCAAAAAGTATTCGTGCACCTGAAAAGAAAAAAAAAAAAAAACCCGCAGAAATTTCTTTTGACGCTTCATGATTGTGTTCAATAATTCTTCGTTGATTAATGAACCTGCATATTTTACAATAAATAATAGTGGTTAGACACCCAAGTTACAACCTCGTCGGCCTGAGTTCACATCCTGCCATTGCATGAATATTTCTGTACTGTCTCCTCACAGGGTGCAACGTTATTATACCCGCTGGATGCCCTCATAATGAAGTAGCCAACAAAGCAGCGGCCAACAAAGCAGGGCGATGTCCCAAGGATCGGAGATTGTCGCTATAAAAATAAATCTTGGAAAGTGTATTCACAGCTATGATACTGTTCAGAATAATTGATATACAGAACGTAAATTGTTCAAAATGGGTCATAAAGCTAAGACACCAGTTTTTGTTTGTTTGTTTGTGAAAGGAAACAAATATTGAAAGCTAAAAAGAAAGTAAAGCTCAATATATATATATATATATATATATATATATATATATATATATATATATTTTTTTTTTTTTGGTTGGGGGCGGGGTTGTTTGTGAAACCCTGTTTTATAATGTAGTCAGTAATTGGACCCTTATACCCTCGCAAACATTGAAAAATCAAAATATCCTGTGATCAATCCTATGTCCGTAGATATATAGACAGGCGCATCTGTTGCAAACCTTATTTTTTTTTCAGATGAAATAAGTTCAATACTTTTTGTTCTATTGGTAGACATGAAATAATCATTCATTAAACAAATTGTTTTCCTAGAACGAATTGCTAACGACGCTTTTTAAGATGCACGATAATATAACTTAATTAAAAAGTTTTTGAATACATTAAGAAACCCATTTTTATAGTACAAAGCATAGTCTGACAAGAGTGTAATTAAATTTCTTGCGTTACTAACTTGAATGGTCTTATCTTACATCCAATGCAGGTTTAAACTCTTTAAATCAAACTTACGGGGATCAAAATGTAGTTAATTATAAATTAGAAAAGTAAAGTAGATGAGTCTACAATGACAAATTCACTTTTTTGTTTCATTCAACTTAAACATCACTAATTTTCGAGTAGTAGTTGTCTATTATTGTGAGTATTGTGGAATTTTTTTTACAAACACTGCAGTTTGGAACGCTTTCCTGACAAACTAATCAGCCATTGGTATTTTTAGAAAGATTTTAATATATATATATATATATATATATATATATATATATATCTATATCTATCTCTCTCTCTCTCTCTCTCTCTCTCTCTATATATATATATATATATATATATATATATATATATATATATATAAACCCTTGAGCCGGAAGAAAGGATCGCAGTGCTCTGAAAATCAACTAGCTAACCAAACATTAGATAGATTCCCTCCATTATAATTATTACATTGGATAAAAACTCTTAAAAACAATAGCGGAGGTAAACCCTCCCAAAAAACTATTTGCATTTTGAAGGGTTCAATGACGGAAGACTTTATAAATTTAAAATTCTGATTAAATAAACCACATCCATAAAGTGACGATAAAGTTTAATCACAATGTTTTATTCTCAAGCCTCAATTTTCGGGTTTTAGAGGACATTAACAAGAGGACATTAACAAGAAATATCAGATCATCAAAATGTACGCTAAGAGATTAAAGGCTTTAATAATCAAGCATTAGGAACTAGTACTTTCGATTAGCCTTTTCATAATAGAGAGAATGCAAAATTAGGTTTAAGTTTTAAGGGACATTACAATTTCCCTTAAAACTTATCAACTTGAAAATAAACAAAAAAAAAGTTTGTTTACAATAGATTTTCAATAATAGCGCAACCTTCTCAATATTTTCTGGAAACGAAGTCAACTATGATTTCTGATAATTTATATTTTTATGTTTCCTAGATAAGGGAACTTTAAAAATTGAATTTTCTTACTGTGTTTATTTTAATTAAGGTTGATTTGTGTTTGTCCTTTCACCTAAACATCAAAATTTTGTTAAAATTGGACTTAACATTATCATTATTATCCACTTATAAAAAAAAAAACTTAATATAACTTAATGTGTGTACGTAGGCTTAATTTAGATGAAATATCCCACATTTAAAACATAATCAAATAAACTTTATTTTAAATATAAGTAACTACAGCTTTTGATCATTTATATTTGTCTTCAAAAGAAAGGAATTAAAGTAATGCATTTGTGATGACTTCACCGAGAATTATTAGTTTTAGATATTTTGTAAAAAGAAACTAACTTTTTAAAAGAAAAACGAAGAATCTTGATGCGTTATCATAAATGAACGAGAAACAGTTTTATGAACTAAATCTGTTAATTCGCACTGCTAGCGTGCAATGAAATAGAAGTTTGTAGTACCTCCTGGTGTCTCAGATTAAGGAAATTCCCTTTTTACTGTTAAAATATACATTTTGTTAAAAAGAAGGTTAAAATCTTGAACAAACTGCTTATGATGTTTGACCACGAGAAAATAACATCACCAGTATTTACGAAAGAAAAGCACGCATAGAAAAATAAATAAATAGAAATCTAAGCACCTTTTATATTTTTATGTGTCTATTTTCTGGTTAAAAAAAGAATATTGTTAGTTCTTCCTGGTATGAAGAATTTCCTATGACTGATAATTATGTTCTTAAAGAATCTGAGCATTTCGTTCATATAATAATTAGAATAATTGTTTTTTAAGTGATTTCTTTGATATTAATGATTTTTAATTTTTATTTTGGATAGCTTATATTTTCTATATTAACTTTAGATTCCACGGTAGAAATGACGTACCTTTTCGTTCCAAGATTTAAGGTATTTTAACTCCTCTCACATAAAGTATACAAAGGGTACTTTATAAAAAAATTTTAAATCAGAAAAAGTAATTTAAATATTAAGTTACTTCTAAATTATGTATGTATTTTTGCTAACGTAACATTAAACAATTACGGAAATAAGGATTCGAACACTTCGTATATTTCCATTTGTACATGAACTCCACTTTTCTTTCCTTATGTGAGAATTTGAGTTTTCGAAAAGTTTCAAACTTTTTTTGTATTTAAAAGAGTGTTTTCTACTGACAAGTTGCATAAAAGACACTGCCCCTGTGTAGTTTTTTAAGATTCAAATGTAAGTCAAACAATGGCGGTTCTTATTAATCGATTTTTTATGTTTATCAAAATCATTAACTTAATAATTCAAACTATTGAAACGGTCTCATTTTATGACCCCATTTCATTTTTTTAAAAGGGTAACACGACCAACACTATAGTTGATTCGAGTCCCCCGATTTAAAAAAAAAGAAGAAGAAGAAAAAAAAAGAAAAAGAAATTTGGTAGTCAGTTACTTTAAAACTTCTTTCATGTGATCGGTTCTTTTCCTTGTGCTTAATTTTAAGGTCTAATAGTGTTTGGTATCGTCCACTCTCCACAACTTAAGCTTATCTTCATATTTAACGTGAAAATTAGGTTTTTTCGAAATCATTCAAATAATATCACCAATTTCAATGCTAAATGCACATTTCACTCAACCAGCAATCCATCATTTGCTGAATAAGGTTAAATACTAGTCACGTGTTTCTAAAAACGCTAAAACTCATTAAAAGTCTATTTGAATAGACAACTTTCTTTTCTTAAGAAATTCCGTATGGTGTTGGTCTATTTAGCTCACAGGAAGTGAAAGATGACTGTGCGCTATCAAAACTAACCAATCAACCAACCTTTTGGTGTATTTGTTGGCATAGAAACAACAAATCTCATTAAAGCCCCCCCCCCCTATTTCAATATAGTTAAAAGTCAAGTTTTTAACTTCTGATATAGGGTCCAATATCTTCATATATTTGATAATAATTAATTACTAATGATTCATGAAATGACTTAATCTTTGTAGCCCGTTCACAGTTTGATAATATTCGCCTAATATAAGTTAGTTTGCAGTGAGGATGTAGGATGGGCAAACTAAACAAGATATCGTTAAGTTTAGGTTTTAGAATCCGTGCTATATAATATTAGTGCATAAATAGAAACACACAATATCTGCCGATTTCGTATAGTGAGTATTTGCATGCAATGAAAGAAAGCTCTACAAAATAATTTCTTTTGATTTTGTAAAGCATATATTTTTGCACACCCTGTTTTTTTAAACTCTGAGACAAGCATCTGTTCTCCGTTAACCAAACAGATACATCATGGGGTCACGCGACGGAACCTAAATTTTTAAACCTACTCTTTCAGCTACGGAGGAATCAAGTGGATCAGAATTGAGGTTGTTTTCAGAATTATGTGCCTGAAGATAAAAAAAACAAAACAAAACAAAAAACAAAAAAAACATACGTTTAAAAATGGTTACGTGTCTTCAGGTTTTTATCAAAGCTTAAAATCTGCATTGCTTCGGATTGTTTTAATTTTTTTTATGGATTTTAGCAACATAGTGAATTGTCAAGGAGTAAATATTGGAATTCGGATTGTACTTTGCATTGCTTGTTAAAAATATTTAGGTACTAATGGCTTTGAATATCTAGAAGTTGTAGTTATTTTTTTTCTTTGAAGAAGTTAAATAAAAGTAACCGAGCTGCGTTATATAGAGGCAAAGTTACGCAATATTATTATCTCTTCTTGAGCAGTTATAATAAGGTGAACTTTTACAATGTGTAAACATTCATACGAAGTGTTTATAATACCGAGTGAAATCGCTGATGATTGAGAATATTTATAATATTTCTTTAGGATGAGAGAGCATTCATTTGAAATGTATGATAATTTACTGTTCACATTCGTTATTTATATAACAAGATTTATAGTTAAAACATTGAGTAATTATTAAAAATCATTAGTTATTTATAGATGCTCATTGTACTCAAATCATTTAATATGCTCAGCTTGTTAAAACGCTTCTGTATACATTGTAAACGCAGTACTTTTTAAGGCTAAAACGAATCTCAAAATAACATTGAGATAAATAATGTCCGTTCTCAAAATAATCTTTTGTCCTCTGTTTACCATGCTTTCAAACATATTGCAGGATGAAGCATTCGATAAGTCGGATGAACGTTGTATTTTAAATGAGGAAAGTCATTTATAAAATGAAGCATGTATTCTGTACTCTCAGCATTAATTTCCCCTTTGTTGAGGATTTCCAGTAATAACTTCAGGGTGGAGTGCACGTGAGGACAGTATTCGTCAACGTTCAGGGCTTTTACCTTGCCGTTATAGGCCAGAAAAAGGCAAAACATGTGCTTATAAGTATAATGTTTAAAAAACAGAGTAATGAATACAAAATTAATTTTTTTAAATGATGCTTTGAAAATTTTAACGAAGGCCACCAGAATTAACGGAATTAACGTCCTATTGGTCTTGGATCTGAAATGCTTTTTAGAACAGTAATAATTAATAATCAGTTCATGTATCCAATTAAAAAAAATAAGAGAATGAAGACCTATGAAATTCAGCGTGCATTGTGAGATATTTCATGATTTTATATACACTCTGTAGCCAAGTTTTCCCATAACCTTTGATACTTTGGCCATTTTTTGTCCTTTTTGACGGGTAGTGGTGAAAGCGTGACGGAGGGTATAAACGTTTGGCATAAGAAAAATGTGTCATATTTTAAAGAAATATTATAATTACAAAACTGAAACCTTTCCGTGCACGAAAATTTTGTATAAGAACGGATGTTTTAAAATTTCTTGTCTTAATCAATGGTATATTGGTAAGATTTACAGTTAGCACTTATCCTGAAAATTGTCTTAATTTGATGAATAATTTAGATAAAATAAATGAAACCCTATAAATGTGCTTTTTACAAAGAAAAAAAAATCTAAAAAGTTTTGTTTTAGGGGAATCATTTAATGACTACATTGTTTTAATATCTGAGTTGGATACCTCTAAATCCATTCTTCTCGGTGATTAGGTGATGTCATAAAACTAACGAATATTTCTTCAGCATAAACTGAGCTAAAGATACCAATATACTTATACCAATATACCCTACGACACTGACAATCATTAGCACAGACATTAATATATTCCTTGCATAAAATGTGTTTTAGTATTGTTTGAATTCGTTGAGGTGGATTTCACTAATTATTATCGTTTCTCTTATGTGTGAGTAGTTCATAGTGTGTAACTTCAAGGTTTTACAACCCTTTCCGACAGCAAAATTAAACGAAACCTGTCTCTAAGCTATTAATTTTTATTGTCTTTAGTTCTTATTTCTGGGAATGCGAGTAGATCAAAGAAATTCCAAACTGTTTCTAAATTTGTTGAGTTTTCCTGACGAACATACGACCAAAAAAAAACAAAAACAAAATAATAATAAAAAAAATTTCAAGAAAAGAAATCATAGGGAGGATGCTTGCAAATCACTGATTACGCCTGTTTATTTAGCTTATGTACTGGTTATTTAGAGGAATAAAATGTCGAGGGTGTCCTTAATGCTGCAATGAAATGTATCTCTGCCACAATGTGAATACCTAAGAGACAATAAATTTTACTTGTGTAGTTGTATAAAATAACTATAGTTTTTCTGTGTCATAGAGTGCATAGAAAAGTGCTGAATTTACTTTCTGAAATTCATCAGATTAATGCGTGGGTCTGCGTCGCTTTCGAATTTTTGAATGAAACACTTTTCAAGTTGAAAGTTTTAGGTGGAAAAAAAAAGTCTCAGATGTTTAGAAGGTAGAATAAAGATTTCTGGACGGTTCACATCAGATACTCGAATTGTATTTTCCTCGGTCGTTGTAAATTTAGTTTTAATTGTAAACTTAATTCTAGCCCTAATGAATAATTGATTTGTTTATTTCAGGCTTTGTTCTACTCTTATCTCTAGGATTTGGTGTAGTAGTTAGGATCAGCTGTTACAAAGAAAATACTGATTTACTCAACGGGTGCAACCCTGAAATCTTGCCATTGCTATACCGTGCATCAGACAGAATTCGCTTATAATTTATATAAGATCCAGTCAAGTTTAGAACGTCCTGACTAGCTAAGACATTCTCCTGATTAGCAAATATTTCATCGTTCCTTTGCTTTTATGCTGTTTGCCTTATAGTTAACGGAAGAGTATTACATGTTTGTAATTTTAAATACATCGTTTTGGACGGGAAATATTTTTTCTTGCATATAATTTCTATTGACTGTCAGACTAATTTTCGAATATTTTGGAACTAACTAGTAATATTTTTCCAACCAAGAATTTTTCGATTCTGAGTATGCATGCTCCACAATATGACATTATTTTATCCCCGGCATTTGATATTGTTAATAGCAATTTATTTCCTTACCATTGATTTTAAGAGTTGTGAGAAAATAAACCCTAAAGTATTTAAATTTATCAGATTGTTACAGAAAATAACTATCAGCTGCGTACATTGAACAATAAATTAATTTTTCTATTCAAATATTACTTGAAAAGTATTGCTTATTACATAAAATTAAGTCTCTATGCTCTCGAAAATTTTTAGCTCTTAGAAACAAGGAAAATAATTGTTTGTACACAGAAAAGATGTTGTTTGACAAAATATAGAGAGGTTTATTGGACATGGCTAGGTAGTGCAGAAGAAAACACATTCGTAGTGTTGACGTGAATAAGCATTCATTTTCGATTCCTGGATCAGTTAAGTTATTTTAAATTGAAATATAAAATATGATTGAGAATGCGTGGTAGTGATTGAGACGTTAATATCTATGCTCAATTAGAACACTTGGAGAACATTTAAGGGATAGATCCCTAAAATATTCCGAAGTTTTACTGTTATAGAAATACAGATAACTTACAAAGTATTTGCGTATAATATTCATCTTAACAGGAATATTATACATTTCCGTTAGATAAAACTCTCCGCTTCTGCCTCCCCGAGATCTCAAACTGTGCTACTGATGAATGTAGCAAAGATAAATTTGCTTGCTTCGGCATGAGAAGGGCCCGATAACGTACAATAGATTTTAATCTTTCTTAGTGTGCATGCTTAGAAAGAACAAGAAAAAAAAGTGGTTTTTAGTCTGTCTTTTTAGCAAAGCACCTCGGAGATCCAGAATGCTATCATGCTTAAATCCTTTCCAGCATCTTTGATATGAAATATTCCAAGGGACTTCGGATTTTTCCATTTTGATTTAAAATCCTTTTTTCTACGAAAGAAATGGAAAAGAAATCTTTCATCTGAACATTACTTTAGCAGTTTTTTTTTCTCCGCAGTTTTGTTTTCACCCAGTTTTCTCTGTAACAATCCGATCAACTCGAGTTTCTCTCAGGAGACACTGTGCTGCAAAGATGAGCAGTTGCATGTACCACTATGCTGCAAGGCTGAGCCAGCCAATGAAATGTAAAGAATATCGGAAGGTCATCGCAAAGGGTTAAAAACTTGTTAAAATCGGCAATACTTTTGTCATGATAATCTATTTTTTCCCCATGCAGAATCGGTAACATTTTTGATCCGTGTAAAATATTTTCTCTTAAAATTTCTGAACAGAAAAGTTTCAGTATTAAATGTTTAAAATATTTGATATGATTAAGGAAAGTACAATCAGGGCACCATACAAAGATTCTCCATTTAACGAAGTCCTCTTTTGAACGATGTTTTCAACAGAACTTTGATTTCGAACTATATTTACACTCAGCTTAATTCCCGTAAAAAAAAAATCCTGCATAACGAAGTTTTTTCAATGTAGATAAATTAGATATAATTCGATGGCTGATTGATTGTTTGGTTTATTTTGTAGCTGTACGTTCATCTTTTGCTACACAAGTACAAAAAGACCAAGACCGGCAGTTTCCACCCAATTCTTTTCATTTCTTGTGTGTTTTATAGAAATGTATACTATGCATATAATTAGATTGTTTTGTGCGTATTGTTATCAATTATGTCTAACTAATTTTAAACTCCTTTTTAACTCGACGAAATGAGTTTACTTGAGTACTGAAGTTTCCTTATGCTATAAGCAGCATTAAGTTTAATCTTTTCCCCTTTTTCTTTTTTTATTGTTTTAAGGTTTTACAAGTTAATTCCTATTCAACGAATTTTCTTTTTTTTTTATCAATTTTTAAATGCAAAGAAAGAACTTTGTTTAACAGATTAAACTGCATTTTTCATAACATCTTTTTGTTTATTATGGGAGTTCAGACATAAGAATTATGCTTATCTAGCGGTCCCCGAATTTGTTTGACGTATAAAGGCGAAACAATTTACTCTTATTCACTCATGTGTTTGGCTTTATGTCCTATAATTCTGTCTTAATGTGTATGTATACATAAATGGAAATATGAGTGAAAAGAAAAGAATGACGTGATTTTCTGACATGAATATTGGAAAGGTATTAGTATTACTTCAAGTGTAGCGTAACAATATCAGTCAGCAGAATGAGGCTTTTGAATAGTCAGATCTATAAGATAAATAAACACGATAGGAGACTTAAAAAGTTGAAAAATATAAAAAAAGTCTATAGGGGCTTCAGATGATAAATCAGTGATGACAGGATCTCCAGGTTTTGTGGCGGGATATGTTTAACTTCCAGTTTATATTTTAATTTATTGCTGTACGTTTTCTTGGATTTGTTGTGTAGTATGATCGTACAGACAACTCGCACCTATTCTGCTTAACAATCCTTATTTATTTCAATTTTAACAAACACCTTTTCAACATATTCTATCAATACAATTACATTACTGCCTGCTAGTTAAGAACAACATAATTTATAGAACAGCAAAAATAATACAACCAGCTTTTTTTATTAAAAATCGTTGCCATTCAGCAAGTAAACGATAATCAAAATTGATGCACGTTATATTAAATAAAATTATTTAACACAAATATAAATAACAAAAAATAGTTATTTAGTGTGCTACCAGCCAAGCCACTACACATTCTTTAATAGTGCATCGTGTTTTTATATGGTAGTATTTTATATTTCTTACTAGCTGAAAACCCGCGCTTCGCTACGGAGTACATTGAAATTGAATACAACGGTCAATGTATGCAATTAATGCCAAAAAAATAAATATATATATTTATAATAAATGCGACAATCAATGTATACAATTGATGTAATAATATATATATATATATATATATATATATATATATATATATATATATATATATATATATATATATATATATATATATATATATATATATATACTAGCTGAATACCCGTGCTTCGCTACGGAGTACATTAAAATTGCATACATACAACGGTCAATATATGCAATTAATACCAAAAATATATATATATATTTATAAAAAATCGTAACAGATATTTTAATAGGCAAAATAATGTAGAAGAAAATATTGAAATTAAATCTAATAGAACATACAAAAGAATATAGTGCAGTTAATATAGCACAGTTTGAGGAACATTTCTTTAACTATATTTTAATATTTTTACCTGAAGTTTACTTGAAAACTGAGATTAAAATCAAAAGGGCAAAATTACAGAAAAGGAAATACAGTATAAATAAAAACTAAACACAACTTAAATCAGAACTATAAATGAAAGACCCTGAAATAAAACCGAGATTAAAATCAAGAGTGCAAAATTACAGAAAATGAAATGAAAAGCATGTTTTGAAATTATAGAAATACAAAAACAAAATAAATGACTGAAAAAGTTTGCCTTAAAACTGAGATTAAAATGAAAAGGGCAAAATTAAAGAAAAGGAAACACAGTATAGCCAAAGATGACAAAACTGCAAACGTGGCCACTAACTGGCATTTTATGACGGTACTGCTGTTTTCTTCACCACGCTAGGCGTACAGCAAAGGCGCCTTATCCTCCTTTCGCAATATTTGCAAGGCGAGGATTCCCCAGTAGGGATATTTTTCCTTAATCATTTATGAGTTGTAAATAATGTAAAAAGCAATCAATTTTTATAATATCAATCATTTTTTAAATTAAAAAAAATTAGTCCCTGCAAAAAAACATTAACATTATCTCCATTAATTTGAACAGAAAAAAATATTCAGATAGTGGGAAAAAAATGTAATTATACAAAAAGAAATTAAACATTATTATACACTACAGGCCTAAATACACTAAAAAAAGTTGAAAGCTTTTATATATTTACATTTAAACCATTTATGAGTTGAAATTAATGTAAAAAGCAATCAATTTTTATAATATCTGAATCATTTTTCATGTCAACAAAAAATTAGTCCCTGTAAAAAAACATTAACATTATCTCCATTAATTTGAACAGAAAAAAATTTTCAGACAGTGGGAAAAATTTAATTATACAAATAGAAATTAAACATTATTATACACTACAGGCCAAAATACACTAACAAAAGTTGAAAGCTTTTATATATCTACATTTAAACCATTTCTGAGTTGAAAATAATGTAAAAAGCAATCAATTTTTATAATATCTGAATCATTTTTCATGTCAACAAAAAATTACTCCCTGCAAAAAAACATTAACATTATCTCAATTAATTTGAATTTATAATAAACCACTAAAAGTCGAAAAGGAAAAATGTCAAATTGTCTTTAGGAAAGTAAAGAATTTTGAAAATTAAAGCTGAAAAGTAAAAATGTCACTTTGTCGAATGTTGGTTAAACAAAATCAATTTAAAAACTCAACACAGTATAAATAAGATTGAAATTGTCGAATGCTTGTTAACCAAAATCAATTTAAAAACTCAACACAGTATAAATAAGATTGAAATTGTCGAATGCTTGTTAACCAAAATCAATTAAAAAAGTAAACACAGTATAAATAACATTAAAAAAACCATGTGAAATGTTATACACATCTCAGAATTTTAGTAGATTCAGCCTTTCATCATTCTTCTACTACTAAATGTTAAAAAGTAAAAATGTCAAATTGTCTAATGTTTGTTAACAAAAATCAATTTAAAAACTAAACACAGTATAAATAACATAGAATTAATAACAGTATAAATATCATAAAATAAATAAACGGCATTGCTCCTCTTATTTGTGTCTTTCAAAAGGCTGATATAAATTAAATTTACGCTTCTTGATCTGTGGCTTGTCCATTCATGTTGTTGGCTTGAATGCTATATTAAAGTCTGTATAGAGTTGATGAAATTCACTTGAGTCTTCTTTCACTTTTCTTTCTTGAAATATCAGTTTAGAGAGCCTCAGGATATACTATATTTTTTGTTCTTCCATTTGGAGCTAGGATGTAGAGATTTTCGGCTTTTCCAACTCTAGAACAACCCACATAAAGTTGACCATGGGAGAAACAGGGTTTGAGAAGATCGAGTCCAACTACTTTTAGCGATTGCCCTTGTGCCTTGTTAATGCTCATGGCGAAACTTAAACGGACAGGGAACTGAAGTCTTTTAAATTGAAATGGTATATCGGAAGGGATGATTGGTATCCTGGGAATAAATACGACTTCGCCAGCAGTCCTGTCATAATGGTGGCTTCAATCACATTCGGCATCAGATTCTTTACAGCAAGTCTTGTTCTATTGCAGAGTGAAGGTGGATGCAGATTTCTCAGTAGCATAATTGGTGCACCAATCTTCAGCTCTAATATGTGAGAGGGTACTCCAGATGGCTACAACGTATTTAAAAATTCTGTGGTGTAGTGTACCGCTTCTTCTGCATCACAGGTGGTGTCAATCGATTTGTAAACTTGAGCTTTACCTGGAAATTCTTGTAAAAGCTGCTTATTGATGACGTTGACATCTTCGTTTCTTGGGGCAAGGATTGCTCTTTCGCACAGCCATGTGTGATCAGTGAAGTGCTGGGCCACATTTGGAAACACTGCCTCTTTCAGCTGTTGTTGAGTTATCACAATCATTCCAATCGTTCCCATTGCTATACATCCTGTATTATCAGCAGTAATGGCTCCATTTCCAAGTTGTAGAAGTTTATCTGCAAATTGCTCGGCTGAGGGATCACCATTGACAGGAACTCGCATGTTTGTCGAAAGACCAAGTCTTTCGATGTCATTCCACACGTAAGACGATTTTAAGCAGGCCTGCATTTCATCCGCCCTGGTTCCACGTGGAATAACCGGAAGTGTCTGTCGAAAGTCGTCAGCCAACACCATAGTTACGCCTCCCATTCTGCAATTGTTACCTCTGATGTCCTTCAATGTGACATCGAGTGCTTCGAATGCGGCTTTGTAGGACATGGTGCATTCATCCCAGACAATTAACTTGCAATGCTTCAGAACCCTTGCCTTTCCTGAATTTTTTGAAATGTTACACGTAGGAGTCTCTGTGTTTGCCAGATTTAAGGGTAACTTGAAAGCTGAGTGAGCTGTCCTCCCCCCTGTCAATAGTGTTGCAGCAATGCCAGAAGAAGCAACAGCCAGGGCAATCTCGTTTCTGTGTCGCACTTTAGCCAAAAGAAGATTGATTAGAAAAGTCTTCCCTGTACCTCCCGGAGCATCCAAAAAGAATATGCCACCGCGACCATTGAAAACTGCTGTTGTGATCTTGTCAAATGCTCCCTTTTGATCTGGGACCATTTTCGTCTCATTTTCCTCTATGTATGTTGCGAGTACATTCGTATCATAATTTCGCTCCATACGTTCTTCACTCGGCGGGACTGAATCAAGGTTTCGATTGGGTTGTGGAAGTCCAAAGCTTTTTAGGTCAGATCCACCCATTAATATAATCTTGTCCTCAATGTCTATTAGCACTCTGTTGAAGATGTCGTCACTGTAGTCCAGATCCATATTCTGCTGCTGCATGCGTGCTTGGTGTAGCATGTCTTCGGACAGGTTCTCCTTATGATTCATCCATAACTGTTCGGGAGATGACATGGAGCATGTATGTAGCATTACAGCAAACAGATTCCGTAAAACCTTTGGTGATCGAGATGCAGCCGCTTCTTCGAGTGCATTGTTCCAGTGGTCATCGTTCTCCAAAAGGCCTCTAAGCTGGCAGGCCTTTTTGTAAGTTTCACAGAGCCGTCCCTGAAATGTTTTCAAATCTTCAAATCATTTTGGGCCTGGTATTTCATACAGCAGGAGGCGCAGGTGAAAGCACTCTGAATTGTTCGGATGGACGGTGTACACCCGGCCCAGTGCATTGATTGACCTTATTCCTGTTTGCTCAGGTACAACGTGTCCTTGTTTTCGACGGTTCCATGTCTTGTTTCCATTGTTTCAAGTGTAGTAATTGGGAACTTGGTTGTACAACAGGGTGCGTGAAAACTCATCTTGGGTGCAAAGTCTGAAGAAAGACGTGAGTGTCGTTTCCTGAGGTGTTTGGGCACGTTCAGCAGCGTTTTCTGGTGTGAAGTAGACTCTCTGTCCATTCTCAAGGTGGACGCTCAGATGAATCACTGTGGGGTGGCGCTCATGAATAGGAAAGTTGAGTATTCGCCATACTGCTTCATTGCTGCTGATATATCTTCCCATTTGATACTGGACAATTTCATTTAAGTCATTCTCTCCACTGTTCACTTGAAAAACAGCCATGTCAGATCCTTTGTTAATATACTTACAGACATACTTTATAGACTTAACAGAATTGCAATACTCTACGTTGATATGAGCATTGAAAATTTTTGTTAGTAGAGGGCAATACGGGACAATCCAAGTATTGTCTATAGACACTTGCGATCCTTTATAAACGATGTCAGCCTTAAATCCCCCGTCTTGTGGTGATCTGCGCCGATAAAGTGGATATCTGTTTCGTCCTGTTTGCGTCTCTTTCAAAAATTGGCGCGGGTTTCGTTTAGTGCAAATTCCATCTTTCATGCATCTAGAGGTTGGATTTATGAATCCACCGGGGCCGTGCACCATCTGCTTAGTTACAATTGAAAAAAGTCTTCTTGTTCATTAGGGATTTCTGCACTGATAAAGTCATCCACGCGGTGAACGTGTACAGAGTCCTTGAGCCAAATCAGAATGTGAGCATGAGGAAGTCCTCGCTTCTGCCACTCTATCGTGTACATATGACACTGAACTTCTCCAAAAATCTTTGCCTTTGTGATGAGACTCATAAGCGTATTTTGTTTCTGATGAAATACTTTTGATAACAAATCATGACGATCCTGTGGTTTTTGTCCAACAAATAGTTCTTCCTGTATCTCTGTCCAGTTTGGATTGCAGGTGAAAGTGGTGAAGAGGTCTGGTCTGCCGTAGTTTCTCACGTAGGTCATGGCATCTTGAGTACGCTCGTGCATGTACCTTGTACCCCCTGTAAAGCTGGAAGGCAAGATGATCAACTGGCCTATGTCGGAGATATTTCCATCATTCATGACCGCATCCCTCAAATGAGCATACTGTTCAACTCTGAGAGTCCTCTGATTTATTCGTATGTACAATAGTCTTTCCGATTCAATCTTGGCATACATATCAACGATAAATTGGTGGAACAGGTCTTTGCTTCTCAGTAATGTGTTGAAATTTGAAGAACGTATCATCATCCTGTAAGCATAGAATTGCATAGCTGAAATCTTCTTAGTTTGGGGAATTCCTGTAGTTGGATCTTTTAGTCGCAGTTCAAAATGATATCCATCCTCCCCCTGCCAAAAGATGAGTGGATACTGTAGCGCGTCGTAGGACCTGTGCGTCTCGGGAATTTTTTTGAGGGTGCCACTTCTTTCTTCTAAAACTATGTCTCTTGTCCCATGTTGTTCACTCACCATGATCAAAGCGACTTCTTCTGTTGCGGGGGCATTGAACCGCCTCTCATGTTCACCGTGTAGGGTTCTGTCCGCTACGATCACCAATTTGAATTCCGGGCTAATCTTATCCATAGCCGACTTAAAGCTCTGGATGTAACAGTTGTGATCATACAGCATACCTTGCAACTGTAGTGCTATGTCTCGCCTGGTTTGTGGCTTGTTTTTACAGCGATGCTCTGCTTGTTGTGTAGTATCTCCGACAAAGTAAATTTGCAAAAATTTAGGCTCTTCCCTCGGTAGAGGCTGCAGACTGCCGATGCGGTGATAAACTTGACCCTGTACCTTAAATGTAGGCATGCACCCGGGCTCTCTAATTTCTTTCGTTGTGCCAAAAGAGGTCATCTGGAAACAGGAATTGTAGCTTCTTATATTAGAAAGGAAATGTATAGCTTCTTGAGAAGTGCCACTGAGTAAAGAACATAGGGGCTCAGGTGGATCCATCAACTGTGGCAGTTGAACCTTTCCTCCGCTGCAGCACATACCTGTGGCTTCACCTTTCCACTTCTTTGCTCCACAATGTTGGCAAGTTTCAGACATGGATCCAATGTTGCACGAGGGATCAGATACGTAATCTGCCGATGGGTCGTAGTGAAAAGCTGCATTTTCAAATTTAGTGTACATGCGCCTTCGAGCAGCACTTATTGTAGTTCTAACCTGCTGTAGTCTTGCTTGTCTCTCCGGAGTACATTCCATTTCTCTTCTTTGATCTCGTTGTCTGTTTTCTTCCTGTCTTGCTTGTCTTTCAGGAGTATATTCGATTTATCTTCTTCTTTACTCTCGTTGTCTATTTTGCTTCCTGTCTTGCTTCTCTTTCTGGAGTAGATTCATCTTCTCTCCTACTTCGATTTCGTTCTCTGCTCTGTCGCTTTTGTGTCCGAAGACATTTTTTTTTTCTCGGAGGCTGTGGCATATTAAAAAAAAATGCTATGGACAAAACATTAGTAAAACATTAAGCACAAAATGAAATCAAATAAAATGAAAGATCCTGAAATGAAACTAAGATTAAATTCGGCAAACGACAATGGAAGTTGAATCTGCAAAGAAAAAAAAAGTGAGTTACCAAAACAAAAAATTATTGAAAAAATATACATCTTAAAACAATGCACAAATTGAATTCAGTTAGGGCCCTCCTCAGCACATTGACTGCCGGACGGTCCTTAAAATATGAAATATTATGATTTTGATATGAAATATTATGAACAGTAGAATTGATATTTCAGTAGTGTTCAAAAGTTATACAATGAGAAAAATAAATATAATATAAATAAAATGAGAAAAAAATAATAGCATCGACTTTTTGTTATGGATCATATTATTGTTAAAAACTATGTGAAGACTAAAGGCATAATCGGAATCTTCAGTTTCACAGTTTGATAAAGCGTAAAAACCCAACTTTCTTATTAAGTTGTCTACAAATTTCCGATTTTAACTGAACTTCTATTAACGTAAGGAAAAATAGTTATGTGAAACGATACGAAAACATAAATTACTGTAAACATAAGAAATTAATTAACGTCACTTAAAACTGTACAAATGAAACAAATAATATAAATACCACATTCAAACTCTAAATTTCTTTCATTTCTCAAGAAATATAATAATAACATTTTGTTTAAAAAATTATAACACGTATTCTACAGCTTAAAACTACATAGATTTTTTAATGAAAAAAACCATTTCTACATACAGAGAGGGATGTAATTTTTAAAATCATATTAGAAAATTTTAATCATATTAGAAAATTTGGTGTTGGGTTTCTCAATCTTATCTTTAATTCTGTTCTGAAGTAATGGAAATTCACATCTTTTAATCATGATTTTTAGAATCAGCGTTATAGTGAATTTAGCAATGATTATAATTTTTTTGGCCGAGCTCCCACTACGCCTTAACAACATATATTTATGATTACAGGTAATGATAACATTCCTTACATAGGTTACTTTCAGTTGAGTTATTTTGCAAAAGAAAATATAAAACTAAAAGCGACCATGCTGGTCACGCAGCGGCTAGTTTTTAAAAAAGTTATGTTCTCAAAATATGACAATTAAGAAAAAGATATCATCGAGAAAAAATAAATCATGCTACTTAAGAAAGTCATACCACAAATTTCTATAAAATTAATCTGCAACTATATTTGACGTACAAAATAATGCATATGTCACACAACTATTTTTTCTTATTTATGCAAAAAAATTATTGAAAAAATAAACACATTAAAACAATGCACAAATTGAATTCAGTTAGGGCCCTCCTCAGCACATTGACTGCCGGACGGTCCTTAAAATATGAAATATTATGATTTTTTAAAAATTGAATAACAGAAGAATTCATATTTCAGTAGTATTCAAAAGTTATACAATGAGAAAAATAAATATAATATAAATAAAATGAGAAAAAAAATAATAGCATCGACATTTTGTTATGGATCATATTATTGTTAAAAACTATGTGAAGACTAAAGGCATAATCGGAATCTTCAGTTTCACAGTTTGAAAAAGCGTAAAAACCCAACTTTCTTAAAATGTTGTCTACAAATTTCCGATTTTAACTGAACTTCTATTAACGTAAGGAAAAATAGTTATGTGAAACGATACGAAAACATAAATTACTGTAAACATAAGAAATTAATTAACGTCATTTAAAACTATACAAATGAAACAAATAATATAAATACCACATTCAAACTCTAAATTTCTTTCATTTCTCAAGCAATATAATAATAACATTTTGTTTAAAAAATTATAACACGTATTCTACAGCTTAAAACTACATAGATTTTTTAATGAAAAAAACATTTGTACATACAGAGAGGGATGTAATTTTTAAAATCATTGGTGTTGGGTTTCTCAATCTTATCTTTAATTCTGCTCTGAAGTAATGGAAATTCACATCTTTTAATCACGATGTTCGAGAATCAGCCTTATAGTGAATTTATGAATGATTTTAACACACGTAAGTAACCACACACACAAACAAACACTTGAAGACAATTATATTAAAAAATGAAAACAATTATATTAAAAAATAATAGTTTATAAAAATTTCAATTTATGAAACAACATCAAGCAGCCGTTTTTGCAAATTTGAAAATGGTACGCAGTCAACCCAAAGCGAATCGATTCCCATTCGAATTTTCACTTTTAACTGGCAAAATATACCAAAAAATCAGTACATCTTGAAATGATTTAATTATGATTAAAAATTTTGAATTAAAAGTTTTTGAAGTTCTTTCTAAGTATGTAACATTTAATCAAAAGGTCTGTTTGTTTACGTTTTTAACGTAAACAAACAGACCTAAACGTTATAAACGTTTGTTACGTTTTTAACGTAAACAAACGAAATTAAAAAAAATAATATAATGAAAACTGTTTTACTGTGAAGAAGATTTAATCATTTCAATATTTCTAATTAAATTTTTCTTACATTAAGGGCGATGAATGAATGAAGTGAATGAATGACTCATTGTTGTTTACAACCCAAGGGAAGAATATTTCGTCATTCAATTCCGCTTGAAGTTCCAAGGAGGAAATTTGTGTTGCAGTATCGTTCTTTAAAATTCAATTAAAAATCGAAATTTTAAGATAGAGACTTGAAATGAGGTTCATATGAATGAGAAAGCTTTCATCTTCCAGATGATGAAAATATTTTCTTTGTAAGATAAAAACACGAAGAGCATCGACCGTAGATGATAGAAAGTTAGTAAATTTCTCGAAAAAGTGGGTTTACTATTTTCATGAAAATAGTAGTCTGTTTTAAATTATTTTTAAACAAATGAGGTCTTGTTTGAAGGAGAAATGTCTGTAGTCTTAGATTGTAAAAAGATCAAAATTCTACGATCATTTTTTGCCGAGATATCGTAATCTGAAGTTAAAATACATAAAATATCGCACAAAACATAAAATAAAAAATTTTCTAGAATAAAATTTAAAATTCGGGCTTCGAGGTGCACCTTCCCATAGTCTGCACTACCCGTGTGCCAAATTTCACGGCTGTAAGTTTCACAGATTCGCCTGGGGGCCGCATACACACACACACACGCAAACACTCTCTTTTATTAATAATATATATATATATATATATATATATATATATATATATATATATATATATATATATATATATATATATATATTTATTTATTTATAAAAAAATCGTAAGGGATATTTATTTTTTTTGGATATTATCCAATCGTCTGCTGCATTAGAAAGAAAACAAAATATTTTTTTGTCTATATAGTTGTTATGCACGTGACGATAAATTTATTTAAAGTACCAGAAAAAGAAATCACGTGATCAGCATTTAATAAATTAAATTCTAAAGATTAATCTTTAAAAATTCACCAAAAATCAGAAAATTGAGGTAAAGGTTCGAAAAAGTTTTCATTTTAAAGGAATTCTTATGATCTTTCTCGAGATATAAATTTTATAACCCTCAAATTATTATTTTAAATGCAAACTTAAAAAAAGTTACAAAAACAGCTTAAAAATTTAATTTAAAAAAATCTGAGAAGAATTTTTCAAAAATCTTTCTTAGTGCACCCCTACACCATAAGAAGAATCGCCATGCAAAATTTCAGCTCTTTAGGTCCAGCGGATTGGTCTGTGCGTTGTATGTTAGTGAATCAGTTAGCCAGTTACGGAACTGTTTTATATATATAGATTGGTTTTGTATCATTTTGGTTTTCGATGGTTTGTTACGACCACCTGCCAGGAAAAGCGAACCAACGATCTCTGGTTTTCGACATCTAGACTAAGGATTCTCAACCTTTTTTGCCCCATTCCTCCCTTACACCATACTTCAGATTATCATTGTCCCCCTTCTCGAGATCTAACTCAAAAGGTGCGTTCCAAATAATACGCGTATAATATTGAAACTTAATTTTTTTTCTATACTAGTTTGTATACATTTATTTTGATTATTTATACAGTAGAGTTTTACCTACTGCCAAATCTGCAAAGTCTGCGATAGCACTGTCATCGCCAAGTGACGTATTTTTATTTGTCTCTTACAGCGTGTTGACCTCACTGCATTGAAGGTGCTGTTTCTCGAGGGAGAAAAATTTCTTAGACCATATTAGGACAGAAAATTTTTGGAGATCTTTCTGGTCTTTAAATAATAATTTAATTTTTCAGATAAAAACAATACTGCATTTTCGAGAACTCATTTTAATCTATGACATTTAATAAACTTTAATGAATGTCGCAGATTAAATTAAAAACAAACTACAATTTTACAGATTGCATAGAATTTTTTGAGCACTACTTTAAATAATAATTTATTTTTTCAAATGAAAACAATGCTGCATTTTCGAGAACTGATTTTAATCTATGACATTTAATTAACTTTAATGAAAGTCGCAGATTAAATTAATAACAAACTAAATTTTACAGACTGTACAGAATTTTTTGGAGCACTACTCTAAATAATAATTTATTTTTTCAAATGAAAACAATGCTGCATTTTCTAGAACTGATTTTAATCTATGACATTTAATAAACTTTAATGAATGTCGCAGATTAAATTAAAAACAAACTACAATTTTACAGATTGTACAGAATTTTTTGGAGCACTTTCTGGACTTAAAATAATAATTTAATTTTTCAAATGAAAACAATGCTGCATTTTCGAGAACTCATTTTAATCTATGACATTTAATAAACTTTAATGAATGTCGCAGATTAAATTAAAAACAAACTACAATTTTACAGATTGCACAGAATTTTTTGAGCACTACTTTAAATAATAATTTATTTTTTCAAATGAAAACAATGCTGCATTTTCGAGAACTGATTTTAATCTATGACATTTAATTAACTTTAATGAATGTCGCAGATTAAATTAAAAACAAAGTACAATTTTACAGATTGTAAAGAATTTACAGGACATCGCAATTTTCTGAATAGGCTTCCCAATCTCCCCTCCCCTCCTCCCCGAAACCCTAAAATTCTCAGCGGGGGGGGGGGGGATTCCTCCCTTGTTAAGAACCCCTGCCTTAGACTATTTCGATGATGTAAGGGAATTTCATTATCTGAATATCACTCCTTCCATCCTCCGCTGCTTTCTTTTGCGGCCAAAGTGTTGGGGTTTTACTCCGAAGTCGGATGTTGGCTGTACATATTTTCTTTTGTTGCATTACATTTCTTTTGTTACATAATTGTATTTTCCCAGCGATAAATATTTTCCCTTTTTATTTCCAAACGGTTCCCCAATGTAAATTCTCCGGTCGAGCGCCGACCACCTACCAAAAGTTGGAATTGAACCCATGACCTCTGGGCCACAAAACCAGCACCCTAACCACTTGATTCCGCGATACAAAGGAATCTCTTCTTTTCAGTACTACACTTTACACAAGTCTCTAAAACTGTTAACAGAGAGCCATATAACTTTTTAGTACATATTGTTCCGTTTTCCTGGGTTCATTAGGATTGAATGAGAAACTCTTCAGAAAGTTCACACAAAATAAATTTATTATTTTGTAAATTCTTAAGGCGTATACACAAATTCAAGCATAAAAGATATAACAACTGTCTTCTATACAGCAGAAAATTTAAAAAAACACAAGTCAAGAAACCAGAATTTTCAATACAATACACGCCAATTATCTCAGTTACAACACATTCAATTCTCACTAGGAAATTGAACTGAGTTCCAATGCCAATGTCAGGTATATTTATAGATTTCCAAAGCACCCTTTATAGGTCAGTCGCAGCTAGATATTTCTAGAAGCTTCCAGAAAGGTTTAGTCGGCAAGTTGGAGAAATATTGCCAAATCTGGCGACCAAAATAAGTCACAAAATCCAACGCCAGTTTGGCGATAACTCTCATATTTGGCGAGATTCCCATAGACTCCCATGTTAAATACATAGCTATAGAAGCTCTTCCATAGAAGCTATTTTAAAACGAAACAAAATGCAATATTTACAAAATTTGTAACAATATATTCAAGTACCCATTTATTGATTGATACAGTTTGTTATTTAAAAATCATCAGAGAAATATATGACTGGTGGAAAAATGTTATTTGCAGTGGTAAAAATTTTGAAAGCGTTGTTCTATGGACTGTTGTTATTCAAGCAAAACTCGCTTTAATCAAAACAACGCTAATAAAGAGATCTGTTTACAGAAAGACGCATACAACTTGTGACAAAAGGAAAAAATCGTAAATTATCCATACATGATTGTCCGACAAGCAGACAGTGAGTAAAAGTTTAACGATGTCTCGTTAGTAGGACGTCTGCAGGTTGAATGTTCACGTTTGAGACGCCAGAGTGCATAATCAGCAGCACCGTATAAGAAACGGTCAAAAGCTTTTCTCTTAAACGTAGATGCGACTAAAGTACCTTATACTGATTGAGACTTTTGATTTAACATGGAACATAGAGATTAACCAATATATATGCCCATGGAGGGGTAATACATCAGTTGAAAGATGGAATTAAATAAGAGAGAACATATTTTTGTTAAAAAAATAAAATTTTGATTTATTAAAAAAAACAAAAACAAAACTAACATATCTTTAGTGCTAAGTTTGTGATTAACTCTTCAAAAGATTATGTTAATTACTTGATTACTGGGTATTTTTTATATTCTCGTGTTTGCAAATTTTCAAAACATTTGATTATTTTTCAATAATTTTTTTATGAAAAGCTACTCCAAACTAGCTGATCAACCACCCTTGTATACTACTAATTATTACATCGATAAGTGGACAATTTAAGGAATATCAGCAATAATTTTTTACTGATTTATATGGTGCTCAGAACCACATTTTAAGAAAGAGTATTTCTGTGTCCAACATACTCCCTCTAAGAGAAGATGACCATTATATTGAAAGCAAATTTGATATTTCAGAGCCCTATCAGAGTTCCTTCTGATCCTCTTCTTTTTTTGCGCTTATAATGAGGGTCTGAATTTCCGAGGCAGAATAATGAAGATCTATAGACACATTTAGAATGAGAGAAGTGGTTTCCAAGGAAAGGAGATATCAACATTTCTAACATGACCACGAAAACACATAATGGGGAAGAAATTAGGATGACAAATTCAGGACGGTGAGAGAGAAAACAAGAGACAGTATAATTCGATTTATCGATGTAGAGTACAGATCAATTTGTAGATGAACTGGAACAGACGGCACCTTATTTCTCAGAAGCGAGAGAATCGTGGCGTGTTAAGTATCCGTAAGGCCTGAAATTATTGGTGCTCATATCCATCCTTGTTGTTATTATGGGACTGTATTGTAGGTTTGGGGAAAATTTACCTAGTGTTTACCAACTTGCTTAGGCTCTGTTTACAAGTATATTATGTATTTTTATTTGATATAATTTATGGTTAGTGATCTCTTAATGTTAAGATGGTTTATATAATTTACCTTCAATATTTGTATGGACTACAGTCAACTTCCAAATTTCGTGGGTTTAACTGTAGATATTTGAATAGCCAAGCGTTTACTGTGAATAATCAAGTGAAATATATTTTTATTCAATTTTAGTTTTTATTTTAATTATTTTGTCTTTCAGCATAGAATAAAATAATGTAAATTCACAAAATATTGTACTATGTACATATACCTGTGTTTTGTTAACTTAAGTGCAATTTAATGCCGTATATATATTGCGCCACGTTCCTTATGTCTGTTGCATACCTCCCCCCCCCCCCACCCCTGTCACTCTGCGTCTATGTTAGCCAAAATTGTTGGTAATGTAATTCTAAATCATCAAAACATACTGTATCACTTCAGCTTATTGATTTTACAGAGTTAAATTTGGTCCACAGTATTAGCATTTAAGGTTGAGGAAAGAGGGGGGGGGGAGGTATTTGGGAATTTTCCGATTTTGCGGAAACTTGCACCTCTGTTTTTGTTGTTTCTAATGGCCCTGGCTGGAAGTTTCAGAACAGGTCCATATAGGCTTCGGGTTGAAGTGTGCGACTCCAGTTTATATAGCACCACAAGGGTCACAGTCCGTCTGAGCTAGTTGCCACATCAATTTTGACCGAGTACTCCCCCCCCCCCCCCCCAAAGGTCGACATCTGGGGCATCGTACCCTTTCCCACCCTCTCTGACCTCATAGAGGGAATTTCGGGTTTAACGTGCCCATATCCGGGCTAGACAAGGAAATTGTACCCCTAATTCCTTAGAATTCGGAGAGGAGGGAGGACTATAACATGGGTGGTAGTCCTTAAATTTTAATTTCCTTCCGGAGCAGAGGAAGTGATAATTTATTATCTTAGCTTAAATTCCGATGAAGGGTTTTTGTTTTAAAAATTACTTAGATACGACAAATTATTGCTAAAAGGTTGAAGCGTAATTTTCCTAATTGGTTTTTATAATAGCAAAATAGTTGCTTTTATAAAATACACAAATAAAAAGGCCTTTTGGTAACAGAAGAGTATATTTTCTGCAATAAATGTAACACGTGTAAGATCGATCAGCAACGTAGCACAATACCTGAATGGTTAGAATAGTAGCTAGGAATGGTAAAGATAGTAAGTCTGATCTACAGAAAAAAAGAGATGTAATCGAAACAAACGAAATTTTTTTTCTTTATCAGTGTGAATGGAAATTTAACAAATACAATAGAAAATGAAGTCTAGAAAACGATTATATTTGCAATCAGAATATTTCCCTTGTTATCCGAAAATGTTTCAGATTTTTTTCTATGCATCTCGTTCTCAATATTGAAAACTTTATAATGACCCCCTTCTGTCATAATTTCTCAGCATCATAATCTAGAAAAATTTGATTTCCTGACAAATGTGCTAATTATTGCACCATTAAGCCCTATCAATACTTCAGGATTTATCCGGGTGCTTTAGAAACCCGAAAGAGAGATTCATTTTTTTAATGTCTCCCTAATGTACATAGATTTTTATATAACAGTACACTGGATCTCAATCTATAATACACGCTCAAGAGAAAAAGGTGCAAATGATGACATCCAAATGGGGCGAGATTTTTAAAAACTTTTATTTTTTTATTATTTTCTGACCTGAAAACTTGCCTAACCCTTATTTTACCTTTGATAAAATATTTATATTTTTTTCATTAAGACTTGGGATTGCATTGTTTTATGCAGTTTTTGTTATTTTATCTCCCATTATTTTTATTTTGACGATCAAATATAGCAGGCACAATTTTTCTCCCAAGTAGACAGTCTAGAAAGAACAGAATGAATCACTTATTTCAGCTAGGTAGGTAAAAAGAACTCACCGGTGGACGTTAATTCCAGTATGGAATGTTCTTGATAAATGATTATGTTTTTTTCGCCTTACGAATATCTCTTGTAATGAACATTCAATTACAATTAAATAATGTAAGGAAAAATGGCAAAGAAAAAGATAATCTTCGAATAATGTAAAAGTAAAGAGAAAGTGATTATTCTGTCTTCCCTGAAATAATTTTAATAATATCTTTCCAGTTTTATTTTCTTTTTAAAAATACAATCTATATACTAAATGATTATCCCAGGTTATAATCACTTCAATTTTGGAAGTCATATATGGTATAAAAAACTAACGAGCGTAAAAAATGATACGACTTGTGACTGTCTAAAGAAAGAAAAAAAAGTGTAGAGAATATTATGTCAAGGGTGAATAAAATAATCTAGATGCAAATAATCATTGCCATTAATAAATGATCGCATTATGCCCACGTGATATTATCCAAATGTGGATTCAAACGCAAAATATCAAAAGGAACTACCAATTACAGATTTTCCTTTTGAAGTTTAATGAAGAGCAAAGCATTTTGAAACAAATAATTAGAAATGTATCTTTAGCAGATGTCGGCGTTGTAAGAAAAATTATTTCTGAATGCATTCTTTGGAAGTAAGGGTGCTATTTTATATTTTTATGCAACAAAACATTAAAATACAGAATAAAATTTATACGTTGTATTTAAAATAGTTTAGAAATAAAACTTAACTCGCCAAAAGGAAAAATATGCTTCAAAACGAACTATTTAAATTTTCTCCCACTTGAAACCTAAACCGTAACTAAACTCAGTGTTGTGAAGGATATTTTAATTCCTTCCAACAATATGTGACATCGCCATTTTTTCCGTCAACGCTGTAACGTATTCCTGCGATTTGTGTCAAAAGCAAACACTTAGGTAGCGTCACAGGTTACGTGTAAGGTAGACAGCTTACTAAAATAGAGACTTTTAAGATAATGAGAATTTCAGTTTTATTTAATATACACGGTTAGGCCGCGATCTCGAATGATATATATACAAAGCAGTCCGTAGAAGTTGGAGTAGAAATCGGGAACTGTCTCTCAAGGATGGAGCACACTGTCGCTAAAACGAGGCGACGAACTGCTGGTCAGGTCACAGAAAAAAGGGCCCGCACTCGTCCACTGGAAGCTAGCAGCTTCTCCGAAATAACACAATTGGGGAGATCAAGTTCCGATCGGTTTCCCCGACCTTTCTCTGTGAAAAAGGGTCTTCTCACGTAGAGGGCAGAGCCTCACAAAAAACAAGTCACTTAAAAGTGCGTGGAGCTAGGAGATCAGGTATCACTCTCTAAGAAAAAACTCTCCGCACAAAAAACTGGCCTTCAAGCCCTCGTCGGCTTATTTAAAAGCTTGATCCCTGGCGGAATTCTTTTTCCAGCCTCCTCTCTCTAGCTCGCTCCGGATAGGCTGAGCGTCCAGCCGTGCGCAAAAAAACGATGCCGATTATTTCATCTTCATCGCCCGCTCCCTCATTAGCGGTCTCGTTTCAGGGCGTAAACTGTCATTGTCGGCCAATGTCAAAATATGACGCCAGACTGTCTCCTCTTTTCATCCCAGGAATGCGCTCCGAAGAGGTGTCCATTGTGGCTCCTCTTTCGCTCGGGGGGTCTGCCATTCTTTAGAATCGGTTCACGGCTAGCGACGATTTTAATGGTCTTCCTACTCGCCTCGAGGAGGGGGAATTGCCACAACGCATTTAAAAACCATAAAACAGATATAGTGGAAGGGGCCTGTCGCTCGCACCCACACCGAAGTGGGTAGGGCTAGTACCCCATCTTCTTGGAAACAACGCATCAACGCTGTAAAACATGGTTTTACTGTTCTCCCATGGTCAGGAAACTCGTCAGATTTAAATCCTCTTGAGAATTTATGGAGTATAATTGCAAGGAAAATATCTCAAAATCGTCCCAAAACAAAACGAGCTTCAGGAAACAATAACTAAGGTGACTGCCTACGTTCGGAGCCAATTTTTTTTAAAAATTGTTTTTTTAAGGATTTTTTGGTCTCTTATGGTAAAACAGCATTTAAAAAAAAACTTTCCTGTAAATACCATACTTTTTTATAAATTGGTCAATTTGAAGTAATTTTTAAAGAAATTTAGCTAAAACGCCTATCACTCTGAACAAAATTCTAATGCTACTATTATAATTTCCTTCTTACACATGATACATATAACAGTTAACTTCAAAATGACCTACAATCTAAGAGAAATTTTAAAATGCAAAAATAATACAGACAATTTTATGTCCCAATATGAAAATTTTCCCCAATTCGTCATTCCTTTCTTTATAAAAACAGCTCCAAACAAAAAACTATTTATTATACATCAATTATTGTACGTCATTTCATTAACAATAGCATCTAAAACCTTTCCTGAAAATTTTATCAAATTATATGCATTATTATGTGAAATATCATAATAACGGTAGAGATTTGTGCTAAAAAACATAATTCTGAGAAAAACGCCTTTAAAGTTGTTTGTCACTTCAATTTTGTATTAGACGATGTTTATTAAAATAGCTATAACTCTTCTTCTAATTGATGTAGAATGAAAATCTAAGCGGTTTTGAAAAGAGAAAAGATTGATTTACAAGATTCTTGCAAAAAATAAAATTGACCAAAACAGTAAAAAAATGGACGAATTTAAAGTTGTTTGTCACTTTAATTTTGTATTAGATGATGTTTATTAAAATAGCTATAACTCTGCTTCTAATTGACGTAGAATAAAAATCAAAAAGGTTTTGAAAAGAGAAAAGATTGAATTACAAGATTCTTGTAAAAAATGAAATTGACCAAAATAGTCAAAAAATGGCATTTTCAACGTAGGCAGTCACCTTAAAATTTGGCACCATGAAATACAGAAAGAAGTGTTGCAAAACCTTGTGGATTCCATGCCTAGGAGTGGCTGCTGTGATCAAAGCCAGAGGCGGTCCAACAACATATTAAATGCTTTTTGGTTCAATTGCACTCATTTTTTATCTTTTGTGCTCAGAAAAATTTGAAATTGTTTCTTTATTTCATTTTATTCCGGGGAACCAAATTGGATTCCGATTTCTGATAACCTGTACATTTTTTTGTATGCTATTTTTTATAAAATTAAATAATTATTTTTGTTCATTAACTTAAATCTATCTTGTCTTTAAACTAATTTAACATATTGACATTAAAAAAATATCACTTGAATTTAAAAAATATTATTATTATTATTATTATTATTATTTTTTTTTTTTGGGGGGGGGACTTATTCTTGGAAAAATTTTAGATTTCTCAAACTTGCAATACTTTTGGCCAATAGTGTATATATACAGGGTGATTTTTATTAAACTGACACTACTCAGAGACATCTGTAATGCGATCTATCAGCCGGAATTCCACCAAAACTGATAGAGGGTCTAAGGACGACATGGGAAAGAGTTTCCGTAAAAAAGTTCCACAAATCACCTATAGGTAAAGATATGGCACTGTTGTTGTCAGTGCACCTGAGAATTTGCCCAAAAGGCAAGTAAAACATCAAAATACACATTCACGACTATGTAGTCGACAGCAGCGTCAGTATTTCGAGCTGTAAAGATAAGGGGCGAATACCGAAAAAGTTGTAATAAGCAGACAAATGAATAACAAAGAAATTTCCCTGCAACTCCGCTTTATGCAGCAAATTCACTTCTCCCACCTTCAATGTGACCACTGTCCTGGTGGACGACACATTGCATCCCGAACAGTACGTTCTCAACGGCCGAGCGTAACATGTCACCAGAAATGTTCATCACAGTCTGGGATATGTTATCCTTTAGGGCCGCGAAGTTCGAGACTCCCCCAAGATATACCTTAGACCAGGGGTTCCCAACCTTTTTATAGTACCCTTACCTGTACATTGTAAACAATTTTATGACGTACCGGTAGACCAAAAATTTTGAAATGGGGAATAAAATGCAATGGAGAACAAAATAAATTAGGATATATAAAAAATCATTTTAAATAAATATCCTGAGTTTAATACACTTACCTTAACAGCTTAATATTTATTAATAATACAATTACTATTGATTAATAATATGCAATTAATTTAAAGATGTTTGAAACACAAAACACAATTTTTAGTAGAACTCAGACACAGTTAAAATTCGCAAACACAGTTATAGACACAGTTATAATTCGCAGGCGAGTGCCAAATTTTTATGGGGCGGTCATAGATAACATATTCAGGTATAGACGGCATCTTTTGAGATTAGGTAAATCCCAATAAAGTATTACAGCACAAACAATGGATAAGAAATTCCAAACTAAAATATTAAAACGCATGGATTATTAGTTATTATACACTGGTGTAAGAAATTAAGAGAATTTGCAGACTTGGTCGATTATCTCTAGAACTACTGTACCGATTTTAATGAAATTTGATATGTAAATACATTGATACAATACAAAACAAATAACCATTCAATAATTGTAATACACACGCATGATCGTGCGTAACACTCGTTGGAGTCGGAAGGTATGAAACAGCGGTTGCAGAATAAATAAAAAAATGGGTTAATAGATGGTGTTATTTTGCAGCAATCGGTTAATTTCAAATTGTAACAGTAAAAATGAGTAACCACCAACGTTTAGATGATGGAATGAGGAGGCGAATTGTGGGGAGGCTAGAACCAAGCCAATCTCAAGTCCAAATTTCTAGAGAGTTCAATTTAACGCCCAGCGTCGTGTGTAACTTATGGAAACAGTTCCAGGATACCGGATCCATCGAGAGAAAGCCTGGGCAAGGTCGTCCAAGAGCCACGACGGCCAGAGAAGATCGACATTTGTCGATTATAGCGAGGCGTAACAGGAGTGCTACAGCTTCTCAGCTCTCTCGTGACTTGTATGAGCCACATGAACCCGTGTATCAAGGGTGACTGTTTCCAAAAGACTTCATGAGAGAGGGTTGTTTGCAAGAAGACTTGCTATTTGCGTCCCGCTCACTTCTACGAACAGGAGAATCCGTTTATCATGGTGCAGAGAGCATAGAGATTGGAGTATGGATCAATGGGCGACCGTTCTCTTCACTGGTGAGTCCCGGTTCAGCCTAAACACCGATTCTCGCCGTACGTTCATATGGAGAGAACCAGGGACCCGCTACCTACCCTCCAATGTCCGCGAAATCGACCATTATGGCGGAGGAGGTTTAATGGTCTGGGCAGGCATCATGTTGAATTGCCGCACACCTCTCCATGTCTTTGAAAGAGGCACTGTGACTGGTGTGAGGTATAGGGATGATGTCTTGGAGCCCTATGTTCGCCTTTTCAGGGGTGCAGTTGGCCCTGAGTTCATTTTAATGGACGATAACGCGAGGCCACATAGAGCTCTTCTGGTCGACGAATTTCTAGAGAGTGAGGATATTCGCCGAATGGATTGGCCAGCCTGATCTCCAGACCTTAACCCTATAGAGCATGTCTGGGACGCTCTGGGGAGGGCAATTACAACTCGCAACCCCCCTCCGAGAACCTAATAGCGTTGCTGAACGAGTGGGACCAATTGCCACAGGAAATGATAAACTGCCTTATTTCAAGTATGAAATCACGCTGCGAGACCTGTATATCTGTAAGAGGGAACCATACCCATTACTAACCCATTTATTAACCCATTTTTTTGTTTATTCTGCAACCGCTGTTTCATACCTTCCGACTCCAACGAGTGTTACGCACGATCATGCGTGTGTATTACAATTATTGAATGGTTAATTGTTTTGTATTGTATCAATGTATGTGTACATATCAAATTTCATTAAAATCGGTACAGTAGTTCTAGAAATAATCGACCAAGTCTGCAAATTCTCATAATTTCTTACACCAGTGTAGTCATTTCTTTTCTTTTTTCGTAGTACAGATTTTTAATAGATTTTTGTTTTAAATTGTAAAATCATTTGCGTACCGGTAGCTGCTTGTCCGCCTACCGGTACCGGTACGCGTACCCAAGGTTGGGAACTACTGCCTTAGACTTTAAATAACACCACAGAAAGAAGTCACATGGGTTAGGTGCGGGGAGCGAGGTGGCCATGCAAGTGGAAGAAAGCGACTGATTATTCCTCAGTCTGTAAAGAGATGGCGCAATAGATTTCGCACCGATCATTAAAGCCCAAAATTCTGGCGCTGCTGTCGACTACGTAGTCATGAATTTGCTTTTTGATGTCTTACTTGCATTTTATGCAAATTCTCAGGCGCGCCGACAAATAACGGCGCCATATCTTTCCCTAACGGCGACTTTTGGAACTTTTTTCTTTTTTTTAAAGTAAACTCTTTCCCATGTCGTCCTCACACCCTCTACCAATTTTGGTGGAATTCCGGCTTATAGATCGCGCTACAGATGACTCTGAGTAGTGTCAGTTTAATAAAACTCCCCCTGTACACACACACACACACATATATCTCCATCTTTGTAAATCGTTATGTCATATTGAAGTGTTTGTTATTTTCTATGACCCATTGTAATTAATTAAAGTGTTGTCATTTATGTGTATCTGATGCTTCGCCTGCATTATTTAGCACGTGGCTCGAATCGAAATCTATCCACTATACAATATAAGATTAATAATTAGGATAATTATTTATAAGTTCAGGCAGCGTTGCATCAATAGTTATATAAAGAGATTATGTCTTATATTTGTACAGTAGCTATACCGACACCTTGTTTTCATTCATATATGTAATGATTAATTTAAAATCAGAATTTATAATATAACTCTGAAAAACTTTATATTATCTCCCCAAAAGAGTATTCAGTGAATAAAAAATAATCCTGTAAGCACAATTGGTGTGTATTATAAAATTCTTGCTTATCTGCTACACGACGGAACTTTTGTGAAGCTTTCAAAAGTGTTTTAATATTTGAATCTGATGCTTTTTTAAAAACATTTAACATATTAGATTTTTATTTACTGAAATAAATATCAAATCATCAAAAGCAACATTGTCTCATGACATTTTCTAAATTGAGTGAAAGACTACTTCTTTGATAATAAAAGAAATTCAAAATAAAAAGAATACAAGATTTTCCTAAATATTCCACTCTAAAGAATCTTTATATTAGACTTCAAGGAAAATTTTTATAATGGCCTTCAGCGGAAGCATAAAAAATGGCCATTGTGTTTCTGAGAGATTTTCTGGAAGAGGAACATTTCCATTTTTCATTATGAAATACAATCCAAATTCCTTTTCATAAAAATTGTGGCAATAGCTAGAAATTTCTTTCAACGATTTTGGATAATTACTTTCTTTTATATGGAAATAACGAGAAAATAATTTTTAGATTATAGAATTAGCTTTTTTTAAAAGTATTGAATGATGCACTTTAATGCATATCATTTTACATGTGCTTATTTATAACACAATACTTATAATTTTGCGCAAGAAAGATGTTTATCGTAATCAGGGGACAATAGACGAGTTCATGTGTATCCCCTTAAGGAAGGAAGGGATTTCACAAGTCCATCCGTTTACAAGGTGATGTGTTTTTCCGCTTGGGGGACGATATTCGACTAGCCCCGTCTCTCAGAATCTCCGTATAGCTTAATTTAATTCCCATTGATTTGGAATTAGGCGGTTTTGGTTCAATATGGTAATAAATTCTTAATTATTTTTAGCTGTCCAATCTCTTTTTTAGATGTACGCAATTATGAGTAATCTGTTGCTATTCCATAGAAAAATTAATAGATAATGGAATACTTTTTTCAGAATTAGCTGATGTTAAATTTATTAATTTATTATTACCATTATTTAAGAAATGAATACAGTTTTTTTGGAGTCTTTGTAACATAACATTATTAACGTGTAATGTGTGGCAGAGATGGCGTACTTTGCTATGGCAGCGACCGACTGCCGTACTAACCTCTGAGACTGACTAAGAATATATAAATTTCTATTTGTCTGATAACCGAATAGACTGAAATTTTAGGCTTTAAAGATAAATAAATTACATGAAAATTGTTCGCCCGTGTACTTATTTCCCCCCCCCCCCCCAAAAAAAATTATTTCTAATCATTTTATTGCAAGTTATATGCAAATTTGTTTCCGAATGAAATATAGCGTACTTTACTTTGTTGGTTGAAAGTGAAACTCGTTAGCAATGAATAATTTCAACTTTGAAAAATTCTAAGGATTACTTCTTTACATACCATCTAAGATTTAACTATCTTATGGTTATGCATTGTAGTTCTGATTTCTGAATTTACATTATTTGCTTAAAAGTTCTCATAAAAAGGTCCAAATATACTTATCAAATCAATAAAAATATGAAGAATCTTGTCATAGACTAAGTGTAAACCCAAAATTAAAGTATAAAATCCTAGCAAGTGTTCGATCAACCGAAAAATTCTCCGCAGTTGGCATGTTGGCATTTCCTAATATTCTGGAAAGACGAGTTTCGCCTGAAGAATGTTTTTAGCATTATTACAGTAAACTTAACGGAAAAAGTAATTGCCATTCAAATAAAAGAAACTGTTAATACATTGATTGTAAATATCTCTATCGTAGTTTTGAGATGAAGCACTGCTAATTAACTCTGGGAAATATAAATGGATTCGATAGGGATAATGTTGTTCTTGCTTTGAGTTTGTAAGGTTTATCAATGACTTCGTAATCTAATGCTTGTGCAACATCATTTTCAATGAATAATGTGTAAATCCGAGATAATTAATTCGCGAACAGAGTTTTCCACACCCTAAGGCTCTGAAAATCAGCGAAGGCCACAAACATTACTTATGGGTAATGAACAAAAAATTCTACACGTGTCCCTACTCAGAAATAATTTTATGATTATTAATTCATTAACCGATTTCAACTATTCAATTTCTCAAATGAAATAATGTAAAACCGTTTTTGATCGAGGATAATTTGAAAAACTGAGAATAACACTGGAATTATTCTATGATTCTGTTAATCCTCCATTCAATTATTTATATCGGGTCATTTCTATTGAGCAATAAGGCTTTCCCCCCTCCTTCTCGTAAAAATTAAGAGTAAATAATTTAATATTTTTCTTTTGCTGAGGAATATTAATTACTTGAAAATTTATTTATGTCGAATAAATATGCTTATTAAAGAATTATTTATAAATAATACATTTTATTATATTCGAGAAAAAATTTAAGCAAAATAAATTAAAAATTGGTTTTCCCGGTCACCGTTTTAATTTTTCATATGAAAGGGACTCTTATATGCACTATGTCAAAGTTGTTGAAATTTTAATCAACGAAATAAATTAACAGACGAAATCTTTCATTAATGCAAACCGGATATCTAGATTAATACTCGTATATTGTTTTGAAAGCAATAAAGTTAACTATTACGGTGTCAACATTCTAATTAATGTCAAATTTGTACTCATAATTTACAGCTGCATTATAGCAAATATTTTAAAAAGTAGTGTTTTCTCTTTAAACGCTTGCAATTTTTTTAGATCTTTATCGTTAACATTTCGTCGTTGCATCACGTTGTAGTTACTGAATAAAATAAATTTATTCTTGTCAGCGTTATTGTTTTCCCAACAAAATAGGCATAATTCGAAATTTAGAGTTTTAAATTAATTTTGCATAATTGATGGCACATTCTACCATTAACAATACAGCTTTATTTTTACCGTGGCTAATATGTAGAATCAGCTCGAGTGGTAATAACCTAACAGAAAAGATTTCATGTGTGATGAAACAGTTGTTGAAATACTTTTTATGAAAGCCGAAATTTTCTCTTGGATTAGAGGATAATCATTTTAAAAGTTAATACAGAAGGTCGTTTGCACTTTATGGAATCGATTTTGTAATTTATTTTTGTCATTTGCATTTTGAGATAAAAATTCGGCAACTTCAGAATAATCGTCTTCTACTGTTTTGTTTTGATTGGAATGTAAAATAAAAGATTTATTTTGAAAATGGCTCCTAAAATTGATAAACGGCTCGAAAGTTACGTAATGCAATTGATATGCGCTCTCCGAGGAGAAATATTCCTATCAACAAATTATAAAGAGGGGTAGAATTCGTGGTTATGGCATTTCAAAAAAAGGTATTTATAATATATTAAATTTGAAAGAAAAAAATTCTAACTGAAAGTAAACATGAAAACATGGCTGCGAAACCTCCTCCTAAGACTGTTCGAAAGCAGGTAAATATCAAGAAAGTGAAGTCTCTGATCCTAATAGAAAATCTGCCGACTCAAAGATCCATTGCATCGAAACTAGGAATGTCTTCTGGCACTGTAAGTATAATAATTCACAAAGATTTGAAGTTAAAAAAGATGTTTAAACCTAAAGTTCATCTGAATTTGCCAAAGCATAATGCCGAAAGAAAAACAAATTGTTGAAAATTATATGAAAAACATCTAGCTGCTAAGAAATGGAAATTTGTGGTAACACTCGATGAGGCATATATTTAAGTGTCTGTAATAAAAAAAAAGATAAATTTTCTATTGCTTAACTGACGGGAATGACCGTACAAAGTGACTTTGTCAGTGTACAGAAAAGTTCCCAAAGGGATTCATGATATTTGCAGGATTTTGTCACAATGGCAAATAAAAATAAAAAAAGTCTCAAGTAAAGCCAAAATTAATTCACTTTACTATCCACAGAATATTTTAGAACCAATTTTTGAAGAAGAAATTCCAGCCTTAAATGGAAAGGACATTGATAAAGTTGAGCTTCATATGGACAAAGCCTCTAGCCACACGTCTAAATCAACTGCCGCTTATTTAGCAAAGAAAGTATCAGAAACAGGAATAAAGGGTATCCCATTTAATGAAATACCTGTAAAATCACCTGACGCTTCACCAATGGACTTTAGCGCTTTCGGGTTATTAAAACGAGCCTTAGGAAAACAGCCTCCAAGAACACTGAACGGACTTTGGAAAACGGTCCAAGAGGAGTGGCGTAAAATTGACATGACAGTACTAAGCAAAAGTTATCTTTCATGAAAAATTCGAGCTAGAGTATTGGGAAGAACCATGGCTATCAGATAGAAGCAAATTGCTGCAAAAATACGGCATTTATACATAAAACGTAACCGCCGAAATGAATTCTATAAAGTGCGAACGACTCTCTGTATAAATCGAAAATAAGTGTTGTATGAATAATAAAGATCTGCGCTATATGGTAGCATCTAAGCATAGAAAAGGCAAATATTTCATTCAGTCATCAATTTAAGCCTTTTGTCTAAAGCAGTTGTATACAATATATTTAGCGCACTAAATAGAAGTGAAACAGATAAAAGAGGAAATATGGAGAAGATAAAAAGGAGATAATTTAGTTATTTTTATCCAAGTAAATCTCAGGCAAGATTTTTGGAAAAATTTCGTTTAAATGGCCTGGACTTGTTGAGTTTTCTCGCGAATGTTTGAAATTCAAGCACTTAGAAGTTGTTTCTAAATCAGCTCTTATGATGAATTTATGCGAGAACAATTAAAGTCATGATAATTTAATACGAGGAAAGTAGAGTCTGTTGCAATTAAAGATTCCTTTGAGTTCCATTTTCGCCACGGATTCTTTATTAAAACTTTCGAGTTTATTTTAATTAAGTATTCAATATATTTTACCTACTCCATAGTTGGTTCTAATTAGAATCCCAGTGCAGTGGTAACTTATGACTGACATCACAAGCGAATTGAATGAATGCCCTGAAATCCATTGTGTAAAATGTCCTTTTTGTTTGGTGTGTGTGTGTGTACAAATTAACTCAAAAGCGTTTATCAGAGAGTGTCAACGACCATGGCTCGAAGTTTTTTAGAACCCTAACACAATCCTCGGGGCTATAAAGTTTTCCTGAAACTTTTTAGAGCGCTTGCTCGAAAAGTAACTCCTATAGTTCCAATGCAGACAGTTCCTGACTTAAGATGGATCGACTTCCTATTTTTCGACTTTGTGATGGTGCAAAAGTGATACACATTGAGAGGTAAGCACACTTTTAATTTTGAATTTTTCTCTTTTCGCCCCGCCAGTTCCGGATTAAATATTATAAAGCCCTTAATCTCAGCCGAAGAAGGAGGCCCTACCTTACCTCCTGAAGAACAAATTTCAAAGCTTTCGCCAGTAAGCCCAACAAAATTTCGAGGCTCTCTTCATCCTTTAGGAAGAGATTTCATAGCTTTTGTGAGTAAACTCAAACTCTTTCTTTGTTACATAAAAAAAAGTTCATTAGAAATTAATTTTCTTGGAAACAAATCAGTTTTTTACCACTTGTTCTGAAAATTAAAGTCATTCATCTGAACGTGTAGCTCATTACGGTTGAAACAATACTATCTAGGTATTAACTAAAACTTCGTCGAAGTTTACACAATAAAAAGACTCAAATCACTGCACAAAAAATGACTATTACACAGGAACTTATTTTATTGCATCTCTCATCGTCTCATTTTTACAAATGGAATAAAAATAATTATTCCAGCTACAGTAGAAAACAAAGTGTGTAATTTATTTAAACTTTATGCAGCAAATGGTTCCGAAAGACCAGCGTTCGGATATAAAATATTAACTCTAGATTTAGGACTGAGACGCGAATTTCAATGGCCATTTATGATAGCGAAAGTTGATAAAGCAATACTTGGTGTTGACTTTCTCAACAAATTCGACTTAATAATAGACATCAGCAGTAAACGATTAATAGATGGAATCGCTAATCTTTTTGTAAAAGGTAAAATTTCATCTATCAATGTAGAAAACAAAATTATCATCATAGATGAAAATCTGAAATTTTCAAATATTCTTTCCCTTTATTCCAATATTATGAAGCCGAATTTATTAATTAGTAGTACTAAGTACAACGTAAGACACTGTATATCCACTAAAGGTCAGCCAGTATATTCTAAACCTCGCCAATTACATCCGAAAAAGTTAGACATGGCAAAACAAGAATTTAAATTTATGCTGGATAATGATATCATAAGACCATCTAAGTCACCTTGGGCTAGTCCTCTGCATTTGGTTCAAAAGAAAGACGGAAGTTTCAGACCCTGCGGGGATTATAGGCGCTTAAATGCCCAAACCATTCCCGATCGGTAGCCCATTCCACGCATAGAAGATTTTCACCATATTTTAAAAGAATTTTCACAGAGCTTAATCTGTTCAAAGCTTATTATCAAATTCCAATAGCTGAAGAGGACAAAAAAAAAAAAAAAAAAAAAAAAAAAAAAAAAAAAAAAAACAGCAATGATAACACCATTCGGCCTATTTGAATTGAACGTTATGAGCTTTGGATTGAGGAATGCGCCTGCCACATTTCAACGGTTCATTAATGAAGTATTTTATGGACTGGAATTCGTATTCCCATACTTGGATGATATTTTAGTGGCCTGTTCAACAGAAGAACATTAACGTCATTTATAATTAGTTTTCGATCGTTTAGATAAATATGGTCTTCGTATAAATAAGAGTATTTCAAAATCGATCATGGGAGCATTACAGTTGGAATTTTTAGGTTACTCGATCACTCCTGAGGGCTCAAAACCTATTCCCGAAACAGTACAAGCCATCTTGAACTATAAATTACCAGAAACTATTCATGACTTCTGCACTTTTCTCGGTTGGATTAACTTTTATAGACGATATTTGAAGGATGCTGCTAAAAATCAGGTAATACTAAAAATTACACGAATACTACAAATTACACTACAAATACACGAATATTTAAAGGGAACAAAAAAACACGACAAAAGAAGAATTCAGTGGTCTGAGGAAGCAAAAGAAACATTTGAGTTATGTCAACAAGACCTCGCAAACGCCACATTATTGAGTTTTCCCAATCCTGATTTACCATTAGTCCTATTTACCGATGCCTCAAATTTAGCAATAGGATTCGAGTTGCAACAGTATGAAATTGAAGGCTGGAAATCAATAGCGTTTTACTCCAAAAAGTTGTCTTAAACACAGAGAAATTATTGTACCTACGACAGAGAATTGTTAGGAATATACCTCTCTGTGAAACATTTTAAACACTTGTTAGAAGGTAGAAATTTTATAATTTTTAGTGACCACAATCCATTAACGTTTGCTTTTCAGCAAGAGAATGAAAAGCTTCACCAAGACAGTTGTGACATTTACAATATATATCGCAATTTTCAACTGATGTCCGTCACATCAGCGGGAAAGAGAATATTATAGCTGATTCATTGTCCAGAATACATTATATCACCGAAATAAATTATGATAAAACTTCTGTGGGACAAGTCGGTAATGAAGAGCCGAATAAATTACGCATTAATAACTCTAAATTTTAAACAATATCCACTTTCTCTGTCAAACTTCTTTGATGTGACATTTCAACTTCAAAAACTAGACCGTTTCTACTTGAATCTTTTAGAAAATAGATATTTCATAAAATCCATGATTTAGATCACCATGGTTTCAAATCCACGTCAAAGAAATAGCTGCAAGATTTATCTGGTTAAACATTTGAAAAGATGTAAAACGATGGTCTAAAGCAGGGGTGTCCAACTTTTCAGCTTTCTAGGGCCACATTGAAAGAAGACGGATTATTTTGGGCCACACAAAAATATACCTAACATTCAAAATAGTTGAATAGTAAAAAAAAGTATAATATATAGTTAGCATATTTATTTCATTATAAAGTTTATTTATAATTATAAAGATAATTATAAGAGTCATAAAAAATATGTGATATTCGGCATTGAATATGAGAGACTAATGCATCAAAATCCGGGTCAATTGAAGTGGTTGCAATTTTCAGGGAACTCTCAAGATTTTTATGCGATATTTTGGTTCCAATTTGATTCTTAGTGTGCTTCACTCGTGAAAATAGTTGTTCACACATGTACATGCTTCCAAACAACGATGACATGAATAACGCATGACTATACAGTGAGAGATATTTATCTCTGGGCAAGTATGATTTACAAAGGTCCAACAAAGAGACTTGATTGAATTTCTCTTTAAGTTGGATATGATTCGGACAAAAAATGACTATTACACAGGAACGTATTATATTGCATCTCTCACCGTCTCATTTTTACAAATGGAATAAAAATCGTTTTCATCAGGAAAACAGTGTTGCCAATTTATTCAGATGAAAAATGATATTTCAGAAACCAACAAAACCACTGAGTCAGGAGTTCACAGTACATGCTGCTACAAACGCAATCATTTCACATATATTTAATTTTTCAAATTATTTATAAGTAAAACTTAATTTTTTAAAACTCTTGAAATAATTAATATGAATGATTTGAAAGGACAAGTGCGCACTAAATACTTCGTAAATCAATTACTCTAGAATTCTTAACTAAGTTAATACAGTTTTAAAATACTGTCTAAGGATACTGTTCTTGCTTTGAGTTTGTAAGATTTATCAAGGACTTTCGTAATCTAATGCTTTTGCAACATCATGTTCATTGAATAATGTGTAAATGCGAGATAATGGATTCACGTACAGAGTTTTCGACATGCCTAAGGCGCTGAAAATCAGCGTAGGCCACAAGCATTACTTATGGGTAATGAACAAAAAATTCTACTCGTGTCCCATACTCAGAAATATTGACTAAATATCGCAATTTAAAAGTGGTTAAGGCGGTGCATCAGTAGACCTCGCTGATCGTACGATTGACGAAATAGCATTTCACATACCGCGTTCCCTAATGAATATTTTTGTATTATGTTTTCGGAACTGAAAGTAGACCGCCAAAACAAATGCGCAGCTTTGCTAAACGTTTTTTAAAATTCAAAATATTTCTTAAATTAAGTTAAATTTTTGATATTCCAAATAGTCCGGCAGCTGTGAGCTGAACCTTGTTTTGTTTTATTAAGTTTTTTTTATTGTTGAAATTGTTTGTTCTAGGTATAAGGAATCGAGAGATACCGGGTACCTCTTTGGTACCTTTGGGCAACTCGCTTTATTCAAGATGGCGTCTTCCGCCATATTGGAATTAGTAATCTTTTAATATTTATGATCTATCAGCCAGAATTAATTTTTTTTTCTGTTGAAGGTGTAGTTTTTAATATTGAAGTACTTTAATACGAAAAATAGGAAATATGGAGAAATCAGGCTGTTTTTTTCTTTGTAAGTATCATTGTAGTTCAAAAACTGGAAAACTTATCGAAGCAGGAGAGCAGCCAGTTCAAACTATTATTTCACGTAGTAAGATTTATGAGGATGGAAAAATCGAAGAACTTCAAAGATTGATAGTAAATAGGAACGTTAAGTTAACCTGTCATAAATATCGTGTTTCTATGTATACTAATAAAAATAAAGTGGAAAAATTTGATAAACGAAAGCGAGGCACTGAAGAGTACGCTGAAGAACAACCTGTAAAGCTTCGAAGATTAAGTCTACCCTCCTTTAATTTTAGACAACATTGTATTGGAACCAACTGTGTTGTATTAAAAGATAAAAAAACATCCAGATCTGTGGAGACCTGCGTACATGATCCATGAAAAACGAGTCGAAGAAGGAAACTCCATAAAACAGTTAATATTGGATACATGTAACAAGCGAAACGATAAGTGGTCGTCACATGTTAGAATAAGGGTTGAGGGAGCGGTTAGTGACTTAAATGCTGCCGAAGGAAGATACCATGTTGACTGTCGCAACAGATTCATGGGGGTACTATCAATAGCTGTAGCTGGACAACTTTTGAGGTAACTTTTGTCTTCATTAATCATCAACTTTTGTCTTCATTTAATGAGATACTTGAAAATCTAACTGAACTATAGTACTTGTCAATGTACCTTTTATGCGAACCTACTAATTTTACATTTTGTTAATCTACTACTTGTGTAAATGTATGTTTTAAAAATAATCAATTAATGCCTGCTACAATACAAAATAAAAACTAACAAAAATTGATTATTTTCTACTTTTTTGAAGCAAACTTCATATAAATTTAGTTAAACTGTACATTCAAGATGGCCGCCTTCACCATTTTAATTTTTTTACATATAAAAACAACTACTTTCAGATCTTTTTGGAATATTTCAACTAAAATTAGCGACAAATATACAAGGAACACATGTTTATGGCAAAATAAGTACAAATTTTCACGGAACCTAAATATTTAATATAGGGATGGCCGCCATCTTGAATCCTGAGTGTTGCCAAAAGGTACTGCATGGGTACCCTCAATTTTATGAATCTACATACCCTTAACATGAAATACCAACAATAAAAAAAACTTAATAGTTAAAAGCAGGGTTCGAAGAAAAATCTTTATTTGGCTACCAGACTAAAAACGAGAGACATCACTTGATAAAAAGCTCTGTAACAAAATAACTAATAATTTAGAAATTTGGAAAACTACCCCCAAATTTTGAAACTTCAGGTTTTTTTCAAAGTTTTTATTTGCATATTTTGTGTTAATGAGCAATTAGTATTCTAAATATGAATTTTGCGTTTCAGCAAGGTCATCATTCAGATTTGAGTTCTTATAATTCATGGCAGTAATTATTCTCAGAATTATTTACATAAAAACCCTTTTGGACTTCATACAAATATACGAATAGATTCCTAAAAGTCATGGTACTTTAATCTGAGTAATACTTTTGAAATAAGTTCCAATCTTACAAGACATATTCATTACCTATTTGTTGTTGGATATAAAAATAATATATTTTTGGAAGGATTTATATTTTCTGTAATCCTATTTATACATAATACTAATTTTCTGGGATTTATCTCTATTAGCAGCCATATATTAATCTAATTAAATATAGCTCGTTATACACGATAATTTCTACAGAATTCATTTGAGAGATGGGTTTTGCTAATATCATACCAAGCAAATTACGGAGGCACTCTGTGCCCCGATAGTGTAAAATTTATTACTGACCAGTTACAGGTGAAGAGAAAATGAAAGTTCCAAAGCTAGAGTATATAAATAGAGAGATGAAAAAAAAACCCTAATAAATTTACCGTGAACTGGATAAATATTGCTCAAGTCTCCTTTTAAAGGTCGAAATTATCTTCTTCAGTGGCCGAAAATGAAGAAAAACGTGCATCGTGTAATTTTTTTATTTTATAGTAAATATGCTATGGTATTTTTTCATTTTCAGGTATTTCTTATAGGATTTCTTTGGACAAACTTTAACTAAATTAGTGCTTCATCATGTGAAATTTAGAATTATGAATATATCAAGAATTTTTTATTGAACATTTAATTAAAGGGTGGCAATCCTTAAAAGCAATGTCAAATATTCAGTTTCTGCAATCCACGTACTGAGAACTTCAATTAACTGGATTAGATTTAATTTACGAGCTCCTGATCATAACATATCGAGGTCCCGAGAATTAAAGTCCGAAGACCTTATTGATATTTTATACGGTATTAATCAGTTTTATAAAACGGTCCTAAAATTAAAAGATTTGATGAAAGGTAGCATTTTGGGGTTATTTTAAATATGAAGTTATTAGAAAATTGTTCCCATGAAACTACATTAAAGTTGATTCTCAGTTAATTTAAATGTCTATATTACAGTTGCGATAAAAAAATGATAATCACGACTATCGAAATAGCAAATTTAAAATCGGTTATTGATCCTACTTATCAGTGACGTCTGTTGCTAAGAATAAATACGGGTAAGCATAAAAAAGAGTAAAAAGTGTATTAAGAAGATTAAACAACATATTTTTATTCTTAGTTCGTTGAAAAGTATGAAACGAGAGCATTTTGATTTTAATAAACTAGTTCTGGGGTCATAGATATGTCATAAGCCATGTTACCACCGGTAGTTATTTTCTATCGGTAAAGGTTTTTTAGTGTCTATATAGGAGAGTGGTGTGATTTTTTTTTAAAAACAAGAAATTTTTTTTAAAATTCTAGTATATCAGGGAATACAGCAAAATCTTTCCTTTTCTAGATATATAAAAAGCAGAATTTTAACAATAAAAATGGATAAAGTTTTTCGGAGTCTCCAAAACTCATCCGACTGAATTATATTCCTGTTGAAAAACAGGATGCAGTGAGAAACTCCAGGTTTTTTCCGTTCATTCTGATAGGCGGAAAGAAATGTATTGGGCCCTTTCAGGAAGCTCTGCATCGCTTTCAATTGTTGTAAGTCTTCACTGGTCGAAGTGAGAACTAGCCGACACATATACGGATTCATTCAGTTCAAACATGAGTTTTGAAAAAAAATGTTATGGGATATTTTAGGTTATTATCATGCCCGTAGGTAATACAACAAAAGAGTTTTATTGTATAAGTATAGCTATAGGGCAGATTATCCATTTGGCGAACTTTACCATATTTTTTTTTTCTTATCGTATTTTCAGTAGAATTTTAAACTACAGCGACATTTACATACTTCAAGCAATATTCACATACGATTCAGCCCCTATATAAGAATAAACAATTTCCAAATAACAAAGTTGCTTTTTTAGAAGCATGTTAAAAAGCCGTAAAAGCATTCGACCGTATTTGCCAGTTTCAAGAAAGTATCACGGTTAAAGTGCTTCGAACTTGAAAATGAGTAAAAAAAATTCTATTAATGAAACGCTCTTTATAACATACCTGTTCAGAGCAACATTTCTGAATTTTTTATTGACAATATATCACTGAATATTGTTCCGTTTTCAATCTCTTCAGAAAATTCACACAAAATAAATTTGTTATTCTGTAAATTCTTCAGGCGAATGCACAAATTCAAACATAAAACCCGTAACAACTGTCTTCTATACAGCTGAAAATTCTAAAAACACAAGTCAGGATGCCAAAATTTTCAATACAATACACGCAGTTTCAACACATTCACTTCTCACTAGGAAATTGAATTAAGTTCCAATGCCAATCAATGTCAGGTATATTTATAGATTTCGAAAGTGCCCCTTATAGGTCAGTCTCAGCTAGATATTTCTAGAAGCTTCCAGAAATGTTTAGTCGGCAAGGTGGAGACCATTTGGCGAAATATAGCCAAATTTGGCGACCAAAATAAGTCACTAAATCCATCGCCAATTTGGCAATAACTCTCATATTTGGCGAGATTCCCATAGACTCCCATATTAAATACATCGCTATAGGAGCTCTTCCATAGAATCCATTTTAACGAAACAAAATGCAATATTTACAAAATTCGTAACAATATGGAATGTTAAGCATATGACTCTTAACAGTTCATCTTGTTTGATGTTTCAGAGATCGGCTTTATGCTTATAAATTTCTATTTCTTTCATGTGATTTATTTTCAAACTTTTTTTTCTATCTCTCACGCTCTTCCAGAAACTTAAAAAATGCATTTCGCTGGATCTAGTTTTATTTGAGTTTTATTGGAGGACTTTGAGTTCCATGAAAAGGTACAACATTTGCTGAAACCCAGAAACCCCCTGGAATTGCACAGGGTGGAGGTTATCCCGGAGTTGACCCAATTTGTTAGCAGTCACGCAGGCCAGATATAATACGACCCACACATAGCTGAATTGTCTCCAGCTTTTGAAGATTGGAAGTAGAGGCGCAAGAATAGATTTGGTAATCATATTCTAAGATAGGCCTAGCTAGCGAAACAAAAGTTGTCCCGAGAGTGTCATTCTCCGCAGTCTCGTCCAGGTATATATTTAAAGATACCGAGACGTTTTCTACTCCTGGTCTCCAAAACCTCAGTATGCTTACGAGTATTACAAGATTAAATATCTGCTTCTGATGTAAAGTATTTTGCAAAAGAATTATAGTTTAGAAAAGGTTATATAGGAAACGTTTAGATCTTTTCAAATGCTTGGGTAGCAGTCACGCAGGCCAGATATAATACGACCCACACATAGCTGAATTGTCTCCAGCTTTTGAAGATTGGAAGTAGAGGCGCAAGAATAGATTTGGTAATCATATTCTAAGATAGGCCTAGCTAGCGAAACAAAAGTTGTCCCGAGAGTGTCATTCTCCGCAGTCTCGTCCAGGTATATATTTAAAGATACCGAGACGTTTTCTACTCCTGGTCTCAAAAACCTCGATATGCTTACGAGTATTACAATATTAAATATCTGCTTCTGATGTAAAGTATTTTGTAAAAGAATTATGGTTTAGAAAAGGTTATATAGGAATTGTTTTGATCTTTTCAAATAAGCAAAAATATTTTTTAAATGGCAACCAGTACAAAACAGAATTCATTTTCTTTCACAATTAAGGATGCGTATGGAAAGGGAAATATGGAGGTCATCACATTCTGTTTCAAAAACATGATTGATCACAGAATGATTCTTTATTTTTCAGTTTATAAATAAAATATTTCTTTTTATTTTTTATTCATGTTTAAGATATACAGGGTGGTCATAAAAAAACTTTGCCGATATATTGACGTCTAGCGGCTGTTCCGTTCAACCGATCGAGATGAGATATCAGATATAGTTATTCAGAGGTATGAGCTCGAGATTCTGTGAACAGCCACAAAGTGGTGCTTCTCACGGTTACGGTTATAGGTATAGAAAATTGAAATTTTCAAATGGCAACGCCCACTTTTTCCCGTCGCGAAATCCTCAACGCATGCGAAAATGCTAAATAGCGTTGGAACGGTACGTGTATCACAAAAATCAGACGCGTTATGCACGCACAAAAAAAAAAGCTCTGCGAACGGCCAACAAAAACACGATGATGGCACACATGTGGAAAATGTGTAATCCAAATAAAAGTTTTCTTTTGTCCGATCTGTGATGTCAGTGATTGGTGTTGTGGCGTCACTGTAAGTAGGTAAGGCGATTCTCTCTGAGGCATTTTGAAGAAATTTCACAACTATTGATCCATACCAAGAAAGACAGAGTTCTAATTAACAAACGAAGGCCAACTTTTTAAAACAAAAAACTTAACAATTTATTAACAAAAATAATTAACATTTAAAACAGTGCAACATATTCAATTTAAAAAAAACCGTGCATATTCCCAATGTACGGAACCTAAACATACATCCGCACCGCCCGCGTTCTCAAGCGTCTCTCCCCAATGTCTGGATTTTCAGAAGGGGTGGAGGGGCCGGCAGCTTATCGGCTGACAGCTCTTCTTAGACGCCGAACTTTACTACATTGCAGAAACGTTCAGATGACAGCTTTAGTGGCTGCATCTGTAAGGAAAACGGTTTTTAATCCCCCCACGTGTTCCGAACTGGTGGAACCAAACAACACATTCCTTGAAAAACACGCAGCTGTGTTTCAAGCCCTTGTGGGGTCTCGGGAAAAAAATAAGACCCTATTTCCAGTACGCTACAGTGTCTTGCCTCTGTCATATGCAAATTTCCTCCTTGTTCCCCGATCGTGTTTTTATAGGCCATTCGTAGAGCTGTTTTTTTGTGCGTGCATAACGCTTCCGTTTTTTGTGATACACGTACCGTTCTAACACTATTTAGGGTTTTCGCATGCGCTGAGCATTTTACGACGGGAAAAAGTGGGCGTTGCTATTCGAAAATTTCGAGTTTCTGTACCTATAACAGTAACCGCGAGAGCCACTTTGTTGCCGTTCACAAAATCCAGAGCTCATACCTCTGAATAACTATATCTGAAATCTCATATCGATCGGTTGAATGGAACGGCCGCTAGAGGTCCATATATATCGGCAAAGTTTTTCCATGCCCACCCTGTATATAAAATTCATTTCCTTACATAAAATTATTTTGCGTCGTTTTTTTTTTTTTCATCAATTTAACCAAAATATTTAGGAACTTATTTTTCCTTAAACATTTTCACTTTACTTCAATTAACATGGGCTTTTATTTAATTGGATTAAGGCTTTACAACTATGGTTATAATTTTTTTTTTGACGAATTTCCTTTATAACGAAGCGTTTTAAGTTGGATGATGGGACTTCGTTAAATAGAGACGTTTCGTTATGTAAAAGTATATATTTTGCTCAACCACGACTTAACTATCTACCTTCATTGTTAAAAACAGCTGCTTATAAGCGAGAATTAAACAGGGCAATTGTTATATTAAAACGTGGATTCAATTTAGCTGCGGAAATAAGTAAACATAGCAATTTATTTGGATTAAAACCTATAAAAGAACACATGCGTTATCGATTGGCCATGTTATGAAACTGTTCTTTGAAAACTGGTTTATTTACCCTTTTCAATGGTAATTCCACAAAGAAAAACAATTTCTTTTCAAGTCGATAACAATATGTTAGGATAACAATTTACAGATAAAATATCTGACATAGGATGCAGCGCAAAACAAAGATAAAATAGCCCAGTTTAATTCCAATAAATTCTTTCTTTAGATGAGTTACGATTACAAAGGAATACTTTATTAGTATTGGTTTCTTGATTAAACAAATTTTCAATTTAAATTTTTTTTATAGGAGTTACAAGAACTTCCCGTAAAACGAGCTTCTGTTAAAAAAATATCAATGACCCTCCCCAAACTGGTACTTGGTGAATTCTGGCGGTTTTATACCACCAACACTCAGCTTCTTAAAATCCACTGTGCAAATAAGTATATGCAAATAAGTACATCTGGGCAAATGAGTATGTGAATTCATCTGCAACCTAGAAAACATTTTTATGTTAATGCAATATTTTTATGACAATATTTTTATGTATATATCCCCCTTTCCTGCTTCATTCTAAATATTTAATTACATTTCTTTTTGTCTCTTAATTTCACTTCGTTATTTCATCTTCTCGATTCTATGTTTTCCGTCTTTCCCCTCCGAAACTTGAGAGCATACATTTTTGCTGCCATCCCTCTGATAGACGAATCCCTTTCCAGCTCCTGCTTTTATTTTGATCTGTACAAAGTTCTGGAAATTGCCTTTTAATGTCCTATTTATATCAAAGAGTTAAACGATCTTCCCAATTGTGAGCTGTCTATAGAGAAAATTCACATCTAATGTTCTCCAGCTTAGTGAAGAAATATTATTATTTTTACTAGCTCAAAACTAGTTACCAGTTTGCGAATTTATTGACGTTTTTAAACAGCAGTGTGCTTTTGCTTAGCATCCCTAACAAGTTTCGTGTAAGATTATATCTTTCACTGAATGTTATAACTTTCTTATACTACTCGTCACATTATTTTTTTACTTGTTCATTGTTAGTCTAAAAATATTATTTTTATCATATAAAAATTTTTCATCTGTTAATATTTTATCTATATATATAAAACAGTTCCGTAACTGACTGACTGATATACAACGCACAGACCAAACCGCTGGACCTAAAGGGCTGAAATTTTGCATGCGATTCTTCTTATAGTGTAGGGGTGCACAAAAAAAGATTTTTGAAAAATTCTTAGATTTTTTAAAATTAAATTTTTAAGCTGTTTTTGTAACTTTTTTTAAGTTTACATTTAAAATAATAATTTGAGGGTTATGAAATTTTTATCACGAGAAAGATCATAAAAATTCCTTTAAAATGAAATATTTTTCGAATCTACCTCCCTTATCTGATTTTTGGTGAATTTTTAAAGATTCATTTTTATAATTTACTTTATTAAATGCTGATCACGTGATTTCTTTTTCTGGTACTTTGAATAAATTTATCGTCACGTGCATAACAACTAAATAGACAAAAAAGATTTTAATTTTCTTGCTAATTCGGCAGACGATTGGACATTATTAAAAAAATATTAAAATACAGTAAATGATATGATCCTCAAAATGTACTATTTTAACTGTACTATATTCTTTAGTATGTCCTATTAGATTTAATTTGAATATTTTCTTCTACATTATTTTAACTATAAAAATATCCCTTACGATTTTTTTATAAATATATATTTTGTTTTTTTTTTACATCAATTGTATACATTGATCGTCGTATTTATTATATATATATATATTTTTTTTCATTGATTGCATACATTGACCGTTGTATTTAATTTGAATGTACCCCGTATCGAAGTGCGGGTTTTCAGCTAGTGTAAAACATATGACTTTGGCCCATTTTGGATCTAAAGTTACTGGGTCTGAAATGAAATTGGTTGATATTATAATGGAAATATAATATCTTTCTGTTTGTTATTTGACATTGGTCTTTTTAGAATTAAAGATTTACTAAAATGGAAACTTTTGGTATAAATAACTCAAAATCTGAAAAAAAAACTGACATTGGCTCTTTTAGAACCAAGCCACAGGAATATTTCTTTGTGAAATGCAAAGTAGCAACGGAATTTTCGATGCTTAAAATAAGAAAAATTATTTAGAATCGGTGATCGAGGCAATGGATAATATCATGAAAATCGCTTTTCAGTACTTTCTTCAAACTTGAAAAGAACCCTAAAATTAAATAACATCTGGAACTCCACAATAAAGCCTAACGTTAGCTACTACACTCATGTTAAAAATTAAGAGAATTTTCACATTTTAGCGAATTTCTGGAAAACTAATGGACGGATTTTAATGAAATTTGGTATGATACACAGGTATATAAGAGAAAAAAATTACATTATACAACAGTCATGGTACGAAATCATGATCGTTAATAAGGCTCATCAGCACAGGAGCGTCCAAAACCGGCGTTGCACTATCCAACATAAAATGACTTTAATAGGGAGTATGGACGCCCCACACAGTCATACAGCTCTCACAGTGCGATGCAATACTGGGAACGAGACAGTTTGTTGAGTCCTTGTGGAAGTAAGTCCACCTCTTGCAACAACGCAGTTTTCAGCTCCTGGAGGGTTCTCGGAGGGGGATGGCGAGATGCAATTGCCTTCCCAAGAGGGTCCCAGACATGTTCAACTGAGTTTAGGTCTAGACATCAGGCAGGTCAATGCATCCGGCCAATATCCTCAATTTCAAGATAATCGTCGACTAGGTGAGCTTAGGACGAGCATTGTCGTCCATAAAAATTAACCGAGGGCCAACTGCTCCCCTGAAAAGTTGAACACAGACCTGTATAATCTCATCCCTATACCTGTCACCAGTCAGGGACCCTCTGTCACACCCATGGGGTGGTGTGCAGCTGTTTAGCTTGGTGCAGACAAAATTAGCTTTGGATCAGACTGTAGTGGGGTAATGTTCTCTTCCCAGACGAGTCGCGATTTAGCCTGGACACTGATTACACAGGCCTGCGATGAAAAAAATACAAGAGAATTGACAGCTGAACTTTATGTATTTTTTGGTGCTGATTTAAAGAAAAATAATGAAAATATTATATCACGTCACGTTTTCTTGAAAAATTCAATTTTACTTGGATTTTTGTGAACATTTGCCATAAATATTTTTTTCGGCGTTGAATTTCTTCCCTCCCTGCCGGACCATCATTCTACAGTGGTGAAACCTACAGAATACCCCTCTGTGACACCTCCCCTAGCATTACAGACTATGTAAGATAACTTTATCTTGCGTATTTTGGCATGAAACTCAGAGATTGGGACAAATCGTGGGGTCCTCATAAAGTTATTGTGCAGTGTCTCAATGATCTACGCTTATGGCTCAAAGGAAAGAAGACTGCTGTACGATTTGGAATTCCTATGACATGGAGGGAGCCGAAAAACCACTTACTTTTTTCCTGCCATGTCCGTGGGTATAACCGCAAAAATTGAAAGCTAATCTCTTATCCTGATAACATTCCATCGGCCATACGCCCCGTTTTTCATGGACCTGATGTACCAGTGCCTTTGCCTCCGACTTAATTGCCCGTCATCTCCTCAGAGTCTTCAGATTCGGAACATTCAGTATTTCAAAGCTCCGCTACCGAATATAAGCCCTGTGGAGGCCCTCGCCTCCAGAAGAGAACTTAGGAGGCCCTTTACCTTTCTCTCAGGTTGAACTTAATGATTTGACTAGAGATCTGGACCTTTCGAAAGAGGCAGATGTATTGTTGGGCTCCAGATTGAAAGAAAAACTTATTGACCAAAGGAACCTCTTTTTATTTGTACAGGAATCGAGAAAAGGAATTTCTTAAGTACTTTGAAGAAGAGGAGAACCTGGTCTATTATTCTGATGTTCCCGGATTCATGAGCAAATTTCATATCACCTAAGATAAAGATGAATGGAGGTTGTTTATAGATTCATCGAAAAGGATCCTTAAAGCTGTCCTTCCTCACCACAGAAGCCAGAATGCATCTGTACCTGTTGGACACTAGGTGCCTTTAAAATAACGCTATGGAAACATAGCTCTCGTCCTCAACAAAATAAAATATGCCGACCACGGTTGGACCATTTGCGGCGATTTGAAAGTTATCTCCATGCTTCTTGGTCAACAAGGCGGATATACAAAGTTCCCATGTTTCATTTGTGAGTGGGACAGCCGTGATAAGACTCAACATTGGGTGAAAAAAGAATGGCCGAAAAGACAAAATCTTGAACATGGCACCAAGAATATGATTCTGAACAGCTTAGTTGATAAAAAAAAAATATTGTTACCCCCTCTGTATATAAAATTAGGTGTAATGAAGCAGTTTGTCTAGGCTATTCCAAAAGATGGCGATTGTTTCAAATATCTGTGCAAAAAGTTTCCATGTTTATCAAATTTCTGGGTAATTACAAGGATCCTGACTATAAAGAAATTGTTATGAATATGCTGGACAAATTTCAAGCGTTGGGTTGCTCCATGTGTGTCAAAATCCATTTCCTTCACTCACATGGGGACTTTTCCCTCGAAAATTTAGGATCAGTCAGCGAAGAACAGGGTGAAAGGTTCCACCAAGACATCAAAGGTATGGAGCGCAAATATCAAGGAAGATAGGACAATATCATGCTCGCCGACTACTGTTGGATGTTAACACAAGATAGGCCTGATATGGAACATAAAAGAAGAACTCCAAAAAGAAGTTGAAGTTTAAAAGGAAAAAGAGTACGTACTTAAATAGAAACTTTTTTTTGTTTTGTTTTTTTGCTCAGTTTAAATTTTGTTTCAAACTTTCATGTACACATACATAATATTTGCTCCTCTTCGTCAATCGTCTATTTTATGTAAGTTACCTTAATAAAAACAAATTAAAATAGTATGTCGGTGATTTTTTTCTAAAATCTGCACTATAATTTAATGTAAAAAGTTTAAACTCAAGGGATGTTTTCGTTTTTCTCTCGATCAGAGGCGGCTTGTGCGATCTGGCAACAGTGGTTTTCATCCATTTTAACCTATAAAATATAATCAATTGCTGAAAACTCAATTTGACTCACCAAGAATTGGTTATTTTACACAGATTTAAATGAATAAAAACCACTGTTGCCAGATAGTACATCCAAAATTGTTGAGAGAATTCCTTTTCAAATGGGATTTTTGCAAAAATATCGATATCAATTTTATAAAAAATCCTGGCGTGATGGAAAAAAAAATGGAGGTCATTTTCTAAATCAGCACACCAAATAACATAAAACTCGGCTAAAACTTCTCTTGTATTTTTAAAAAACTTCAATTTCGCAGGCCTGTGTTATCGACGTACCTTCCCCTGGAGAGAACTAAGGACTCGCTACCTGCCCTACACCACCCTAGAAAGAGACCACTATGGCAGCGGAGGTTTGATGGTCTGGGAAGGTATCATGTTGGATGAGCGCACAATCCTCCAAGTGTTTGGCAGAGGCTCTGTGGCTTGTGCGAGGTTTAGGGATGAAACTTTGGAGCCCTATGTTCGCCTTTTCAGGGTTGCAGTTGGCCCTGATTACGTTTTAATGGACGGCAACGCGCTCCCAAATAGAGCTCATCTGGTCGACGAATTTCTGGAAAGTGAGGATATTCACCGGATGGATTGGCCAGCCAGATGTCCAGACCTAAACACTATACAGCATTTCTGGGACGCTCTGGGGAGGGTGATTTCAACTCGCTTTCCACCTCCCACAACCATCCAGGGCATGAAAACAGCGTTGCTGGAGGAGTGGGATCGACTGCCACAGAGGCTAATAAACTACCTCATTTTCCAGTATGAATTAACTTTGTGATTGTTGAATTACTGTAAGAAGGGACCATACCCCCTATTAACCCCTTTTTTCATCGATATTGTAAGCTCTGTTTTATACATTCCGACGCTGATGAGTCTTACGCACGATCATGAGTGTGTATTATAACCGTTGAGTGGTTATTTTTTTTGCATTATATCAACCTATGTACATACCAAATTTCATTAAAATCTGTCCAGTAGTTCTGGAGATAATCAACCCAATCTGAAAATTCTCTTAATTTTGAACATGAGTATAATTTTTAACTAACAGGTATAGTATTCCTTCAGGTCGCACAACATAGAACATTTGTGCGTTTATCTTCATGCACAGGGTCACCGAAGGAACAAATCCCCTAATGCCATTTGTGACATGTCCATATTCGCAAAGCACAATATAGAAACTCAAAGATGATTTGCGGCTTAAAGATGGAATATACCTGTTAGACCAGTTCTGCTATAAAAATTTTAGTATAAGCGAAATATACTATATTGCGTCTGGTTGCATAATGTTTTCAGTGCATTTGAAAATGAAGAAATTAAGACTGTCTCTTTAGATGCGTGATTCAAAGAAAAAACTTCGCAAATGTTCCCTGAAAGACCCTTTTTCTCTATAGGAAATTTGCGTCATGAGCACAATAAATAAAGTACTGCTATGTCAATTGAGGATTTTCTATAATTTTAAAAATTTATTTAATGAATAAAACTGCTAATTTAACATCAGAAGTTTATATATGTTACAAAACCTTCTAGAACGGTTGTTTACTTCCGACATTAATGAAACATTGTCAGTTTTACAAATACCTCGTTCGAAAAATATTTTTGCCGGTTCCTTTGTGTTAGTTAAATTAAGTCTATCTGGTCAAGATTAATATTTTATATGGAATAAATTTCAATTTTATTAATGAAGTTGCAATATAATCTCGATGTAATGAGTGCAAATGTATAGTTATAATCAGGAAGAGAAAGTGTGTCAAAATGTGATTTCCCCTAATATTTCCTCTATGTCAAGGAAGTTCATGAGGACAATTATCAAATCTGAAATAATTCTATTTTTCCAATGCGTACAGAAAAGAAAACTAAATTGTTTCTCAGTAAAAATTCGTCACTAACGGGGAAATTTAACTGGACTTAAATTAGCTGTGTTAGGAAGGAACGTAATGCGAAATTTATGTAAAACCTGTTTTCGATCAAGCCCTTCGGAATTTATCGATTATTATGTTGTATATTTGAGTTTTTATACTCTCACTGGCATTTAAGAATGAATAATCGAGGAAATATTTTAGATCAGATTGCATTTTGCTTCAAGAAACGATGCGTTCTTAAAATATCTTTTATTCATTTGCTGGGGACAAGTTATTGGATTTCAGGAAGTATATTTAAAAAAAAATATTTCTGGAAATTAAATAGGTATATACCAAAATGTAACGACAAAAACACCTTGAAGAATTTTAAGAATTCTTTAAAGAAAAACATTCATTATATTTCAACAATTTTTTGAAGAAATTCTGAAATATTGTTAAAAATTTTATTTTGAATTAATTTTTCCACTAACACAGTTTTTTTTGGAAACCAAAAGGAATTTAGAAAATCAAACAGAACATTTTTATGAGACATGGAGTTTGTCGTTTTTAAACACTGGTTCGTACAACAAAAACTTCGTTCAGTTAACAATGCTGTTTCTGTCTCCCGTCTTTGATGGAACTCCCCCCCCCCCCAAAAAAAAAAAAAAAAAAAAATAAATAAAAAAAAAATTTAAAAAAATGATGAAGTTCGTTGTTGAATAATCGCATACAGCTTGGAAACATATTTATATGCACAGAAATATTTTACAATTTACAAACTTTAGAGTATTTTTCCTTTTCAATAATTGATATGACCTCCCGATTCGGAATAATTAAAGTAAGGGCACGCATGAAACCCCCAAAATCCGAATATCCCCGGCAACCTAAAAATAGTCCTGCATGCCATACAACATGATATATTCAAAGGTTTAAATAAACTATGCCAGGCAAGTTAAATAGAGTTTAATTAAAGCAACTCTAAAACTTGCTAAAATTTTCCTATTTTTCTTGTCGAAAAATTCTGTTTAGTCCTTTGCTTATGAAACATATCTACTTCCTTTACGACAGTTTTTATTTTATTTCTCCATTTTTCTCGTGTATTATCCCAATAATCCATTCACGAATAACTGGAAGTTCAGTAAAATAGTTCTCCTACTCTGATAAGCTCTGATAACTAATAGCTTCTTATTCTGGAGTATACTAAGTATCCATAGCAAGTAAGAGTAAAATATTCTCAGTTAAACTTCAGCTCTTTGGAGTTCAATTTAAATTACGCAACTGGAAATCACTAAACAACTCGCATCCCCCCGGAAGGTTGTCGTCGGTTAAATGTTGAGATATCTTTTTGAGATAAGACATCCATATCAAGCCAATAATTAAAACAGTAATTTAGGGCCAAGTTCCAAATAACTCGTTTTCAGACCTTTACTTAAAATATTAAATGTTAATTTTATTATAAACTCTTTTCAAAATCACAATTCTTTTAGCTGTACACATGGAAATGTAACCGTTTCAGATTACCCATCTAGTGAATTTAACTGACCGACAGCTGACGGTAGCTGTACAAAGAGTGTCCTTGGTTGCAACCAAACATATCTCCTGAGCCACTAGATGATGATGATGATGATGATGATGATGATGAGAATAATAATAATAATAATAATAATAATAATAATAATAATAAACTTGAGGAGTCACCCGACATCGATTACAACTGGTATCTGAAGATGTGCAAAAAAATATTTTAAAGGACGTCTAAATATAAGTTACGCCACTTTCAAAATGAATTTGAAGAGATATGAAACGGCACAGTTAAAGAGCAAACACGCTGTTATGCAAGCTGTTATCCGATTTAGTATAGCTTTCTAATAGAGTCCAAAGACAGATTATGTCAAACATTGCTCAGTTGTTGGGTCAGTATATGTCCTTTGTAGGAAGACTGAAATCAGTATCCTAGAGTACTACTCCTAATGCCCGTATCACACTAAAGATTTAGCACAAGCTTTTAGCGCAACTGTTTCACTAAACCTGTTCTACCTGCAACTGTTGCACTAAAATACTGTGTGATAGAGTGTTTTTCTATCAATCTTTATCTGCAACTTTTCCCATTCTACATGGGAAAAGTTTCACGAAAAGCTTGTGTTGCACATAATTGTCCAATAGCAGGGCAGGTTTTTGGCTCACGTGACTCGCGATCGAGCAAGGAATAAAATATGGCCGCCAACACGGATCCGTGGACTAAAGAAGAAATTTTAAATTATTTCATCGACGAAGTTACAATTCGTGAAATCTGTGGAACCACAGTCATTACAGTTACAAGAACAGGACGTTAAAGCGGTTGACTTGTAAAGAGATAGGGGAGATAATGAGTGAGAAATGGCCTCATTACCAATCTTCTTTTACTAGCGGTAAGTAAGATTTTGCATGTCTTTTATAGATTTCTTATCCGTAACAACTTAATAATTATTTATAGTATTGCCACGTTTGATATAATTTCAAAATAATTCTATTTAATTGTGGATCTTTCGGAACTTTTCGGATCATTGATATGGATTCATAGCAATTGTCATTTTTATCGCCAAACTTCGCCAATGTTTGTCAACAGAAATAATCTTCGTGCATAGGATATTGCACTGAAACAAGTTACAATTTTTTTTTCTGTATTCGGAAAACAATCAATCAGAATTTTTAATCATGTAGTAATAACTTCTTATTTAACAAAGTTAATTGTATTGAAAGCCATTAATAGTCTACCCTGCTTTATCATTATTGTTCAATAATGCAAGAGATATTTTTAATGCTAAGATTTTAAGTATTGTGGTTGCATTGATTTACTGTACTGACACTAGTATTTATGGTAAGCTAAATTTACGAACTTATGGATCACTTATGATAGTAAACATTCAGTTTACATGCAACTGAATAACAACAATAATAACACTTACATTTTTGTTTAAATTTTTGAACAAAAATAAATAAATTTCATTTTGTGTTTAAAGTTTTGTTAAAGAAATAAAACATTCTTAAAATTTGAGAGTTTTATAATTTGTGTTTTGAAAGAGAAAAATGTTTAACTTAAAATTTTGTTACGAGTGCTTTAAAAAAAAGAAAAAAAAAATTTTATTTATAATTATATATATAAAATTAAGTACTATTTTATATTAGAATAATGTTTTATATTAGTTTATATATAATGTGTAATATGTATTGGTGTTTAAGTTGTATTAAATCTGTAAATATTTATCATCAGCAATAAGTTGACAATTTTGAAAATATTGGATATATATCAAAATATCGGATATTTTCGATATTTTGGAACCCTGATCACAGCTCTCATTTTTTAATTTATTATTACATTTCAATATTCCATTTTAATGTCTATTTTTTACAGGATACAGAAAGTGAATTTGGGGAATTTACCCAAGAATCGGTTACTGCAGTCAATGAAAATGCAGTAATGAATAGCCCCCAGACCAATAAAAGGAAAGTGATGGAAACTTCATTAATTCCCCCTAAAAAAAAAGGGGGAAAGTGTGGATAAGCAAATATCCAGCACGTTGGAGCAAGTCAAGAAATTAATGGCATCTATAAATGAGGATAAAGACAATGTCGATGATGCCTTTTTTAATTATCTGAGATGTACATTTAAAAGTTTAAAGGATGTAAACTTAAAAGAAAAGGCAAGAGTTGAAATCCAAGGTGTTATCAATAAATATTGCATAGCAGACTTGAATAATAAATAATTTTTTAAATAAATTTTTTACTTCATGTTTCATTTCATTGATTTCGTTGACCATAATTTAATTTTACAAATAGCTGGTATGTTGCATATAACTGGTATTTATAGGTATTTTGGCATTTGAAAAATATATAGCAGTAGCATACAGCTCAGATTCAAAAAATTATAATATCTGAGAAAAAGTAATAAGAAATTATTTTCCATTTATTTATTTATGATACTATTCCAAAATTTATTGATATATCTGAGAGTTAACCTTTTCGTAGATGTCCATTTTTTTAATATTGTGTTAGTATTTTATGTAATGGAATTATTCTAATATTTTGAATATGAGCTGTACTAAAATATGAATGTAATTTATCTGAATTTTTTTTATTTCACACTTTTTTGTGCTAAGAATGTTGCTAGAAACTAATCTTTCCATTTGTACCACAAAAGATCAGATCCATATGGGTAACCCAATTTATATGGGTACAGAAAAAAGAAATCAAATTATTTTGGTACTTGGCAAAGTTATGTTCTAACATAAAATAATAATGGTCGTTCTAACCCCTCTTTTGAGACTAAGTTTTCGTATGCTGTTTTCATAATTGAAACCAGTGTAGCTATTATTTACAAGTTATACAGAACAAAAAAAATTTCAATCTTAACTTTGAACAAGGTACATTTATTAAAAATTAAATTCAATGTAAATTGCACATTTGCTCTTGCCATGGAACAGGTTCCACATTCTATTGAAGTCAGCAGCTAATGCTTTCCATTCAGTTTCATTACTGGGGCAATTTAGATAATCATCTTTTAAAACTGTAAAAATTGCCTTGCATACTAGTGGCAAGATTCCAGAAATGGTGTTTTGAGCAATGCGAAAGTGAAAACTTAATGATTGCCACGTTTCACCTGAAAAATAAAGATAAATACTGTCAGTAAAGAATCAGACACAGGTAATGCTTAAAAGAAAAACATTTTAGCAGTTCTCTTTTAATGATCCATAGGTGTATTTTTTCATCTAAAGATCTGTCATAGTAATTTTGTTCAAAACAGAATAGTACAGAAAACATAAACAATAAAACATCAGTTTCTAATGTGCCTAACATGCCAAATCTAACATCTAATTACAGTAGGCTCTCTGTAATCGACACAGCTTGGGACCAATGCTAGTGTGGATTATAGGTCATTCTATTGTTTATGTTTTGAAAATTGTAAGTAAAACTAATCAACAGTTTTTTTTACAATTAATGACAAATTAAAATAACAGAAATATTATAATAAATATTGTACAATGATTTTATTTGAATTTATTTAAATATACAATTAATGATTTTTAAAAAAATGTCACAATATATATTTTTACATGCTAGCTATTGAATTGTCAATGATTGGCATTGAAACTTAACATCAAATTTCAATGTTTACATCTGTTATGATGTGTGGATTATAGGTGCTTGCGAATTAAAGAGAGTCTACTATATTATATTAATTAACTATCAAATATAATATTTTGAATTTTTGCACAGTAAGCACCCACATAATAAAATGTTTATTTTAATGCAAATACATTTGTCAATTTCATGATTATAGATTTTGTGTGACCAACTTGGTCACTTCTGGGGTAATTATCGATCAGCAACAAATTTGATTAAAATAGATTGCCATAATATATATTATATAAATCAAAGTATTAAAACCGAAATACACTAGAATATGTAAAAGTACATGTGTATGTTAGTATCGACCATATTTATACTACCTAAAATAATTAATCCTACTTATACTTTATTGTATGCGACTGTGTTTATATTCTACAGTCCTGCCCAACATATTCATTAAATCATGATAATGATAATCTTGTACTAGTCTTTAATATCAATATTAAGATTTTTAAAAAAAGCAATGTTTATAAAAAGTCTATATCTTTACCTGTAGCTAAATATCTGAGAGTGAGTGCCAAACGTTCACCAGGAGGAATACTGTGTCTCATTTGTGTATTTCTTTTTTGTATCAAAGGTAATACTTTTTCAAGCAAATACTCAAAAGATGCTGTATCCATCCTAATCCACCTTCTATAGCCTTCAGTATCCTAGTATTAAAAAAATAAGATATGTTTAATTTTTCATAATTGTATTTCATGTATAGAAAATTTCTATGAGCAAGATATTACAGCAACCTTTTCAAACATTTCACTAAAACCAAACAGTTGGGGGAAAAAGAAATAATCCTCTTTTAGGGGACTTAAAGAAGGGTCAAATATTCTGCATAATAATTCTATAAATATTATTTCTATAATAATTTATTAATTCTAGCAAAATTTGAAAGAAAATATCTTACCTGAAGTGCCAGTTCCCTCATCAAATTCTCATAACATCCTAGTTTATTTCTTTTTTTTAACCATTCCCTTGTCCAAATTTTTCTTTCAGATTTTTTTCTTCTTGCAATTAATGCTGCTGTAAGGCAAATTATTTTAGCACATATCGTTTTTTTAGATGATATGCTCATAAAATTGGATGGAGCCATGATTTGAATAGGTTATGTCCGAGTGAGCAATCGATTCGTAATACATGCGCTAAGAAATTTGTATGCTATGCCTAAAGCCTAATGGTCGATAACAGGATTGGTACGGTAACCCGTCCGCTTCGGTTTGCGAATCCGTTTGTCAAACTCCAGCAACCCTTCACAGACACTCCGCGAGGAGAAATGCTTGACGAAAAGCTTAAAGTTTCACCAAATTCTTCAGTGTGATACGGGTTTAATGGGCTCGAATGTCTACGGATAATTGCAAGCGTTTCAGTTGGTCTTAATCTAGTGCAGTGGTTCCCAAACTGTTGGTCGCGACCACCTTGGGGGTCACGAAGTGTTTTCTGGGTGGTCTCCAAGGTTATATTCAATTAAAGTAACCGTTTAGCGAATTTCACCGAAAAAAAATTTCAATATTTATTTACGATTGTTGGATGAGATAATGAAGAATACCTAAAAATCCGGAAAATAAGTAGCGATGCCAAAAAAACACACTGTTTACGAACAGTACAAGCCCATAACGCTTACACACGCTCTCTAACTAAACTAATTTTGATTGGCTGTTGAGTATGTAACTGGATAACGCTCTTATCAGTCTTAGATGCTGCAAACTCCCAATAACCATCAAACTCTATGGCCGTGGCGTTTTATAAAGGCCTTGTTCAAAGCGTAAACTCAGTTCGTTAGAGATCTACTGCCTTTATTTGGCGGTAAATGAAAATCGCGTACAGTACACAAATTCAAAACGTCAGTCTGTCTTTCAACAGTCTGTGATGTCTCTTTTAGCATTATTACAGAAGTTCGTTCGCACTTTATGGAAACGATTTTGTAATTTGTTTTTGGCGTTTGCATATTGAGATAAAAATTTGGCAACTTCAGAATAATCGTCTGCTATTGTTTTGCTTTGATTGGAATGTCAAATAAAAGATTTATTTTGACAATGGCTCCTAAAATTGATAGATGGCTCGAAGGTTACGTAACTGCACTTTCCGGGGAGAAATATTCGTATCAACAAATTATAAAGTGGTGTAAAAATTGCGGTTATGGCATTTCAAAAATATGCATTTATAATCTATTAAATTTGAAAGGGAACTGAAAGTAAAAATGAAAACATGACCACTAAACCTCATCCTAAGACTGTTCGAACGCAGGTAAATATCAAGAAAGTGAAGTCTCTGATCCTGAAAAAAAATACGCCGACTCAAATATCCATTGCATCGAAACTAGGAGTGTCTTCTGGCACTGTAAGTAAAATCATTCATAAAGATTTGAAGTTAAAAAGATGTTTAAACCTAAAGTTCATCTGCTGTTGCTAAAGCATATTGCTGAAAGGAAAACAAATTGTAGAAAATTATATGAAAAACACCTAGCTGCTGATAAACGAAAATTTGTGTTAACACTCGATGGGGCATGGGTGTATTTAAGTGACTGTAGTAAAAAAAAAAACAATTTTCTATTGCTCAACTGACGGGAATGACCGTACGAAATGGTTACGTCAGTGTACAGAAAAGTTATCAAAGTAGTTCATGACAGTAGCAGAATTTTGTTACAACGACAAATTAAAAAAAAAAACATCGGAAGTAAAGCCAAAATTAATCCACTCTACTATCAGCAGAATATTTTAGAACAAATTTTGAAGAAGAAATTCTAGCCTTATATGGAAAAGACATTGATAAAGTTGAGCTTCATATGGACAAGCCTTTAGTCACATGTCTAAATCAACTGCCGCTTATTTAACAAAGAAAAAATCAGAAACAAGAATAAAATGTATCCCATTTAATGAAATACCTGTAAAATTACCTGACTCTTCTCTAATGGACTTTTGCGATTTCGGTTTTTTAATACGAGCCTTATGAAAACGGCATCTAAGAACACTGAACGGACTTTGGAAAACGGTTCAAGAGGAATGAGGTAAAACTGACATGACAGTACTAAGCAAAATTTACTTTGAGGGAAAATTCGAGCTAGAGTTATTTTCAAGAACCATAGCTATTAGACAGAAGCAAATCACCGCATAAAATACGGCATTTATACATAAAACGTAACTGTCAAAATCGTTTCCATAAAGTGCGAACGACCTTCTGTAGTGTATTTTACCAAAATAAATAATGCAATTTTATTTAGGTAAGAGTTTTTCTGTTTTTGCTGTTATATAGTTCTGAATCAATACGGAAGGAGATTTATTTATTTATTTATTTATTTATTTAATTTAATTTCATTTTTTATATATTCTGTTCTTGATTTTACACGTCTTTGACCGAGGAAGGAATATTACTGTTCTTCATTTCGTAAAAATTGACATATCCAGTTTTTTCCAGTTACATGGCAATTGCTGCAGTTCATTATACATTGCACCATATATAATTGCCGCAACATATATATTGTGAAAAATTTATTATTTGGAATTCTAAATTTATTTATAAAGTAGATGTGTTATTGTATTTCTACTTTTCATAAGTTAATTACCATGTAGGAAAAATTCAAATTTTCAGGTGAGCACTTGAAATTTGGGTTTACCACCGTAGTCAGCAAGGTCATTGAGAAACTACAGTGTGTTTTGTGCAACGCGGTACTCAGTACTGGATCTGTGAAACCTTCGAAATTTAAACGTCACCTAGTGACAAAGCATTCTGAACATATCAAAAAGGATTTGGAATTCAAAAAGAGATTCGACACCTAGTCTTTTTTTTTTTTTTACTGTTAGTATGTTTTTCTTACTGTTTTAAAAGACATTGTTTATGAAAATATATAGGGTGCGGAGTGTGTGGTGGTGGTGGGGGGTAGCAAGGTGCGTGAAAACCCTGTAAGGGGATCGCTACTCAAAAAAAGTTGAGAAACACTGTTATAGACAGAACGATCTACATACTTCGCTAAATACGTTTTCCGACTATCAACAGCAATCAAAGCTGTACTGGTCTAGTATACGGCGCCAAATGGCCTTACTGCCAAGAGCGGGAGTTTGATAAAACGAAACCAGCGTTTCCCAACCTTTTTGGAGTCGTGACCCTCTTCAATGGTTTCCACGTATCCCACTACCCCCCCCCCCCCCCCCCACACACACACACAATCATGTGCGCCATGCATATTTTCTTTAAAAAGACCTTTTAAGACAAAAAGAACGGTGGACATTAAATTTTTTTTTTTTTTTTACTTTTCATCATAGAGATACGAAATTTTGTACATATATACATTTCACTATAAATACATAGAATACCTTAAAATAAATTTCCAATCTCATTATAATTTTAAGATTTTTTTAAAAAATTTGAAATTTATAAACAAAATTTTAAAATGCTCCTTGACACTTAATTTTTGAGATATTTCCCCGATTTAGCATTTTACTGTTCTCCGCGATTTTGCTTTAAACTGTATAACAAACAAATCTGGGTATCAATTATTTAAATTATTTAATCCCTTAAATAGCTAATTTTTGAGAGATTTTTTTCTGAATTCCATCCCGATTTTCCTCAAAATTTTGCCTTTTAATAAGTTATAAATCAAATTTAATTACCTTAATGAAGTCGAAATGTAAAATGCATACCCAGTTTTTTTGTAAACAGTATCAGGATTATTCCTTATCAATTTCTTGAATTTTGAAGAAAAATTAAGTAGTAAGGAGCATTTAAAAAATCTAAAAACCTTGAAAAATCTATTTTGAGAAAAACAGATTTTAAGTTTATTACTATACTTACTCTTTATAAATAACTTCGTAGAAGCTTCATAAATGGATTTTTACTTGAAAATTTGGTACTATTAATCTACAGAAATATATATATATTTTACACTAACACAAACAATACTACAATGACAAGATTTGCTCAAATAAAGGTCCACCGTTCCCTTGACATGAAATAACAATACTAAAATGCATTTGACCATTTTGGTACCATTAATCTACAGAAATATATATTTTTTTACACTAACACAATCAATACTACAATGACAAGATTTGCTCAAATAAAGGTCCACCGTTCCCTTGACATGAAATAACAATACTAAAATGCATTTGACCATTTTGGTACTATTAATCTACAGAAATATATATATATATATATTTACACTAACAGAATCAATACTACAATGACAAGATTTGCTCAAATAAAGGTTCACCATTCCCTTGACATGAAATAACAATACTGAAATGCATTTCCTAAAATTTAATTACCACTAAATGTTTAATTTAACAAAAGTGAAATTTGTGAGAAATTTGTAAGAACGGAAGAACGTTAACAAACATCTCTCAATCAAAGATGTGGAAAAGCAAGAACAGAATAGAATCACAATAAAAATAATTCACCTACCTTATTGTTCAGAATTGTACTACTCTTGCCTAAGCAAAACTTTCTTTATTACGGTTTGGAACCTACAACAGTAGTACCAAAAGTGACAGCACAGACTGATGAAAGACAAACTCACGGTTAGAATTTGTGTACTGCACGTTGTAAGTAACCGCGATTTTCATTTACCACCAAATAAAGACTGTAGATTTCAAAGAAACTGAGTTTGCGCTTTGAAAAACATCACTTCCCTACAGTTTAGTGTTAAATAATTAATGATAAATTTTTTTCGGGAAAAATCGTTAAAAAGTTATTTTGAGTAAAACCCTGGCAACCTCCCAGAAAACACTTCGCGACCCACAGTTTGGGAACCACTGAACTAAACTAAACTATTAATTACCTCAACGGTGGACGCGACCACGATCACCTTAGTGAGTTTAAATAGACATACCACCATGTGTCCTATCATTTAAGGTATCCGACTACATTTAAAGCGTCGATTTTGATGAAAATTCCGAATTTTTTTTTGCTCCTGATTCTTAAAAAATGGGAATTATTGTTTCTAAATCTGCTTTTATTTTTTTTTCGTACGATCATTAGATATGAAATGAGAGTGATTTAAACAGAGTAGAAGCTGTCCATTTCAATACAAGTGAAAACTTTAATTGTGGAATCTGAAGAACTTATTTTTCACCAAAAATGTAAACGACTGTTATGAGAACTCAAAATATTATCATGATATAATCTGTGAAATTTTTCAGGTATGTTTTTCCTAGAACTAAGAATGTAAGGAACTACGGATTAAGCTCTAGGTATGTTATTTGTTGATTTATAACTGTAATTTGAAAAAATTTCATGAGAAATTACTGGAATTTTGCATGTAATAGCATATGATGCATTTATTTATTTTTTTATAAGATTTCAAGATATCCATTAGATTTTAGTTCATTGCACTTGGGAAGGCCTAATGTGCAATGACAAAGAGAAATTAATGTTATATGGATAATTATTTTTTTTCAGAGCTAGAGGCGTTTATGTAAAAATTTGCTACATTTCGACCAAAAGTCTTCAATTTTCTAAAAAGTTGCGTAGTTTTGGACAATTTTTTTCCTTATTTTCCTATCTTGGTGTTATATTCCTTCGAAAAGTAAGACAAAAAATTTTGAAAGTAAAGTTTTCGGAAATAAAAAACAGCTCCGATACCTTAACGGAGTGATTTTTGGAACAGTAAATCCAGGAAGAAACACACCACTACCAGGAGGTTAGTTCCCACGAAGGGAGAAGAGTAAACTGAAGAATCGAGAAACTGCTAAGCCACTAGATCAGTGTTTCCCCAACCTCTTTTGAGTAGCGACCCCCTTAAAGGGTTTTCACGCATCTTGCGACCCCCCAACCCCCAACACCACCCCACACTCTACATCCTATGTATTTTCATAAGCAAGGTCTTTTAAGACAGTAAGAAAAACACACTAAATTGTCAATAATTTTCAATGAACTGAAATTTCTATAATTTAAAGGGAACCAAATATTTAATTTAACAAAAATGAAGTAAATGAAATCATTTTAATGGGATGGCTGTACTTGAAACTGCATACCCAGTATCGAAATTCATGGGTGTTTGATTAAGGTAACCTCATATCAACTTCGACACTCAGTCGATTTCGTACCTTCGTTTTGATGTGGACAAGAGAACTACTCTCGTATAGATGCACGTTTCAAATGGCACCAAAGTACGAAAAGCAACTTTCGATACTTCTGGGTAGGATTGATACATAGCACACCAGAACTGAAAGAGCGATTTTCTCTAGACAAATCACGTGTCGATGAATCATTCCTAAGATAAAAAAATTCATCTTGTATTTTATTGGGAATATTGATCACTTCTCAAGAAGTAGAGAATGGGTTTCGTGCAACTGCAGATTCTTCTTTGAGCTCAGGAAAATACAGTTTAAACTCTTCTTCCAGATATTAAAGGTGTCTTGTAATATCTTTAGATGATCATCGAGTTACTGAGATTCCTCAACAACATTGGACAATTTTTAAAGCATGACAATGTTTCTTTGGTTTATTTTTCGACGCCAGTTGCAATTTCGAGACAATAGCTATCCTGGAGTTAGATAATGTGTGTCCTTCTTTGAAGTTTCTAGATAAAACTATTCAACAGTTAAAAAATATTTGCTAAATAAGCAAGTAGTATTTTCTTACACAGTTCATCACTGAGGTGAGATTAAGCTCTTTCTTGAGTTTCTAAGAGCAAATTGATTTCGTCTTTCTCATAAACACGGTTCAAAACGCTTCACTTTGATAGCCAGCGTACAGACGAGTAAAACAGCAGAACTTTATGATCTGCATTCATGTCTTTGCAAAATTCTCTAAAAAGACGGGTGTTAAGAGATCCGGATTTGACATAATTAACAGCTTTGATTACTGTATCAAGTATATTTTTCAGAGGGGCTGGTAAAGTTTTGCTGGCAAGTGCATATCTGTGAATGACTCAGCACCCCTTGCTTCAGGAACAAGTTCTTTTACTTTATTCTGAAAACCCGACTTTGACTCCAATATAGCAGGAGCTTCATCAGTAAAAAACGTCACAGGTATTTTTCCACTGTAGTTCTTCGGATTCAAAGAAAGTTTTTATTTTCGCCACACAGGAACTGATCTTTTGATGTCCTCTGAATGAATATACATATCTCACAAAAACAAGCTACTGAGAACAAGAACTTCCGACCGTTGATTCATCAACTTGGATGGAAAACAAGGATGGAAAACTTTAATTTTGTTCAACACTTGCTCTTTCACATCTTCGGGCATATCGGAAATACGTCTCTGAATGGTGTTGTTGGAAAGAGATATCTGATCCCTCTTTGTTTCACTAGATTCCCTAAGAACTAACTTTACATTGTTCAGCAAACTGGGTTTGAAGTGTGTTTCTACAACCTTGGGGAGTTTTTCTGTTTGGCAATCTTCAGTGCGAATTCATAACATGCTTGTATTATGGATGCACTTTGTTGAGGGAAACTTCCTGTAGGATCAAATCTATGACGTTTGAGACCGGCTTTATGGCGTAGAATTCCAAATCCTTTTTGATATGTTCAGAATACTTTGTCACTAGGTGACGTTTCAATTTCGAAGTTTTCATAGATTCAGCACTGAGGACAACGTTGCACAAAACACATTGTGTTTTCTCAATGACCTGGCTGACTACTGTGGTAGATCCAAATTTCAAATACTCATCTGAATATTTGCATTTTTTTCTCCATGGTAATTAACATATGAAAAGTAGAAATACAATAGCACATCTACTTTATAAATAAATTTAGAATTCCAAATAATAGTAAATTTTTCACAATATATATGTTGTGCAAATTATATATGGTGCAATCTATATGAACTGCAGGAATTTCCATGCAACTGGAATAAACTGGATAGCCAATTTTTAAGCAATGAAGAACACTAAGAAACCTTACTCAGTCAAAGACGTGTAAAATCAAGGATAGAATATATCCCCTCAAAAAATTTTTTCCTTCCTTGTTGATTTAGAATTATATAACAGTAAAAATAGAAAATCTCTTACCTAAATAAAATTGCTTTATTTAATTGGGGAAAATACGCTAATAATTCCAAAAGTGATAGTACACTGTTGAAAGACAGACTGGCGTTTAGAATTTGTGTACTGTACGCAATTTTCATTTACCGCCAAATAAAGGCAGTAGAATTCTAACGAACTGAGTTTACGCTTTGAACAAGACCTTTAAAAAACGTCACGGCCATAGAGTTTGATGTTATTGGGAGTTCGCAGCCTCTAAGACTGAAAAGAGTGCTATCGAGTTACATATTCAACAGCCAATCAAAATTAGTTCAATTAGAGAGCATGTATAAGCGTTATGTGCTTGTACTGTTCGTAAACAGTGTGTTTTTGGCATCATTACTTATTTTTCGGATTTTTAGGTATTCTTCATTATCTCATCCAAAAATGGTAATAAATATTGAAATTTTTTTGGCGAAATTCGCTAAACAGTTACTTTAATTGAATAAGGGCCTGTTCACATAGGAGTCCGTCGCGTTGCGTTAAGAAAAAGATGACGTTAAGACGAAAATAAACCAATCTTATGCCTCCAAACGATTAGCAATGAAATTTTTAACGCCTATGATTGGTTTATTTTCGTCTCAACGTCATCTTTCCCTTAAAGCTACGCAACGGACTCCTATGTGAACAGGCCCTAAAGCCTTGGAGACTCCTAGAAAACACTTCACGAGCCCAAGGGGGTCGCTACCCACAGGTTGGGAACCACTGGTCTAGATCAAGGAACACCACATGCAGGTGATCGACACTACCCTCCATCGTTGGTGTATTATAATCGATAGATGTTAAAGCAAATACTAAAATTTTCCATTAAATTCGAGTAGTCTTTATAAGCGCGTTGACCTCCTAATGAATGAGTGATTCAGAATGGTTTTATCGCATATCTATAACAGCTTTCATACATTTGGAGAAGAATTTAAATTTTCAGTATGCCTTTATGGAAAGGTATTTTTATACCGAATTATGTGGTTATGGGGTAATATGTTGGAATTTCTTACATTTTGTTACAATGTGTTAATGAATATAATCGCTAAACATATAAAAATTTCTTTAATTGCTGTTGCAAAGTAGAAAAAACTGTCTTGAAAAAATAAAACTAACCAAAACTAAAGAGAACAAAGGGACATTTGCCCTTTCCAATATTTATATATTAATATGAAAGTATTACAATCATAACCAACTTGAAATTGAGGTTTTTTTTTCTCGAAATAAGGTGCTTTATGTTTTTAAACGTTTCATCCTTTTATCCAGCTTTTTATTTGTGTATAAGCCTCAACAAACTCAGTGAAAGCTCTTAAAAGTCGGATCCTGCTATTTTAATGTAAACTGACGTTCTGGAGTTAATCAAATTCATCACTATGGTATATGGCATTAGAACGAGAAACTGGGATTTATTTCCATTCATATTAGGCCTAGAAACTTTTAAAGGTTATAAGTCGAAACGCTTCACAAAATGCTAATGTATTTTGAAAGCTATTAAGTCAGGTGCGTCTGTTATGCTTCGAAAAATAGAAAAGTTTAGTACAGTAAGTCCTCTATTTACGCGGTTAATTCTTTCCAGAACATTTCGTGTATGTAGAAAGCACGCAAGTTGAAATGCACCAGGTAATGCTTTCGCTTGTAAGACTTATCGATATATGTTTGTGCTGGAGATTTTCAATCCAATTTGTCACTAATTTCTCTGTCGTTTCTATTAAAACACCTATTTTCTTTGAAATTATCGTCGATTGCATAGGTACAGATTTCTTCAAGTGTTACATAGTCCGAACTTTAACCTTTATCACAGTTCTAACGGTTGATTCTTTCATACCGTATACACACTCAGTGTCTGCAATCTTATTACCTTTTACCTTTACCTTTTACAATCTTATTACCTTAGGTCCATTTCTTGGAAGAGAAATGGACCTTCCTCGAAATATTGCCATAGAGTTGGGAGAGCAGTATTGTCCAGAATGTCCACATACATATCAGAGTTCATGTTTCCAATCACAGAAACTAAGAAACCCAGACCAAACCATAAAATCACCCCCACACCATGATGCTGCCACCACCAAACTTAACAGTCGGTACAATGCAGTCACGTAAGAAGCGCTCGCCGGGCATCCGCCAAACCCAGACGCGTCCATCGGACTGCCAGATTGTAAAGCGAGATTCATCACTCCAAAGAACATTTTTCCACAAGTCCACAGTCCAATGACGGCGAGCTTTGCACCACTGCAATCGACGCTTCGTATTCTGGAGAGTGATGTTCCGCTTGTGAGCGGCTGAACGACCATGGAATCCCAGGTTTTTTAACTCTCGACGAACAGTCCTGCTGCTAGCACTAACGCCTGATGAATTTTGGAACTCCTGAGTGATTTCAATAAACGAGGACTTGCGATTTTGTTTCACTACCCTTTTCAGAGTTCTACGGCTGCATTCACTAATTTTTTCAGCCTGCCACTTCGTTTTTCTGCAGTTTGACTGTCTCGACGTTTTCACTTCACAATTACATCACTCACAGTGGATTTTGGTTTCTTTAGAATGTCCGAAATTTCACGAACTGATTTCCCACAAAGGTCGTATCCCACTATAATGCCACGATCAAAGTCACTAAGCTCCCTTGACTTACTCATTGTCTCACAAACGCATAAATACAGAAGGTCATTCGCACTTTATGGAAACGATTTTGTAATATGTTTTTGGCATTTGTATTTTGAGATAAATATTTGGCAACTTCAGAATAATCGTCTGCTATTGTTTTGCTTAGATTGGAATGTAAAATAAAAGATTTATTTTGAAAATGGCTCTTACAATTGATAGATGGCTCGAAGGTTAAGTAACTGCACTTTTCGGGGAGAAATATTCGTATCAACAAATTATAAAGCGGTGTAAAAATTTCGGTTATGACATTTCAAAAATAGGTATTTATAATACATTAAATTTGAATGGGAAAAAACGTCTAACTGAAAGTAAAAATGAAAACATGACCACTAAACCTCATCCTAAGACTGTTCGAACGCAGGTAAATATCAAGAAAGTGAAGTCTGTGATACCGAAAAAAAATACGCCGACTCAAACATCCATTGCATCAAAACTAGGAATGTCTTCTGGCACTGTAAGTAAAATCATTCATAAAGATTTGAAGTTAAAAAGATGTTTAAACCTAAAGTTCATCTGCTGTTGCTAAAGCATATTGCTGAAAGGAAAACAAATTGTAGAAAATTATATGAAAAACACCTAGTTGCTGAAAAATGAAAGTTGTGGTAACACTCGATGGGGCATGGGTGTATTTAAGTGACTGTAGTAAAAAAAGATCTATTTCTCAACTGACGGGAATGACCGCACGAAATGGTTACGTCAGTGTACAGAAAAGTTCTCAAAGGAGTTCATGACAGTAGCAGGATTTTGTTACAACGACAAATTAAAAATTAAAAACATCTCAAGTAAAGACAAAATTAATCCACTCTACTATCAGCAGAATATTTTAGAACCAATTTTTGAAGAAGAAATTCCATCATTATATGGAAAGGACATTGATAAAGTTGAGCTTCATATGGACAAGCCTCTAGTCACATGTCTAAATCAACTGCCGCTTATTTAGCAAAGAAAGAATCAGAAACAGGAATAAAATGTATCCCATCTAATGAAATACCTGTAAAATTACCTGACTCTTCTCCAATGGACTTTTGCGATTTCGGTTTTTTAATACGAGCCTTATGAAAACGGCATCTAAGAACACTGAACGGACTTTGGAAAACGGTCTAAGAGGAATGAGGTAAAACTGAAAGGACAGTTCTAAGCAAAAATTTACATTCATGTAAAATTCGAGCTAGAGCTCTTGTCAAGAATCATGACTATTAGATAGAAGCAAATCACCGCATAAAATACGGCATTTATACATAAAACTTACCTATCAAAATCGTTTCCATAAAGTGCGAACGACCTTCTGTATGACCTGACAAACCACTACTAACACTTTTATTGCTTTCGGTTACGCATCAAATTACGTCACCTGACAGATACACTTCTTTAGGGGGGGTGTCTGGATACTTTTGGCCAGATAGTGTATACACGAGTAAGATCAACAAGTGCTTATGTCTTGATTACTGTTAAGGTTGCAATAGTCGATATAATTTTATTTGGTTAATTTCTGTGACATTATCGGGATTGTTGAGACTAATGCTACTGAATTTACCCGAGAAGGGTTCTGTTAATTTTATGCGAGACAAATTTCTTACCGAATAGCACATTCTGTGAAAAGTGAATACGTTAAATATATTCACAAATTACAGGTCAATTGAAAATAAATGAACCAATCTATATATGGTGTGCGGAATTTCTGCATAGACTTTTACTCTCAGAAATTTTATATCATCTTTCTTTCACTCTCATAATTTTTCTAGTTTTCTACCCCCATCTCTCAAAAGTAAGAGGCTCACAGCAAATATACGTATGATTATGAGAACTGCGACACTATAAAAGAAATTTTAGGGTTGGCATAGAAATTGCTGATCAGTTGTACCTCCTCATGCAGTTTATACATGAACTAGCTGAAAACCCGCACTATGCTACGGAGTACATTCAAATTAAATACAAAGGTCAATGTATGCAATTAATACCAATATATATATATATATATATATATATATATATATATATATATATAATAAATACGGTGATCAATGTATACAATTCATGTAAAAAAAAATACATTTATAAAAAAATCGTAAGGGATATTTTATAGACAAAATAATCTAGAAGAAAATATTCAAATTAAATCTAATAGGACATACTAAAGAATATAGTATAGTTAATGTAGTACAATTTGAGGAACATATTTTTACTGTATTTTAATATTTTTTAGATAATGTCCAATCGTCTGCCGCATTAGCAAGAAAAGAAAAATATTTTATTGTCTATTTCGTTGTTATAATGGGACTATAAATTTATTTAAAGTACCAGAAAAAGAAATCACGTGATCAGCATTTAATAAATTAAATTCTAAAAATTAATCTTTAAAAATTCACCAAAAATCAGAAAATGGAGGTAAAGATTCGAAAAAAATTTCATTTTAAAGGAATTTTTATGATCTTTCTCGTGACATAAATTTTATAACCCTCAAATTATTATTTTAAATGCAAACTTGTTGCTGAAACTGCTTAAAAATTTAATTAAAAAAAATCTATGAAGAATTTTTCAAGAATCTTTCTTAGTGCACCCCTACACTATAAGAAGAATCGCCATGCAAATTTTCAGCCCTTTAGGTCCAGCGGTTTGGTCTGTGCATTGTATGTCAGTGAGTCAGTCAGCTACGGAACTGTTTTATATATATAGATTTTATATATATAGATTTTATGTATATAGATGAAAACGGTACTTCGGACTGTAATGGTGCCAAGAATGAAGATAATGGGAGGACGGGGGGGGGGGCATTGGATCACTGTATCAGTGGAGTTACCATTTCATCTCATGCACAATCATGACAGAATAATCATTTGAAGATACAGTGGTCTACAAGAAAAAGATATATTCTTGACAAAGCATCATACAACCCAAGGAAGAATAGCGGTATAGGATGGTGAGTGGTTTAACTCACGTTTCCACCCTTGCAAGTACCTTTACAACTTAACGGTACATAACAAATGTCTTGGATCCTGATGTTTTGCCTGTCTCGCATTAATACTAGACGTGATCAGGATCTTGCGATTCTACCTTTGCATTTTAGGAAAGTTTCCAATTCTTTTACTCGTAAGAAATTTGCTATTGAATTTTTTTTTGTAATCCATTTTACTGTTCTTGTATTACAATTCTTTATTCTCATGTCGTATGAGAATTCTCCAGTATAGATAAACTAGGTGGCCCGTGCGAAAATTTCGCTTGCGAATGAAATGCGATTAATTTTATAGCGAGGTTGTTTGTAGTAGGATGAAAAAAGAACCGGTTCATTTGTAGCCATTGTTTATTTGTCAAATAATAATGGGGAAGAGTGGACTTTCAAAATTCTGAAATTTGTCCGAAAATTCGATTTTTTTTTATTTTATTGAATTGTGAAACTACGGACGAGTAGGAATGTGTTGCAAAAAGAATTTTTAATTTCTGTGATTACTTTCCTAGTTATAGGCATTTGTATTTAATTTAGATATTATGTGGTTACTAATAGCAATAACTTTAAATGTGTTTTTCTCAAAATAAAAATTTTCATGTCATACGAATATTCAAACTGCTCCAGACGCATTTCTAATTATCGTATTGCTTTGAAATTTAAGTTGTATATAATTAACTGCATATCAAATAAATCTTATTGAAAATAATTGAGCTTCGTAGCTCAGAATTTCTAAATTTTGTACTTGAAGAGATGATTTATAGGTATTTTGCTTAATAAAAAGGGTGTTTTCACTATTATTATTTTTTCCCTTTATATTTTTAGTTTAAAATAAACAATAAGTTTCATTGTTAGTTCTATAAGGTATCCTGTAAATAAAAATTGTCATATTATATGAAAAAGAAATGTGCATGGGACATTTTTAATTAGGCCAATTTTTGATATAATTGATAATTCATAGTTCATAAATTATTAATATTTCATCATTAAATTTTAACCACTTTTACATATCTATGGTACTAATCACATATTCAAATTTCAAGCAAATCCATTCAAAACAAAAAAAGTTAGGTTTGAAGGTCCACTGTCCCCTTAAGGAAAATACAAAATCGATTACAAAACGCCTTTGGCCACAATATTAGAGGTGAAGCATAACACAAAACAGGGGAACATTAGATACACATACACTTCAAAACACCTTTGTAGACAATCTTAAGAGTTAAATATGTCACAAACTCGTGGAAACTGTGATATTTACATTAAAAAACCTCTTTGTACACACTATTTGACCGTGCCGTATTGGCGCATCCAGGGAAAGAACTCTAGGACCAAAAGTCAGTTTTTAACTTCGATATTTAAACAAACAATACAATGTGTCATTCTAAATTAACAATTCCTCAGAAGCGGAGAACTTAATCTTTCAAATGGTACCTCATTCCTAGAATGGCACCTCATTCAATGAAATTTTGGTTAATTATGAAGGGAGAAAAAGGGATCGTCACCAAAAATCACCTTCTGGAAATAATATATGATGATGATGATGATGATGGTATTTTTTTCAAATTTAAAGGTTAGTGTTCGAGAGATAAAAGTAAATAAATAAGTGAACGCGTGCTTGCCATCTAGCAATAAAGCAAATCTTTACATGTCTCGAGCACCATTTTCCCATAGAGTTTACAAAAGAAATTTGCCATTCCGTCACGCACCAACCGCTGTTCCCATCTCATTTTTTTTCTCCGACTTGCACATCTACATCGTATGACTTTTATTTTGACTATGCACTAATTATGAGACAAATTAGACGCTTTCCCTTGATAGCTTGGAAAAATTTTGTCATATGCAATTCAATTGTGTACATAGAATTGAATACATATAATTAAACTCTAAAAAGGCATACGAAAGAAAAATATCACTCATAAAATGTTCTTCAGGGGGGAAAAATAGATTTTAGTCTAAACAAATTGTTTTGTCATACAAAAAGAATAATTTACACCTACGCGGATGTTGCTAAGAAAGAAACTTATTAATTCACAGAATGATAATAAAAACAGACGATTTTAAAATTTAAAAGTTGATTCTGCGCATGATAATGGGAAAAAATCCAGCACCTTCTAGAGGAAGAAAAAATGTTTATAATGTTTATACTTCGATTTTTAAACAAACAATACAATGTGTAATTCTAAACTAACAATTCGCCAGAAGTGGAGATTTTAATCTTTAAAATGGTACCTCATTTATCGATTTTGTTTAAGTATGAAGGGAAAAAAGGTATCGTCAGAAAAATCACCTTCTAAAAATAATATATATCGATATGCTTATTTAATGTAATAAGATGGTTTAATATATTCATCCATATATTAAAAAGTATAACGTAGGATTTTTTTTCACATAAGAACGTAATTTTTTTATTCAGCATAAACTACGAGTGAGGAAAATAAATTTTTAGCGTTCAAATATTTTATTTTGGCTGTATATTGGATGAAAAACGTTGTTTGAGCGAAAATTTTGCTGAAACAAAATTTTTCTCCCGTGCGCAAGGATTTATATAGACAAAGAAAATTTATCTTTTAAAAGAAATTATACAGAGATACACAGCGGTTTTCATCAAAAGCTCTTTCATATTTCATCGACTTTGAAATTTCCGAGCTATGGAAGCCGTTGTCATGGTTACTGAGGATTTTCAGTATTAATTTTGTGCAGCATTATAGTCAATTAAAAATTCTGTCTCCGCCAATTTCTTTAACAGAAATTTAATAGAAGGAAAATATCTTTGAAACCATGTGTTGTTACTAGCTTGGTAAATTTCCATATGTTCGTTAGATTTGCATATATTAGATGTAGAAAATTGCATCCGGTAAGATGCTTTCATGTTTTTTTGAATTTCGTGAGACGTAGTCGACAGAAATTAGGATTTAATTTTTTCTTTTGGCGTTGAACAAAATGATAAAATGCGTGAACTCGTAAAGTTCCTTTTGTACGTTTTATTTCCAGTGGATTTGGACCATTACATGAAAGAAACGACATAAAAAAGGATAAAAAGTCATTGTTCTACTCAGAATTTTTCGTTTCACTCCCTTATTTTTGTAAATATGTTCAGAGCTTTGCTGCATGTGCGATCGACTCATTACTTTGTAAATATATACTGGACCATATCTGCCAGTTTCGGCTTGAACATTAAGCAACGACTACCAACTAAAAGTTGGATGTAAGAAACTTGCTTAAGAAGTTATCTTTATGCATAAAACTTCAACGCAACAATTTGTACGCACAGATTTTATTTGCACACATTTTGTTGTGGGTGTATTACATTTCGAATATTCTAAAAATGGACCATTTGTTCATCAATCATTTATTCAAAGACTGTTGAAAATTTATCTGTGCTTCACAGTAGCAATTCTGAATGGCTCTTTGGTTGATGAAAACGGAATAATTGTCGTAATGCGTAACACTTTTATGAAACCAAGAAATACAAAGAACATTCACATTTATTTGTTGCTAATCATAACACTTTTCTTACATACTATATTAGTTCCTAATTTCTTGATTTCATTATCTCTTAAATTTCGGAATTTTCATAACTCTTGAAGCATTTGGCAGGATATATGAAGTGAAATATTTGAATAAAACCTTTTAAAAATATCATTAAAGTGAATTTTATCCTAACCCATGAAAAGTTCTTTATTTTAACTTTTCGAAAGCTGAATTAAGAGTATTTTTTGTTTTGCATTGCAGCTAAAGTAACACTATGGTAAATCTTCTGCGAGCATTTTTATTATTGGCTTTTGAAGCATTAAGTAAAAATGTTTAAGGTATTTTTCAAAGAAATTGTGTGGTTTATGTAATAGCTTGAAAATTACGTACGTAAATCTGATTCCCGTGAAACGCATGTGAGTATAATTTATTATGATTCTTTCTAAAGAAGAATTTGTTGTGTAATTTGATTTTATCTTGTACATCATATTAGTTTTTCTTTCTTTCTAATGCGAAGGCACTTGTCCTGAGACATTCGCCTTTTGTTATTCACCTCGAAGTTTAGCTGGCTAGTTTACTATGGACCGGTTGGCAAAGGCAACGAGCTAGTGATCTGAACGTCTGTGGTTCGATGTCGGACGCTGACAAACTCCACCCCCGCATACACCAATGATGGCTGGTGCACGTAAAATAAGTCGTGGCTGCAATGTCCAAGTTCTCAAATTTACCTCTGGACGTGCGGGGTCAAGTGTTCCGGTCTAGTCACTTGACTCGGTTCAAAATTACGAGACCGGTCCTTTAGCCAAGTCGGACTCCGACCGCTTTGATGCTATTGAAAACCGGAGCTGCACCACTTCACCCAATAGCCGTTATGGACTTGAACTGACAATATACTTTCGGTCAAGGGCCATCAGTCACAACAACAACACAACAACAGCATTGCTCCCTAGGAGGGGACGACACGGTAACGACCAAGCTTTATTCGGGATTTGAACCCACGGCGTGAAAGCTCACGATGCTAACTACTATACCATGTGGGCGGCACATCATATTACACTCATGTCCATAAATTGAGGATAATGCCAGCTCCGGCAAATAAAGGTTCAGAAACAAAACAAACGTGACTTATTCATAAAGCCCATTTATTAAACAAAAGATAAAGAACAAAAAAGATGGTGTATGTATGATACCATTCATAAAAACTACGATTTTTGCTCCCTGGAGCAATTGTAAAAAATATCTCCTTTACAAAAACTTAATATTACATGGTTGGTATGATGATTAATACATTGTATGTCTCCCATGCGATGAAATACAAAGGGGCAATTCCAAGTTCCTCGGATACTTCCATCTGAGTACGCCCACATTCCAGGCGGCCGATAATTCTACCACGTAAAAAATCATCCACATGCGTCCTCTGTGTCATAACTATTCAGTTATGGCACTGAGCGGCTTACAGAACGCTTGTGAACAATTTTACTTCTTTGCCGCCATTCCTTATATACCCCTCTCTTACACTCTCGTCATTGTGACGTACTATCGGCGTCATCTGGTGGTTTCCTGCAATTTGCATATTATACTTGAAGATGTGTGTGATAATTCTACAGATGAAATTTTTACTTTAGAGTTCAATTTCCGTGTGATTCTGAATTTTCCTTAATTTATGGACATGAGTGTAGTAGACCGTTGAATCTGAATGCATACAGATCAGTGTGATAGGATAGTTTTAAATCTCATCTGTATCAGTAAAATACCTTTTAAAGTACCATGTGAACTCTTTGAGGAGTACATTCCTTTTTTGTATCCGTATTTCAGAACAAGACTTTAAAAACAGGCTTAAATAGCTGAGAAACATGTCCTCGGGTAAGCTTCCGACAAAACATTATTACAAACGCATTTGAAACTGGAGAAAAAGTTCTGAAAAACTTCGACAAACCGAACTGAAATATTTGAATAAAACCTTTAAAAATATCATTAAAGTGAATTTTATCCTAACCCATAAAAATTTCTTTATTTTAACTTTTCGAAAGCTGAATTAAGAGTATTTTTTTTGTTTAGCATTGCAGCTAAAGTAACACTATAACAAAAACTATATATGTTGAATCCTTTTTATTTTTCTTTCTAGTAAATTTCTTAAATGAAATCTGAGAAATTGTTAAACTTCATTCATTTGTAGCTATTCCTTTCAAGTGCTGACAGCTGCCAACAACTGTCTCGTACTCATCGGAAGTAATATTTTCTTATATATTATTTATTTGTTCTTTATGGAATATGCATCACTTCAATTGGATAAATTCAGGTCTTTTTAGGTTTTAGAAAGATAACTGTCAGGTTGATATTCATTGTATACATGCATATCTCTTAAATTGATTCGTTAAACAAATAAAACCATTTTCAAAGTTGTTGGAAGAAATATTTTGTGAGCATTTCTCTCATTTTTTAATGAGAAAGAGAAATTTTCCGAGGAAAAAAGTATGGAGTAATTTATTTCGGTTTTTGCTAAATTTAAAATTATGCATTCTGTTCCATGAATGGCGATTGAAAAAGTTTTGAGTAAAAACAAACAAACAAGAAAAAAACCATACAAACAAACCCACATAAAAACCATGATTTTAATTGAGATACATTTTAGATTAGATGTTAAGTTTTATTTTCCCCTATTTATACATGGTTTATACGTTATTAACGAATTTCTGTTTGAAAACTAATACAATCGTTATACGTTTACATAATTTGTTTTGACAGCAAAATTGCACTTAAATTTAATACCTCAGCTTATTTATTGATGAATCTTTTAATTACCTAGAAAACTTTGCCTTGGTCCCAGTCATTTCATGTTATCGCGATTCTATGACATCGTTTAACTGGATATTTAGCAAATATATTTTTGCAGAGATAATTCCATTTTTAAAAAAGTAGATAAATTTAATTAATGACTTTGACGGTAATGGATTATCGGATATTACGGAAATTATATTTGGGCTGTAAAAATCTATTGAAATATTTATGATTGTAGGGAAAACTTCGTTTGGGGGAAAACTGATACTGACCACAGTGGAAATACGTTGAACTATTATAGAACAGTTCACACGGTTTGCATTGCCGTAACGCCACCTAGTGTGATATTACTTGACTGAATTTTTAACTTTATTCAATAGCGAGAGCATGATTTGAAGAGTCCTCTAAGTAGAGATGTTTTGAGAGCATACTTTGAGAGTCCTCTAAGTAGAGATACTTTAATTTTAACAGTTTTAACCTTTTATTACCGAGATAAAACGTTTCGCAGTGTGAAAATTATGAAATATAAATATGAAAAAAAAAGAAACGCTTTGAATGAAATATAAAAAAAGCTATACTTAGAATTTGCTCAACTGTTACCATTTTTGAAAATAATTCGTTACTTTTAACCTTGATAATTTTCTGAGTGTAAAATAATTTATGGACTATCTGATAAAAAAAAATTGTTTAGCGTCCTTTTGTGAGGCAATTTTTAATAAAATTTATGAAGGATTTGAAATACATTTCTTATAGTGAGAAAAAAAATGGGACCAGTAATAAGAAATGCATCATTTCTGGGTGTGCGTTTAACAAAGGAACAGAAGTTATGCAAAATACGTAAATATCAGAAAATGCTTGATGAGATGAGAAAAAAATATACATTCGACGCTCTTTATAATGGCCCCTTTCGTCCCAAAGAAAAAAGATCGTTATAACTAGTGGTCGTTGTATCGAAAATATAAAAATAGCATATCATTAAAGGGGATTCAGTTTGGTACTTTTTGAACCGGTCGTTTTATTGAAATGGTTGCTATAATGGTCGGTCGTTATAACGAGCGTCGACTGTATTTTAAATTATTCCTTAGACTTTTTTTATCGTATCCTAATATATAATAAAATTCTCTGTACACCGAATCTCATTTGGTCATTTCCCAAGCGAATTGACGGTCCATGACAGAACTGTGCTCTTATTTATGACATATCATCTAATATCTGGTTTGTCAACCCTTTTATATGATACCTAAATGAAATCACTTTGCCATCGACTTCACAAGAATGAGGGTACTCTAAGGCTGCTGTGTACTAACCCTACTGGATTCGCTCATCTCAATGTAAACCTATTGAGAAATTATAAGGATTGCTGTCTTGGATTAAAATTTTCTTTTAAAAATTGTACCTCGCTCGTAAGAGAGAAAGAAATTTTACAACTTGGGGCATTTTTCATTAGAAAAGGTAAGTAACATTTTAAAATTTAAATTATTCGGGGAAAAAATATGGTATAGTATGTTTTAAACACCCATAAATTATTTTAGTGGACAGAATTTATAAAATGAATCTTGTTGCAAGGTGCAGAAAAGTTCAGGCTATCTCAAAATACCATTTATATTGGATTAATAGCCTTTATGCAGCTGTAAATAATAGACACATTTTTCTCCATAAGTTAACATTGAGGTGAGCGAATCCAGCAGCCTTAAGGGTTGTTCCCAACGAGCTCACAGACAATTCTGCTAGGTCTAGCTCTCCTGCTGTTCTAATGCATTCATAAATGCTCATTAAGGTTACAACTAGGCAAGCTTGGGGCCACTTCATCTCAATCTATTCAAATGCTCCTGCAACTTTTTCGATTCAACATCTCCTTAGTTTCCCCTTATATTATTGTCTTGGAACGATCTACAAAGATGCAAGAAATTTTGAAAGCTGACGAGAAAAAAAAAAAAAAAAACTGTCTCCATAATTTTCTGGGAATTAAAGGGCCCTCAGAACAAGGCTTTTCAAAAGAACTAAGAACTAATGCCCGACAAACTATATCGACTTAAAATTTTTAATAAGTGCTTAGTTGCTTTAGTAAATGAATAATATGAACATCGTACATCTCACATTAGAATGACAATTACTTCATTTCATTCAACTGATGTAGAATGATTCATTAAACTATTTGAACCCTGTTAAATTACTTTTTCTTTCGCAAACTCTGTAAACTATACTTAAAAAAAATTAAAAAAATTGCAGTTTTGAGCGTTTTTTTAATGAGTTTTAAAATTTCTTTTTCACTCGATAAATTTATTTCTTGTGGATATTTTCTCGGTAACGAAAAGGAAAAGATATATATTACTTTTAATTTCAAACACCCTTTTGTTCCTCTGCAGTTTTATACCACTGAAAACTCTGATATTTCCCCCTATTAAATTCTTCTGGGACGCTTTAATTAGAAAAGAAATCACTGCCAGGAGTTTGTAGAAAGAATCCCCACTAACCCCCTACAAGTTCCCTGACCGCACCAGGCAGCCATACAATACCACATCCTGACTTCCTTACTCTGTTTCCCTACAAAAAGTTAAAAAAAATTAGCTAAGAATATTTTTTTCACACTATTTACCTTTCAATCAAAGTATCACATTTAAGAAAAGGGTAGTCATTCCCCTCTTCTAAATATTTAAGTACTAAGCGATTTAAATATGATACAATTAAAGTATTTCTAATGTAGATACCTTGATAATTATTAATATTCACTTTGGATTTAATTAAAAGTTCAGAAACGACATGGGAATTTATAAAGTTAATGTCTGGTATTTAGTTTGGTGTTTTTTCTTATTTCGGAACAATAGTTGGACTCTTCACCTGAAATAATGGGTAAATATTTTAGGGGAGACCCCCACGTTTGTATGCTTAATGCTAAAGATCTCATCTCAGGGAATACTTTGAAGATAAACTAATTAAAATATCTAAAAAAAATTTTTGCATCATTAATCGTAATTTTTTTAAAATTTGGTCTTTATGAATTTATAATAAAAGAGCTTTTTACTTTATTCTTTCAAAAGTTGAATCCAATAATGACCCCTAAAATTTTAATTAAAATTTAGAATCCGTTGTTTTGATGTCAGAATGACTGTTTGCTCTTGAAAATATATCTTACAATAAACAACAGTTCATAAAAAATTATACGTTCATAAACAACTAAAATGTAATACTGCTTTTCAGTGCTATCTGTGTACGACTGACCTCTGAACGTTCCATCATTTTTTTACGGTTTTATGTAAGCTATGATAATAATTTTAGGTTATTTAGTACCCAAATGTGTCACCCCCAACTTGATCAAAATACGCAGAGGAACAACTTGACTCCAAACAGTAACTAGAAAATTTTAGGTACGCCAATTTGGGTGGAAGACATTGGACTTGGCTTTCACTGTACAGTGACTACCTTTATATAACCGAACACTCTCATTGAATTTGACGAACCGCACAAACCGCGTTGCGCCTGAAAAGCTGCGGTAATCAATGCAGCCGTCCAGAACACTTGTTCTACGCATAGTCTACCTCGCCTCCTTTTCCATCGGCCTTTCTTATAGTTCTTGTTCACAGTTTTAAGTGTTAATTGGAAAGATCGAAAGTAATCAGCATACAGACAGCATCAGAGAATAAAAAAAGTGGACTTTATCAAAATTTTTAATCAAGTGATAAAGGAAAATGCAATTTCTTATATTCCACAATGTAATTAGAGGGTTGGCGACGTGTTTCGAACTAATCAATAGTTCATCGTCAGGCCGAGGAGCAGGAGGTGTGATTTCCCCTTTGAAAAAATCATAAAATCATTTGGGAAGTTATTATAATAAGTTCGAAACATGTGGCTACTACTCTAATTATTGAGCGATATAGGATGTTGTGTTTTCCTGTTTGCATTTCCCCCAAGTTTCCAATAAGTCAAAGGATAAAGGTTTGAAACAATATTAGATCCTATTCTGTGATGCCCGAGTCTTCATTTCCTTTCATTATTTTTGCTATGTTTACATTTTTTTTCTCTACATAAGATGATTTAGCTATCCGCTTTATAAAATCATTATTTGTTCGTTTCCAGAAAACTTCGAATAGCATTTGCTTAAGGAATTACTCAAAGATTGTTTAGAACTTTTTGTATTTAATTTTGTCTCACATTAAATATCATTGCAGAATTATAAGCTCGTACAGCGATTTTTAGAAATAATACTGAATAATTTTCCCAAATTATTTAAGATTCTGAAAAATATCGATGATGTAAGCTATAAGTAAAATGCCCCTTTTTTGTGTAAAACAAAATGTGAGAATTTTAGCTCTGAACTGTCCATAAATAGACTGCGTAATAGCACTTATCATAATTTGAGATATCTTCAATTTTTTGAGACTTACTGGACTAAGTGCTCAGTTAGAAATTTGTTAGACGCTGAAATCCTGCGGGTGAACACCTGCGTGGAGATGTGGAGGTCATAGTAGAAATAAAGACCTAAAAGGTGAAATTATCATAAAAATACCATCCTTGACTTACTGTGTTGGCATTCTCCAGCTCTGCGAATTAGCTTTTGAAATTCCAGAGTAGAGGGTAATCTTCAGTGATTAATTCAAAATGAGTGAATATTTCAATGGGAATATTTCAAAGTTTTGCTAATTCCCTTCATAAATATGGTTTCATGTTTTCAAAGTTCTTCAGAACTTAGAAAAGGTTTGTTCTTTGATTAAGGTTTGTTCAATTTAGGGTCAGGGTGTCAAGTGTCTTGGAGCGTCTCATCTGAACGACTCGAAAGATAAAAAAAATTCAGGTAGCCTCTTCTAACGAAACTACCTCGGGTTATTAACGTAGGATTACTTATCGTTGCTTACCTCTTTTGTATGCATATACGTATCTAATATATACGTACGTATGTATATATACACACATATATATACACTGAAGTGCCACTGAATTAGGGATAGCAAAGCCTATGCAAATTGTGTAGCGCTGCGCATCATGCATGCGCAAGTGAGGGCGCTATGGTAACTGCATATATAGCGCGTACTGTGGTTGTTCTGAATTAGTTGTTGGAATTGACAATATGGGTAAACTGCCTGATTTAGACGCCTTCGATCGCGGACAAATCGTAGGTGCGCGACGCATGGTCCATTCAATTTCCGAGATCGTCAGACAGCTACGATTTTCAAGTTCGACAGTGTCAAGAGTATACCAAGAATACATGGATGGTGGACAAAAAACTACGATCGGGCAAACTGCAAAGGACAATTAGCCTTGACAGTGCGTGGTGAGAGACGGCTCAGGCGTATTGTACGTAGCCAGCGAAGCCAAACATTAGCTCAAATTACCACCCAGTTTAATGACGGTGCCAGTCGTACAGTCAGTAAACGGACAGTGCAACGCTCGCTTCACCGTATGGGTTTCGGGATCCGTCGACCTACGAGAGTACCATTGCTCTATACTCGCCATCGGGCTGAACGTCTTGCCTGGGCAAGAGAGCACAGAGACTGGAGTGTAGAGGACAGGAAACGAGTAGTATAGAGTGAAGAGTCTCGATTCCGACTACTTAACGCTGACGGGAGGCTGAGAATATGGCGTCAGGCTCATGAAGCCATGGATCCTGCATGCCTGCTGGAACTGTACAAGGGCATGGTGGCTCAATCATGGTCTGGGGTGTTTTTTCGTGGCACAGTTTGGGATCTTTGGTGCGTGTACCAACCTCCCTCAATGCAATTCGGTACGTAGAGTTGCTGGGTGATCACCTCCATCCGTTTATGCTGTTCTGTTATCCGCACGATAATGGAGTTTTTCAGCAAGACAACTGTACCTCTCACATGTCCCGGGTGGCTACTGTCTGGTTGGATGAGCATTCCTCTGACTTCTCTGTCATGAATTGGCCACCTAGAAGCCCAGACTTAAATCCTATTGAGCATCTTTGGGATGTTTTGGAACAAGGCGTGAAAGGCCATCACACAGCACGAAAGAACCTTACTGAATTATGGACAGCTTTAGCCAATATTTGGCAAGCCATTCCCGTGGAACGTTTCCAGAAACTTGTTGAATCTATGCCTCGTCGTGTGGCAGCCATTATCAAGGCCAGAGGAGGCCCAACTCGTTACTAGGTAGGTATCCCTCATTCAGTGGCACTTCAGTGTATATATATATATATATATATATATATATATATGTCAAAGTTTGGACGCATCTTGGTCATTGGCGGCTCCAAGGAATTGCCCCCCCCCCCCAAAAAAAAAAAAAAGCTCGGAGTATTTCTTTTTCTATATAATAGTAGACCTAATACTAAATGAGTTTAAATTTAAAATGAGACGATGTTTATTTCTTATATATATATAACCCTAAGAGACGCGTTGCCCCCTCCCCCCCAAATCTCTGGACTGGAGCCGCCCCTGATCATGGTACTTTTCTGTTTAACTTCTCCCAGCGATAGATCGGGTTTGGCGCGCTGCCAAAATTATAACTCACGAGGACGGACGGACATGACGGACGGTTTTAGCGTCTGAAATTTTCCTTTCCGAAGGACCGTTATGGGCGAACGTAATCCTACGTTAAAAAGAGAACATGAGGAAAGGGGTGTCCCATTAACTTGCAAAGTATCTGTCAAAATTTCTTTGTTGAATTTGAAAAATAAAATTCAAAATAGAATCGAAGTCCTTATTTGATGAATTAAAATATATCCTTTTCTAAATATACAAAATGTCTCACAATTAAGCGAAGCAAGACTTGAAAGAAGCATTCTAATGCCTTTATAATGAACTCTCCAAGTCATGATAACTACTGCGTATTCTAAAATATACCTCTTAGAATGTATAAATGGGAAAAATATCTTTTTACAATTCCATATTCTTAACCACTCTATTGGAAACAATAAGCAAGGTATATTACTCGCATTCTTCCAGAGAGGGAATTAAAATCCAGTTACAAGTTGCCTTGCTTTCTCTGAAAATCCCGAAGTTTATGCCCTGCGGGGGTGCAGATGAATTTCACCTCCATATTTGTAATTTTGACGGAAGAGATCGCCCATTTTTCCTATCTATTTGCTTAAAGGTGCATTTAAAGGAACTTTTTATGCCATTATATTTGTTTGTATTTTATCGTCAGCTATGATAAAAACTGTAAAATTCATTAAAAAAAATGGGTAGTGGATTATCATGTGTTAGGTTTAAATCATTTTTATCGAGCTTAAACGTGTGTGAACTTGGATAAAGTATGATGTGCCTATGATTATTTTCCTTTAATAGGATGACGACATTTCATAGTGGATAGCATCGTGAGTTACTCCAGAGTGGACTTGGGTTCTAATACCGGATAAGTCTTGGATGTTCTAGTTCCCTCATAAGGAGTGATGTTGGTTCATCTATATGGAATGTACGATGTTGGTTCACCTATAGTAAAGAAGCCAACAAAATCGTGTTGTAGATGTCCTCAAGAAATTGTCCCTCCGCATTGGGGAAAATTTTTCCTTAATAGTGGTCGTTGTAGCTATAACAACCAATCAACAGAATGTTATCAAAATTTGTGCATAATTTATTCAAGGGATAGAGAGGATGCCGTGAAAAAAAAACATTTCAAAGAATATAAAAAAAAAAAACATAAGGGAAATTCCTTCGTTATATGAAAGGAAATACATAGAATGTAAGTAAAAAATAAACAAATCTAAAATGAAATCTTAAATTATTGTTCCTGTCCCTTTGGAAAATTTCAGTAAAATTTTAATAAGGGGCCTGACGAAAAGGATTCACAACTTTATCGTTTATTCTGGATTCTGGAAGTTAGATAAGGTCACCAACGTTGAAGCTGGACTTCAGAGTACATGGCATATTAAGTGATCAATTCAAAATTGGATTAGTTTTTTAGGTCCAGAAATTATATTTGATACCCTGTATGCCTGACTGCGGAAAACAAACAAACCTAGATAAATGTACGTCGTATGTTGTATTTTACTGCTATTTAATATAGCCAAGTTAGGGACTCATCTGCGATAGATATTAGATTTCAGGTGGTTTCATAGTGTAATATCAAGTGAAGATCCTCCTGTGGGGAAACTAGGATTTAGGCTCCTGTGTACTAACCCTATTGGATTCGTTCACCTCAATGTTGATACACTGCTGGTCACCCAAATTGCAACACCAAGAAAGACAAGATATATCACAACAAAATTTATTTTGTAGATAACATGTTGACCAAGTATCAAATGATTAAATTTATAGACTTCTGTGAAGTGTGGTTCCTGCCAAAATCAGTAGCCAGAGTAGCCGCCATTGTTGGAGATCACCGCTGCCACACGCCTCGGCATTGATTCAAAGAGACTTTGGATGAGTTCTTGGGGTACAGCAGACCAAGCAGCTTCCACACGTTGCCAAAGTTGATCTGCTGTGGCAGCTGGTGATGGAATCTGGGTCAACCGTAGAGCAACCATTGACCACATGTTTTCTATCAGCGAAAGATCCGGAGAGCGAGGCGGCTAGGGAAGCAATTCAATCTGGCGATTGAAGAAGAACCGTTAGACAATGCGTGCCACGTGTGGTCGCGCATTATCCTGTTGAAATATGGCTGTGGGCAAGCCCTGAAGGTAAGGAAGGACAACTGGCTCCAACACCTCGGAGATGTAGCGCTGGCTATTTAAAGTACCGGCAATGCGTACTAGAGGTGTGCGATAGTGATATCCAATACCGCCCCATACCATAATACCCGGTGCAGGACCAGTGTGGCGGTGCATAACGCAGGTGTTCAGCATCCTCTCTTCACGGTGTCTCCAGACTCGAATGCGACCATCGTGGTGTTGCAGACAGAAGCGTGACTCGTCAGTAAAGACAATTTCATTCCATTCTGCCGTCCACATCCTTCTGTCATCGCACCATTGGCGGCGGAGACGTCTGTAGTTCTGCGTTAAGGGTAGACAAAGCAATGGACGTCTTGCGGACAGACCACTCTGCTGTAAACGGCGTCGAATGGTACGCGCAGACACTGGATGATGCGTTACAGACTGCATGTGCTGTGCTATGGTTCGTGATGTGACTGAGCGATCCGTCACTGCCATGCGCACAATTTGCCTGTCATCACGTGAAGTGGTGCGCTGAGGTGGATGCGATCGAACACGCCGGTCCGTCGTACCCTCCTGCATCCAACGATCACATATCCGCATTACAGTTGTTTGGTTTCGTCCAACACGACTACCGATTTCCCTGAAAGATAATCCTCAATCTCGGTAGGCCACTATCCTTCCTCTGTCGAACTCGGATACTTGATCAAAAGATGATCGCTGTTTTCGACGAGGCATAATTGATCTTTTTTTTTTTGAAAAAACCACAAGAAAAACACAATTGCCGAACTTGAAATCGTCGAAATCTCCAAGCCTTAAATAGCGCTTTGAAGTGGCGCCACAGGCGTGCGTGATGTGCGTGTGCGCTGAAATTCTAATCATTTGCATATCTCACGTCCGCTAATGCATGTTGTAAATTTCATGTTATTTGCATGTTTCCTTCAGGATGTTGCATTTACAGTGGCCAGCAGTGTATATGGAGAAAATTTGTTCAAAGATTGCCACCTGGATTTAAATATCTTTTTCCAGAAATTGTACTTCGTAATAGAGAAAAAAAATTTACTCCTTGGGGCATTTTTCGTTTAAAAAATGCAAATGATATTTTAAAATTTAAATTATTCGGGAAAAAAATCTGATATAGTGCGTTTTAAATGCTCATCAATTCCTTTGATGGACGAAATTTATAAAATGAATCCTGTTGCAAGGTACAGAAAAGTTCAGGCTGTCTGAAAATACCTTTTTCATTGCATTAGCAGCATTTATGTAGCTGTAAATAGTAGACAAATTTTCTCCATAGGTTAACATTGAGGTGAGCGAATCTAGTAGGGTTAGTACACAGCAGCCTTAAGGGTTGTTCCCAACGAGCTCACAGACAATTCTGCTAGGTTATGCTATCTCTCCTGCTGTTCTAATGCATTAATAAAGGCTCATTAGGATTACGACTAAGCAAGCTTGGGGCCTCTTCATACATCTCATTCTATGAAAATGTTCCTGCAACCTTTTTGATTCAACATCTCCTCAGTTTCCCCTTACATTATCGTCTTGGAATGATCCACAAAGATACAAGAAATTTTGAAAGCTGACGGGGAGAGAAATAAAACTGTCTCCATAATTTTCTGGAAATTAAAGGGCCCTCAGAACAATTCTTTTCAAAAGAACTGAGAACTAATGACCGACGAGCTATATCGACTTAAAATTGTTAATAAGTGTTTAATTGCTTTAGTAAATGAATAATACGAACATCGTACATCTCACATTAGAATGATAATTACTTCATTTCATTCAACTGATGCAGAATGATTCATTAAACTATTTGAATCCTGTTAAATTACTTTTTTCGCAAACTATGTAAATTATACTTAAAAAAAATTGAAAAAATTGCAGTTTTGAGCGTTTTTTTAATGAGTTTTAAAATTTCTTTTTCACGCGATAAATTTAATTCTTAGGGATATTTTCTCGGTAACGAAAAGGAAAAGATATATATTACTTTTAATTTCAAACACCCTTTTGTTCCTCTGCAGTTTTATATCAATGAAAACTCTGATATCTCGCCCTATTAAATTCTTCTGGGACGCTTTAATTTGAAAAGAAATCACTGCCAGGAGTTTGTAGAAAGAATCCCCACTAACCCCCTACAAGTTCCCTGAATTCAATTGGGTTAGTACACAGCAGTCTTAATTGCTCCTCATTCAGTGAAGTGTTTTCATGAGATTTTCTGTAGTAGCAGTTAAATATATGGGGTGGAGCACCATCTTGCAAGAAAAGTGTGTTATTCAGCCATCCTTCTTACAGCACTTCGAAAATTACGAAGCTGAGTAGCCTATGGAGATACCTTTGGGTTCTAATCGAACAGATTACTGAAAGCATTGATGAAAAGTAATGGCCCAAGTACGTTATTAGACGTCAAATTTCATCAGGCAAGCGAGTTTTGGCGAATATACGGGAATTTTCTGCATGAATTTGAGGATTCCGTTGCACATATTTGGCAGTTTTGAGTTTTGACTGTGTTCCATCAAAATGAAAATGGACTTCATATATTCCCAAAGAATATTTGAAGGAAACGTGGCTACTTCCGTTCAGGGTAAAAGCGCAAGAGCAAAGCTTCTTTTTTTAAGACCATTTTAGCAAAGCTTCTTTTTTTAAGACCATTTTAGCAAAGCTTCTTTTTTTAAGACCATTTTAGCACAGCTTTTCTGAATGAAAATTCTCTACCGGTATAAAAGTTAACTATTTATCGAAGATGTTTTTCACTGTGGGAATATAAAATATCAAGTTGCTTCGCCATTCCTTCGGAACAACTTTGCCAAACTGAAATATTTATTTACAGATCATCTCTAGCAATTGCAACTACATCTGTTACTTAAGGTGACACAAGTTTCCTTTATCTTCTATTTTTAAAAAAGAAAATACCCAGTCATCACAAAACATTAAATTATTCCCCAAACTCTAGGAAGTGATTAATGACGCTGACTAATGCTTCAAAATGTTTAAATGCACGTAAAGCGACTGATGCATGACACTTATAGACTGCATTAAAGATTATAGCAGGATCAGGGTAGTGTGAGACACCCTTTTTTACAGTAAACGTAAAGAATATGCTTGTGATACTTTTATAGTTCATTGCTACTTAGGAAAAAAGCGATTTTTGCAAATTATTTATTTTTCTCTTTAGTTACGTCTTTCCTTTTTTACATTAAAATACAAATTTCTCAGCTATTAATATACTTTCTCAGTTATCTTAAAGGACAACTGCCACAATTTAAGAGTTTTAGATCGATTTGTCTATTTCCATTTGTCTGTTTTATGACACGTTATAAAACACAATACTTCCTCCTATTGCCTGATTTTTAATTTTTTTCACTCGGCATTTTTTATCCTTCCTTCCTTAGAATTATATTGAACATAATGCAACTTTCTAAGTTTTGGCACACTTCTCTCGCTCTCCTAATGCTTAGTACTTGGAATTTGCGCTTTCCCAATACATTCCATTCTAGATAGGCTATCGTCAATTATGAATACTCTGTGTTTATTACACCTTACGGAAACTGACCTAGAACAGACTAAGAAAATAACCAACAAGTTTCTAAACTAAAATTAATTAATATGTATAATGAGAACAATCTTATCAGTTTCAATGATGGAGCCAAAATTGTCGTTCCTCTTCAAGTTCAAAAAGTAGTTCACACAGAAGGTATAGTGCAGTGGTATTGCAAAACAATAGTGATGCGTTCCAAAAGGATTTTTTCAATCTTTTTTCTTTGAATGGAAAAAAAAACTTTAGGAACTCAAATATTTCCCACTAGAATGACAACAGTAGTTTTCTCTTCCCAGTGAAGATATTGCTTTTAGTTTAGGTAGACCTTTTTTGCGAACAAAAGTGAGAAATGGGTAAATCGGGAAGGAATACCGTAAAATCTTGACTATAACGAGCACTCGTGTATAATACTAATGCTCGATTTTGCGCGAAATTTTCGGAAAAAATTAAAATTCGACTATAATATGCACCCATAACTTTTCAATATTTTATTAAAAAATTGCCCAAATATTTATTAACATAAATAAAATTTGTAATAAAAATGAACAAAAACGTCAATTTCTGTAAAAGAAAAACTTAAATTTTTAATTCAAAGAAAACAATACAGTAAAATTATCAGTCTGAATCACTTTCACTAGAATACAGCTCATCTATTGTTTGTCATTTATTAAATGTTTAAAACTACGTTTTTTTTTGTACACGAGTATAATACGCACCCTCATTTTTGCGGACTAAAATGTGAAAAAAAAGTGCGTATCATACTCAAGATTTTACGGTACTTGAAAAGAGATTATATGACAATGATGGAAAATTTAATGTAGTGATGGACTATGAAAATCCTGTTTAAAGTAATTTACTGTTTTAAAGATTTAGATGCAAACATAATAGGCTCTTTATGCAATGTCTAACTTAAAAGTTAAGTTAGCTATTGCAGGGAAATGGAGCATGTAAAAGATAATTTTAACCATGATGTCTCATAGTACAGCGTGGTCATAAAAAACTTTGCCGATATATGAACTTCAAGCGGCCGTTACATTCAACGGATCGAGATGCGATTTCAGATATAGTTATTCAGAGGTATGAGCTTGGGATTATGTGAACAGCAACAAAGTGGTGCTCACGGTTACGGTTATAGGTACAGAAACTCGAAATTTTCGAAAGGCAACGCTCACTTTTTCCCATCGCAAAATGCTCAGCACATGCGAAAAGCCTATAGAGCGTTGGAACGGTACGTGTATCACAAAAAACAGCTCTGCGAACGGCCTACAAAAACACGATCGGGGCGCACGGAAGAAATTTGCATATGATAGAGGCAAGACACCAATCACTGATGACAACACAGATCGGACAAAATAAAAGTTTTGTTTGGATTACACATTTTCCACATGTGTGCCATCATTCTGTTTTTATTGGCCGTTAGCAGAGCTGTTTTTTGTTCGTGCATAACGCGTCCGTTTTTTTTTTTGTGATACACGTACCGTTCCAACGCTCTTTAGGGTTTTTGCATACGTTGAGCATTTTGCGACGGGAAAAAGTAGGCGTTGTCATTTGAAATTTTCGAGTTTCTATACCTATAACCGTAACCGTGAGCACCCCTTTGTTGCCGTTCCCAAAATCCCGAGCTCATACCTCTGAATAACTATATCTGAAATCTCATCTGGATCGGTTGAACGAAACAGCCGCTAGAGGTCCATATATCGGCAAAGTTATTTTATGACCACCCTGTATATAGCGAAAATTTTAGTCAGTATTGCCAGTAGAAGAAAGCCATTGTGCCTCCAAACACAGGCTGCTGGAACAGGAAACGTCCAAAGAGAATTTGGAGCACACAAATAAGAACCAGGTTTTTTTTCTTTTTTTAATGCTCTAACTGCTAATTTTGCAAGAGCGTATGTTTTGCTGACAACATTGAATAGTCCCTCATTAACTTAAGAATGAAGTAAATATTCGGTTTTATGTGGAAATGAAGGTTCTATAAAAGATAGAGGGAAAAGTTCGCTACGCATGCTAACAACCTAACCAAAATCACGAGTTAAACTTTTATCTCGGTACATATTTACCCTGACTCCTTGGTAGTGTGCCGAACTGTTTTCTGTAAAATGGTATGAAATCATAACCATAACGGCACAAAATCATAATATTGTACAAAATTATAACCATAAATGCTTATGTTTTTGTATATGGAAATAAAATATGAGATTAAAAAAATTCCCCTTTTTTAATATATTTATGATGAGTAATAATAACATCATCGAGAATGCATAAATTTACAATATTAGAGATACAAAAAGACCCCGGTTCCTTCGTTTCGATTTTGTAGAGTAATATGCCTACAATCGATGATAATAAAAAGTATTCTTAAATAAAGTTTGCAGTTCATCTATTTGTTGCGTAAAAAATTGCTCTTTAAGCTTTGAACGTGCAGGAAATTAAGTTAGAAGTTCCGGCAGAATTCCCAGCACGTGATGGAAAGGAAAAAAAGAGATTGAATGGCGTACTATGTTGTAAAACCCCTCAGTTAATTCAAAGATCACGAAGAAAGAAAAGAAAAACGGAAAAACGCAAGCGTTCCGAAACAAATCAATCTTAATATTAAACACGTAGAAATAAAATACTGCGTATTCAATGGAGGGTGCTGATCTCACTTAAACTTATTAAACCAACTTAAAATACGTTTATAACGCTATTTTCTTAATATATTCAGACACCTAGAAAGTAAACTTTCATTACTTTTATAGTCAATAATAAACCTTAATAAAAGGACTTAATGCTCACAAAAGATATAAATCCACAATTCATGGTTTTGAGAAAATTCGATTTTATAAGGCTTGGAAAGTTCAGTTAATTTACTACGAATACTTGATACAGTCAATATAAAAAGTTTTTGAGATACTTCTAAATATGTTATTGATTCAAAATAGGAATGCTATTATGTCTTTATGCTAAGTAATCAACATGTTTTACCTCCCTTTATATATACGGATAGTTCGCACTTGTAACAGTTTGTCGTTTTCGCGTAAAACAATAGAAAACGAGGATACGAAGCATCGTTCTATCTGATATTAACAGTATCTTTATTCTCCAATCATACATAGTGTCTTCCCCATAGAACATCTGCATACGATGCTTATGGTTTTCAATGTAATGCTATGGGAAGAGGCCAATACTCACTTAGCATCACGAACAATTTCTTTGATGTTTCGATGAAAGTCTACTCGATGTGGATCATGGCCGTGACGGATCAACATAGATCAAGGCATCAAATTTTACATCATTATACAGGGAGATTCATTTAGGACTTTACCCTCCAAAAGCGCTGTAATTCGAAAGGGGAAAATATTTCAAGCTGAAATTTGAATACAAAATGCCGTACCCCTTTTCCTTCCCATAGAAATTACAAATGCTGAAAATACCCGTCACTGGCATTCAAAGAGAGATCAACTCGTTTGTGCATATTGTCAAATGTATACTTCAGCATGTTGGTATTTATTGTCTTCATTTCCTTTGTGATGGTGTTTTTCAGCTGCTGAGTAGTCCTAGGCTTATTGATGCATATAGTACCTTTCATTTGGCAGCTGGAAATGTTTATCCCCTTTCAGAATTACAGGACTTTTGGGGGTAAAGTCCCAATTGAACTGCACTATATAGAACACTATCCGTATTGCTCATTTACAAATGAGACAAAACATGATACAGATGTGGTTAAATTACACATGTATAGGCGCTACGTAAAAGTTAATTTTAAACAAAACTCTCAAATCTGTAGGTTGATATACCAATACTTAGTGCTTGCGAACTAATATTTTACTCGAAAGGGGAGGGTATAGAATATAAGTCCAATTTTAGGAAGTCTTCTTCATCTTAGATATATTTTTCACACTATTAATCTTAGTCTCAAAACGCCAACTGCAGAATTCTTGGACTAAGGGCTGATCTCAAAATGGGATATTTTAATCATTCTTTACAAGCACTAATTTGAACTCCAACGTATGTAAAATCTTTCTCGAATGAAATTTTTGTTTATGTATCTAGCTTCTCTAGTTTACAACACAATGGGTTTTATTTGGAATGAGGGGAAATTGTGGTCCGTATTTTCCCCGCAAAAAGGGGAAAATCTCATGTACACTTCTAATCCGTGAGAGATTCTACCACATTATCAGTAAATTAATGAATAAATAAATAAACGAAATTATAATTTTTATTAAGCAGATACCTTTATACTTAATTTGAAAGATAAGAATCTCTAAAAAAAGAAACGGAATGTTTTTCCTTCATATTTAGAACGTGATTCTCGCTAAAATTATATAAACAAGCAAGAGTTTAGTTAATTCAATTATTTGAATATAAATAAAAACTACTGAACGTTCGTACTATACTTACTAAATACATTTTTGTACTCCACGGTCAGTTAATTTGAGAAAATATCATGGTTTTGAGATGTGATAATACTGAAAATTTGGTGGGAAAGAAGCAGGTTTTGGATTTGATATACTGTGAATAGTGACTGCAATACCGGACCCGAAATACAATACCGGTATTCGGTATTTTTTCAAAATTATACCGGGATACCGGTATCAATACCGGTATTAGGAATTAAAAAAAAATATACAAAAACACAGTTGTTTCTTCGCAATATTAATTAGTTTTTGCAAAAAATGCATAAACTATAAAAATAGAAACAATTTTGCTACGTAAAAATATAAAATAAAGGAACAAATGCTATAATCAAATATTATTAAAAATAGCTGTAAAATAATGATTTATAACAATAGAAACAAAAACATAAATAAAAAATAAATCACTCTAGTATTACAATACAATGAAATAAGAAAACATTTAAAATCATTTAGAAGAGTAAATATCACATAAAAATTTTGTTGTGCAGTCTATTATATAATATCTATTATTAAACAAAAAACAACTAATTTATTAACTGCGTATTTTTGAAATGTGATCGTGAAAAACACAATGCATCTATTAAACTGTCATTAAGTCGGGAATATATTTTTGTGCACAAATTAACTGTACTCAAAATACACTTTCTGTATCTAAGCTGGTTGATGGTGTTGTTAATAATGAGTGATATAGTTACTCTAAATATTTGCCTCGAAGTCCTTCATCATCTAACATTTCGGTCTCTCGTCTGACCGTTTTGAATAAATCTATTTTTTGTATTACTTTTGTTTTATTATTTGTAACAATTTTTTCATTTATAGCTTATACCGGTATTGAAATCACTAATCGAAATGGAATGAAAATGAGACAGCAAATGATATACGTACTTCAAATAATAGTAGATGGCCAATAACTCAAGTCAAAATTTTTGATAAAAAATATTTATTATTTATCGTAATACCAAAATATCGGTATTTATCCTTAGCAAATAACGGTTTTACGAGATTTCAAAACAGCACGAAATACCGGTATACCGGTATTGCAATCACTAAATGTGAAGCCAGTTGCGTTTAAAGGCTGTTGTGTACTAACCCTATTGAAATCACTCACCTCAGTGTTAACCTATGGAAAAAAATTGACTACTATTTACAGCTACATAAATGCTGACAATCCAATAAGAATGGTATTTTCAGATAGCCTGAAATTTTCTGTACCTTGCAACAGGATTCATATTATAAATTTCGTCCAAGAAAGGAATATAGGAGAGTTTAAAACACTAAACTAGATTTTCTCCCCGAATAATTTAAACAAAAAAAAACATTATTTGTATTTTTTAAAAAGAAAAATGCCCTAAGGTGTAAAATTTCTTTAACTATTGCGGAGTACAATTTTTAAAAAGAAAACTTTCAATCCAAGTCTGCAATTCTTGGACAAATTTTCTCCATAGATTAACATTGAGATGAGCGAATCCAATAGGGTTAGTATACAGCAGCCTTAAATGAAGGTTGCTTGTTTGGCCGGTTTAGAGGCTATGGTCATCTTTAGCAGCACACGGACTAAACCGACCGGTACCTACAATACAAAGTGATTCCGAGCGGTGGCAAACCCATGTATGTTACCGGATTCGAACCCGTAAACGGACTAGCGCCCCCAGCTGCTCAGATATCGACCGGCCGCATTTTCTGTTAGGGATGCGACATCGATGTCGATGTTTTAAACATCGATATATTGAAGCCGATGTTTTTTTAACACAGATGTTTTGTGCTCGATGTTTTACGTTGTCTCGATGATTTTTTTAATGAAAAAGTACCATAATAAAAAAATTTACCACGTAGCATAATTTTCACACTCAGTAAATGTAAGTCTGAATTCTGTAAAGTACAAATACAAAAGGCGGGAGAGATTCCTTAGCAAACAGACAAATGACAATCAACAAACAATGAACCAATTAGAGCGTTTGGAATGTTCTTGGCACTCCAGAACCTTCGATAGGGATTTATTTTATAAATGGTATATACACGAGAGCAGCCATTTAAGTTCTTGTTTTGTTTTGGTTTTATATAAGTTGACGTTAATATTATTAGTAAGATACCTCCTAAAAGTACCGTTTGGAAATATTTTTGCAAAACCTCTGACAAATTAGCGAAATGCAATATTTGCCATCAATATAAGTCCATCAAAACTTCTGGCAATACCACGAATTTATCTGGGCATTTGAAGGCAAAACATGGCGATATTTACAACGAGAATTTTGAGTCATCAATGTAGCCCAAGGCAAAAGCAACCAAGTTTTTGTCATTTGTGTCAGCCCAATCAGAGAGTAAAATTAAATACCCCCCCCCCCCCCCCCACGACTAACCGAAGTAACATTAATGTTAGAGGTTACTAAACGAGTTTTTAAAAATGGATGGTCTAAAACGTCGATGTTTAAAAACATCGATGGTTTTTGGGCGATGTTTTAATATTGAATATCGATGTTTCAAAACATCGATGTTTTGTTATCGATGTCGCATCCCTATTTTCTGTAAAAGAAAAATAGGTAAATGTGAGAAATTTCAGATGTTTGTTAAATTAGTGACCTAATAAACTGTATGAGAGCAAGAGGATAGTGATGATAATGACATGGCTTAGCAGTGTAATGCCCCATCCGACCGAAAAGTAGAAGGTTTGGGACTAATATCTAAGCTAGAAACTAGTATTAAAATTGAAGATAAAATCAATAGATGTAAGAAATTAGGCATAAGTGGTCATTGTAAAGTTTTATGAATAATATCCTTTCCAAGTAAACGTTTTCAAAAGATTAAAGCGCTCACTGTAAACAAAACTATAATTATCTCAACAAAATTATCTATAAGTTTTGGTTTTCCGGTTTATGATTTACAGATTTTATCTTTGACATCATTAAATTCGCTGTTTTCCTCACAGTTTATTATTATTATTGCAGCTTAGATAAATTTTCGTTGCGATAGTGCCACAAAAGGCAGAACTTCTCTAATGAATTCACAGCAGTTCTTATAATCTAAAATATTACATTATTTTTTTAAAAAATAGGACTGATTTCTATTTTTTTGAGTAGAAGTTTTCCATTTTTGTAGCATTTTTTTGCAAAATCCTTCACTTCCCGTAAACTCTTCAAGCAATCCTATTGTTTACTTAATTTTCTGAACTTGTCAATCACTAGAAAGTTCTGGAGGAGAAGTTCAGAAATAAGAGTTTTAAACAGAAGAGTTTTATTCTATTTTATAAAGTGTGGCAAGAATAGAAAAAGAGTCAAAACTTTCATTTCATGCAAAAACGATCATCATAATAGGCGTAATTTGGGACATTTTAAACCGAAAGAAGGTGAGAGATGTCTCCAACACGCCTTAAAATCAGTTTGAATATTTGTTGATAATGAAACAATTACGTAAAGAAATGTATAGTGCAACTTGAAGAAATGAAATAAACACCAAGTGGACAACTTTTGTTGTAATTTAAAATAAGTTTCACTTTCCTTCTTTGCAAAAAGAGATGTTTCTGTTTATATGATGATCGTTAATATGATGATCGTGTTTTGCATGAAATGAAAGTTTTGTCTCTTTTTCCATTCTTGCACACTTTAAAAATAAGAATAAAACTGTTCTGTTTTAAACTCTAATTTCTGGACTTCTCATCCAGAACTTTCTAGTGATTGACAAGTTCAGAAAATTAAGTAAACAATAGGATTGCTTGAAAAGTTTACGGGAAGTGAAGGATTTTGAAAAAAAAAAAATGCTGAAAAAGGGAAAACTTCCATTCAAAAAAGTAGAAATCAGTCCTATTTTAAAAAAAAAAAAAAAAAAAAACCCGTAAAATTTTAGATTATAAGACCTGCAGTGAAATTTTTTTATTAATTTAAGAACATTTTTAGTAAAAGGAGATAGGTTTAAACATAATTTATAGCATTTTACTCCGATGAAATACCTTGAAAAATAAGAAGAAAATACTTTTATTTAATATATTATTCTTAAAAAGAAATTGAGCGTGCAAGTTAAGTAAATCAAACAAATCCAAATTTATTTCTTTAAAAGGCATTCTCACGTGCTCCCGAAATTTTTCCGGAAATGGGAAGAGTTTTTTTTAATTTTTGCAAATTTTACTTTTCAGCGGTTTCGCTAAGTGCCACCCTTCGCTGAAATCGAGAGCCATTCGCCGATGGGTTGCGCGTGGCAACCCTATTACTGACCTAACCGTCCTCCCCGGCGCAGACCGAAGTGGTACGGTCGCCAAGACTCGCAGAAATGTTATCGACCGCTAGGAGCTCACTGACGGATCCGCCAGCCACGGTAAGTGCACACCACTCCTACTCCGCGCGACTCCTCTCATCTTTTGCAAGCTCTCTCTTTTCTTCTCTCCCGATCCGAAGGAAATCTCGCAACAAATGTCACTCACTCACGCTTCGAAAATCACCCGAACTCTCCTCTTTAATGTATGGCACGTCGTTTCCTCGCGATTGTCCACAAATCAGGCGACGGTTTGTTCCGCGATTTTTCAACGCTCTACATCGTGTTTACAAAACTTAAAAAGTGCAACAGAAGTAGCTTTTATTAGAGCCGGCCTGACAACGTATCGCTTACTATTTTCATTTAAACTCCGGGCCAATTTACGATTCTCCACGCTTTATGCAACATTAAATCTTACCTTTAGCCGATAAAAAATAAACATGGGCTTAATACTTTCCCCGTAGCTCCAATTTCTTTTGTGGGAAACAGATACTAAAGGGTAAAAAATTACACGACACAATAAAAACCAGAAAATTTATCCAACCAGATCATGTTTTAAAGAACTTACCTTTAAAATCAAGATTAGCCGAAAATACAAAATGTAGATTACTAAAAATATAAAACTAATGTAATTACCGCTATCTATGAGAAAGGTCTCCAGTTTTTTATTACTCCGAGATGAATGTTAGTGTAGAGTAAAATATTCAAACTCTTTTACCGCTTAAAGTACTCTCGCTTATGCGCATATATGACAATGAGAGACGATTTTAAATCTGCAGAACCAAAAAGATTGCTTTTAGAAACAGAGATGAGTAGATGTTACAGCCTTTAAAAATGTTAACTATTATGTTCCTTGTAGTGTTACTTGTTATAAGATCTTGAAAAGAAACAGGATTATCTTTTCTTTTTTTTAAACTCTAACAAATACGACTCCAAAATATGTAACATTTAAACAATTTTGATTATCTAGAGTATTAACTTTCATTTTGAAAGATTTCAAAATTTCCCTTTTAAAATACAAATCAATTAATTATTAATTGTTACAGTTAAATTATTTAAATGCCTTTTAGACTTATTCTGTGTAAAATTAAATTAATTTCTCCGAAACTCTTGAGTGGAATTTTGCATTAAAACTGAAATGTATAAAGTCTGGAAAAGATTGATTATATTCCTGTTCTAATTATATTAAAATGTGAGGAATATTTCAAATTCAACGAAGACTTTTGAGAAAGCTAGTGGGAAGTCAGATAACCTTTATTTCCTTTATTAGTCTTTTTTAATGCAACAATA